>CM028136.1:967720000-968142500 GCA_016271365.2 Neoceratodus forsteri
TAAATCCACCCTTCACCCAGGTGGGCTTTCAGCAGATGGGTGAGGATGGGTTTCTGTATTAAAATAATAATAAATACAGCTTTACTACCAATTATTTATTTTTTGTTTCTCAAGCCATATACCATCCAAACTAACATATGGGCAACCATGCCTAACTTGGCTGTGTTCCCATTGCAGGGATCTGATGACATTAGGGACCTCTCAGGCTTTGCTGTCGAGGTCCTTGTGCCATTAGAACCCCACGGTGGAAACAGCTTTGTTGTACGTGGTTACCCGTACATCATTCTCTGTTATGCCTTAGAAACAGAAACATAGTGATGGAACAGTGCTGCTTTTGCCTTGTAGTTGGAGTGGACTGATAGAAGAAGAGTAGCTGAAATTTGTGAAACACACAAAAAAAAAAAAGGAAAGAGGGATGCTTGTCAGTGTTGTGTCCTAGACTTTGATTTTCCTTTTCCTTTAGGATTTTTCTTTATAGTAATACATTTATAATATAATCAGTTGAACTGGGTATCTGTGAATCCGGTTGGCTTTAGGAAACCAGAAAGGACAGTGACATCTGTCTAGGTTTTTATTAAGTAACACCTCTGTTGCAAAAAAAAAATAAAAAATGTTTAATGGAGTTGCTGCACAAACTAACCAGTATGAATTTCTGCCAATTACTTATGTTCCTGTCACTAGCCCTATACTCCCCCGCCCTATCCCCCTTTTCAGCCCTGGTACCTGCCACCATGTACCCTCTTTTATTTAGTACGATTTCCTCCAGTCAGCCACACCAGTTGTATTTTAATTCATTTTATTTTAATTACTACTATGTGTTTTTTATATGTAGAGTGAGTGTGTGTGTGTGTGTGTGTGTATATATCACGCAATATGTGTATATGTATGTATGTATAAATGTTATAGTGTGTGATGTTTTACATTTGTTTGCCTTATATTTCCTGTCTGTATCTTGTATCCCTCCCTTAGGTGAGGTTGCACTTAAGCTTCTGCTTAGTATGCCTTTGTAGACAAAACACATAAATAAAATTAATGAATTGCATTAACAAAACACTTTAGCATGGTTTCCTGGAAGACATTTTTTTTTATTATTTGGAAATAGAAATGTAATGATAATGCATTGTCCTTGAACATTTGCAGAGGTGACAGTGTAGTTGTGCTTGTGTTTATGTTGCACCTTCTGCTTTAGGAAGTAAATCGGTGGGCATCATTGTGTTTCCGTATCCCTGAATTTGAGTTATAAGGAATTCCAGTAACCCAGTTTTCTTTCTTATTAATGTAAAATACGTTGCATACAAAAGGTTTTTCGTAGCTCAAGGGTAAATGGCTTGTGTTGGTAGAGGAGGTAATTTGCTATAACCAGCTACTGTACCTGTAAAGGAAACGCCTGGTTGGAGAGGGAGAGGGGGAGAGAGAGAGAGAGAGAGAGAGAGCGCGTGCGAGATAGGCTGGCAGTGATGAGTAAAGGCACAGTGCTAGACTAAAGAGATAACGAGTGATAAATTTGAACTTGTGCAGTGTTGTGCTGTGGAGCCTATTAACTTCCTAGACCCTTGACTTTGCAGGTTGATTATTCACTTTGTTTCTTTTTTCCACACTCTTAATTAAATCCAGTTTTAGAAGATAGCTGGGTCACTACGGGTTGAATTCCATTGTTTGCAGCTTTCTTAATTGCAAATGCAAATATAGTTTTGAGGTACCTTTGAATGGTTGAGTGCAAAATTAGAACAAATACCAATGAAAATGTACTGCACAAGAATTAAAAGTACATGCATTTTATATGTTCCTTTTAAGTTATCGTAGTGGCATTCAGTGAGTTTGTGTTCTAAAAAAGTGTCTGTTTGGATGACTATTCTTAGTAACCACCAGGACAGAAGATCTGTTTAAAACATTTGAAAAAAAAGGTTTAACTCTAAAACTCCATTGTAGTCCTATTGTAGCATTTTTGCCACAGTCTGCATTTAGTAAATGAATGAATGTACATTAAGTTAGAACATTAGTGATAGGATATCTTTACTTTATTTGTAATTGCAGTTGAAGGGTTTTGCTTAGTCTTTTTTTTTGTTTGTTTTAAGATGAAGATCGTTACCCTCTTGATGGCATGGTTGCCTCACCACTGCCTTGAGACCTGCAGTTGGCGATCCTCCTGCCGGATAATCGCAGTAAAGCTTTAGAGTGTGTGTGTGATTATTCCTTCGTTTGAACCCTGGTCTGATCTCGCCTTCCTCCCATAGGTGCTGCAGCTCACCCTTGGATACACAGCAACCCATTGTGCAGGAGGCAGGGACACATGTGCCCCAAGACCTGCCACATGGTTCGCTGAGGGAGTGGAAGGACCCCCCCCCCGACTGTTGGCCAGAAAGCACTGACTTACCATTGGGCTCCAGATGAGCAGGGACCCCAGCTTGTTGATGGATTCTGATCACCCAGATACCAGTGCAGCATGTTACTGCTGGACTGCCAGGGTGGCCATATTGCTTACAGTCGTTGAGAGTATTATTGATAGCATTTGCATAACCAGTGTACCCTTTCTTTTAACTTGACACTGCTGCAAATATGTGCTGTGGAATTCTTTTTCTATTACATGGGTAGGAATTTGAGGTGTTACAAACTAAGAAGAAAAGTGTTAGGTTACAGAAAAACGTGTAATGCATTCTGGGACCAAAGCTTTAACAAAAAGGAATGAGAAAAAAAATTCTTCCAGATACTTGTGTCATAATATTCATTCTGTTTATACTGATTTAAGGGTTTACTTCATCTGCGATAAAGATGGATAAGTTGTACTGGGTCAATGGTTTTTGAGTCCCATATGTTGGTGGCCTCAAAGTGCATTCATCAGACCTTACTGGTGGCTTTACTCCTTATTCAGTCCAAACTTTCTGATGCAGTAAATCTCTTTTTTTCACCCAGTATTCATGTTAAATCTGATATCGTTTTACTTTAAATTTGACTTCCATGTGTTTTAAAGTAAAACATTTTTTTGCTTCCATCACATTTTTCATTGAGCCTCCACAGAACTTTGTGGTCATAGAAGTAGCTCCATGAAAGATCCCCCCCCCCCAAAAAAAAATGTTTTGGAATTGTAACAACAACAAAAATCTGCCCTTTTTTTTTTTTTATTACTCTTGGATTCAGAATGACTATAAGTGTTAATTTACCAGTTCATTTCGTACACTGAAGAGGCATATTAAAATAATGACTTGATTTGCAGGTGGTTATATACTTGGACCTACCTGCACTGTTTGTTGCATGCTGTTTGAGAACTGACTACATTCTGATACTGTTCCTTTTTTTGGGTAAGATTTTGAACAAAAAGACATCTTTAGTGTGAGGAAAAATATTTTTTAAATGTTGTGATGCATTCCATGTGATTCTAAGGCGGGCTGTGTGTGTTGGGGGGGTATGAAGTATAAAATATAAATGCTGCATATTTGTGTCTTCAAAGTACTCTTAGATGCTGTTTTCCTACTACTTGTACCTCGAGACATCCACAGGATATATTGATAGTGTCTTTGTCCTATTAGTGTTAGGTAAGCGGTAATAAAAAAGTAAAAGGCCGGGAGAATGATACATAGAAGAGACAGAAAGGCTTCTAGTCGGTGCTGTCTGCTATTTAAATTGGCTATTAATAATACGAAAAGAAAAAATATGAGAAAGAAAGTTGCAGAATTTATGTAAATTAGTGCTGTACAAATGCTGGTAGATTTTGTCTTTGACAGTAATACTTCATGCAACAAACCCTGCTGCTTAGTACTGGAGAAAGTAACATTTCAGTAAGTTCACCCATTGGGCCTGTGTTGCCACTTGGGCAAGTGGGGTTCGCCTAGCCACTAGTCCTTTTTGGGCAGTTGCCAGTTTTGTTAGAAAAATGCCATGTGTCATTTCGCTACCAACTGTCCTGCCTTACTCATTGCTCCCTCTGTTCCTCCCTCTCCATCCTCCCACTATCTTTACATTGCCAGTCCCACCGTGCCTCCTTCAATGCTAGATTCTGGTTTGGTTCTCTTGCCTATCTTGAGTCCTCTCCTCAGTCCCCTCCTCTTCTTACTGTCTCTGCTCCAGTGATTCCTGTACTGTTGCCATCTCCCAGCCTTACTCCTCTTTTTCCTAATGCCTCCCTTCCTCTAGAACTTGCTCCCCGCCTCCCCTTCTCTCTCCAGCCCTTAGATTCCAGCTAAGGCACCTTCCTGCTCCCTCCTGTCCCTGCCAACCCCCATCTTGACTCTTCTCCTCCTCTCTGACTCCCCCTCTTGCTTAGGATCCCCATAATCTAGGCAAACTGTGAATATGCCCCGCGTCTGAGTCTGCCTTACATAGTACTGTCACCTCCCCCAAAAGGCACTGTGCACTTTATATTTTTTTGCACACTTTATCATATCAGTATGATGAACCTTACTACTGCTTACCTACTACTTTCTCCATATGCTCTTGCACCTGTAATGTTGCCTGTGTAACTATACCCTGTTGTTTTTGCAGTGTTCTGTAGTCCTCTTCCACTCGCCCCAGGTCACATTTGCAAATGAGCCTTGGCTCAGTGTGGGCCTTTCCCAGTTACCAGTTTTTTTCTTTTGTTTGTTTTTTTAAATAAAGAAATACAGTACTTACTCAGGGCTGCCTAACCTAGATAAATGGCAGTTTATCATTTTTGTTGGGGCCTCCCTTTTTGTCTGAACAGCTCGGAGGACAGTATGCATAAGGGGAGGTCAAGTGACTTGGCCATGGTCACATAGTAAAAAGGAGGTTGAGGTAAAATTCAAAACCTGGATCTTCTGGAACATCCTTCATTTCTCGCTCACCTTTTTTTTTTTTTTTTTTTTTTTTTTTAAGATCACACAGCCCCCTGTCGTAGCAGGAATTTGGCAAGGGAAATGTGGAGGTAATAAATTTAAAAATGTTACTGAGAGGTTAAAACGTATAGAGAACGCTGTGATAAAATATTTGTGTATTTTGAGAACTGTATTATTATTATTGCCTCTAGCTGATCTGAGAGCAGTGAACACCTTTTTTTTTTTAATAAAATGTTTATTATTCAGTAACATTTTAAATGAGAAAAACTGAGCCCATGACCTTTCCAGTTAAAGAATGCATACTGATTGTCAAGCTTGCTCCTGTGTTGTGTTGAAAAGAATTCAGCTTTTTGAGAAGAGGCATAAAAACATAGAAGCGTGCATATTTGACTGTTTTTATGCCTAAGTGCTGGCCTGAACATAACTGAGCAGTTGGTTGTATGGTGCTGCAGAAAACACTCTCCCATTGACATGTAGGATTTGACTACAAGAGAAAATTCTTGACATTATATTTAACCCAGTGGCTTTTCGATGGAAGCAGACAAGCTGACACATATCCAAGAACTCTTTTGATAACTTGGGATAACGGGTGGGAAGTTTGCATGTTTCATCTCCTAAATTACTAACACAAAGTCAAGCCTTGTTTAATTGGTTTAAGCTTATATTAGACGGACAGGAGGTTTGATGAGTTAATGTCTTGGCATAGTATAAACTGTATCATAATTCACTGTAACATAACTAGTTGGCCTCATTTATGGGCAATAATTGCAATCCCCAGTTGCAATATCCATGGGGTAAAATGAGGGTTTCATACTAGTGGCACATTATGAATTTTTCAGTAGTTCTGACAGAGAAAGCATATTCATTTTCATACCCATTGAATGTTGGCAAATAAACGTGTGTGTGTAGTGTATATATATATGTGTGTGTGTGTATATATGTATAACATGATATATAGATGTAGATGTACACACATACACACATGTGTGTATGTATATATATTTATATATATGAATATGTCATGACCCTACTGAAAATATCACTGATGTTTTTCTCTAGTGCAGTTTGACCTTGTATCCTCACAAGTGGCACGAGTGATGTCAAAAGGTGAAACTGCACGAGGCGAAATATCAGTGTTATTTTTAGTAGGGCCATGGCATACCTGATTTATGCAGTGCTTTTTATTATAAACTTACACAAGAAAAACCCCTGCTTGTGATGGTTCAGTCACCACCTTCACCGGTGATGATAGCCCAGCGTCAGCAGTAGTATGGATCATCATCAGTGTGCCTCACTTTTCTTCATTGCCACTGTGAACTTGCTGTGTGGATAAATGGACCTACTGTGTGGATAAATTAGACCTAGAGAGAGGATAGATGCGATATTCTCACTCTAGGAGTGACCATCCTCAAAATAGCTGCTCAAATTTATCCTCGCATTACATAAATATATATATATCTACAGTAAGATAATTCACTGCAGGGCGTGCTGTCATGCTGTGATACACGCACACCTTGGTGTGTGTTGTGAGGCATGAGGCCCCAGGCTGAGTGTTCAGCTACTCAAAGCGTGCATACATCAGAGCACGCCCACACACCCTGTAGTGGATTATCTTGTCTTATAAAATGGCCATACTTGTTGTGGAGGTGAGAGAATTATGAAGAAGTGCAAGTGTGCAGCCTTTGTGGGATAATGCATGGTCATATTGTGCATTTTGTCCGATCCCAATTGTAGTTTTACTGATCTTTTTCACCTTTTTTTATAAATACATATGTATGTGTAAGATATATAGTGTGTGTGTGTGTGTGTGTGTATATATATATACACACACACCCACACACACACATAGTCTAAGTGAATATATGTGTGTATATATGTGTATTTGTATATGTACTTCCCTTTTTTTATAAATACATATGTATGTGTAAGATATATAGTGTGTGTGTGTATGTATATATATACACACACATAGTCTTAAGTGAATATATGTGTGTATATATCTGTATTTGTATATGTACTTCCCAGATATCCGGTAGCTCCCTGAACTCTGAGGCTGGAAGAGTGGAAGGTTGTGGGTTCTAGCCCTTCATCAGGCACTCGGGGCAGAGTTCATTTCAGACGTTTGCCTGTGTGTCACACTGACTCACTGGGTATAAAAAGTAGGGGATATATGAAAAAAATAGTGGGTCATGCTGTTTAACTGAACCCAGATTCTTAAACCCATAGTGTAAATTCGTTAAGTACAGTGTCCCCAGGGGATGGGAAAAGGTGGGTCAGAATTAAATATGATGTGACATTGTCCCAGTCCCCTACTCTGAAATGAACACTGTTGGTGTATTACTCATAACTGACAGTGTCGTGCAGTATGAGGTGGTACTGCACTGTTGTGTTATCCTTTGATTGAGACGTTAAACTGAGGGCTCTTCTCTGGTCACTGACTAGATGGAAATTTAAGATCCCATGACACTTACTGAAGAAGAGTAAAGGAATTTTTGTTTTGCGCTCCATGGTGCCAGACCTTCAGAGGCTCAGCAGAGTAGGGAAATTTTATTTAACACCAATATAGCCAACATATATGTAAATACAATGCTTAGCAACCAAAGATGAGAAAACTATACAACTCAAATCAAGCAGACTGCTGTAAATGGAAACATAAGCATCACATATAGCATTGCGCCATAAAACCAAAAAAGCATACATTTCCGAGAAGACAACAGCAACAACAACAACAAAAAAGCTAACTAAATTTCTCTGCCAGCTCTGAAAAGATTAAGGGAAAAACAAGCTATCATAGCTTAATGTGCTATTCCTGGTCAAAATTGCAAATAAATAAAACGATGAGCCTGAGTGGCAAGTGGCTTTATGATCTCATTCGCAACCTTGTTTGGGTTTGTTTTTTTATATACCACACTTGGCCATCTTTTTTTTCTTTTTTTTAAGATTATATAATACATTTGGATGGTTACTCTTAGTTTTCATCACAATTATGTATAAAGGGGAAGGGTATACAGGAAAATAACTGCTAACCACTTTTGTGTGGAAAAGTCCCATCCATGTAATTAAAAAAAAAAAAAAAAGATATTTGAGAAAGTTGCATTTTGACAGTTATTTATTTTCCTACAAACTTGCCTACAATATTTCATGCCATTTCTCGCTGACTTTGCTGATATAAAATATGAGGTTCATGGGGGGGTGTATACACATATGTACATAGCAATGATCATTTTCTAGTGTAACAAATAACTTAATTTGTTTTTTTGTGTAGCATTTAGCTATCTGTCATTTAACTGGCCAGCATAAAATCAAGCATTCAGGCATTTGTTTAAATAAAATATTTTTGTATTTATTTGGTACGTTTGTTTCACTTAGTGTCTAGTCTTGGATTACTGTACTGACCTTTCATTTCATTTTATTTTAAAGTTGATAACTGAGCTAGCCTGATGGCGCTGAGGGTTGAGGCACAGGAGGCCACACTGCGTGCTATACTGGTGACCCGGGTTTAGGAACGACTTCGGGTCGTCAGGGTGCCGGCGTGGTGGGGGCAGGGTGAAGCAGGATTGAGCATGCCGTTGAGCAGCTCTCCTGAGGGGGGTGAGGGTGGGTTGGCCCCCCCCCATAGTTCCGCTCCCACTGGGTGGAGGTCTGGTAGGTAGCATAGGTGGAGAGGGGGCAGCAAAACAGTTATTGGAGGTGGAAGGGGCTGAGCTGGCACCACGGGGTGAGTAGCATGCCTCCATGCTTTGGGTGGCGAGGGTCAGGGGGGGAAAACCTGTGAAATACCTAAGTGTCCCCGTCACCAGTTGGTGGGAGGAGGCGACGGGGACCAAATAGCTTTACTAAAAAAAAAAAAATGTTGATTACCAGGAAAGGCACACTGAGCCAAGGCTTGTTTCCAGGTGCGACCCGACCTTTTACTGAATAGTTAATATGTCCCCAGCTTATATGAGTGCAAGAGTGGTCTTGTGCGCATTCTTTAGGTGTGATAACTGAATAAAAGATGAGCAGTTCTGACACCCTAAGAACGTGAGAGTACTCTTAGTGCTGATGGGGCCATATAAGTACATAATTGATCAAGGGCAATAAACATTTTTTTTAAACTTACAAGTCCATGAATATACCAATTTAAAGGCAGCTAAGTGCAAAACACTTTCCAGACTCTTCATCTCATGCACAGGGTAAGGAGTACTCCCCTCTACAGAAATGTGAAGCGGTACTTTCAGGATTATTTGTGAAAATTTAACTGTAAATGAAAGTTTAAATTCTGAATATTCTGCAGCAGAATTATTTAAACTGATACCTTAACCCTTAGGCTACCGACAGAATTAGGACATATAGGGATTTTGGACTGATATATCAGTCCGTGGCTTCACAAGGGTTAATTGTGATTATGTACAATTCTAGAGTAAATACTTTTTTGTGAAATGTAAAGGTTTCACTTCCAGTGTTGTAGTAGTAATTTAACATAGTGCCTTCCCATTACTGAAGGCACTGATTTGCAGTTTCAGTAGGGGCAGCATTACTCCAACATATCCAATACATACACAGAAACTAAGTGCCCAATTCATAGAAGGTCTACAAGTGTGAAGGGCTGAGAAAAGCTGCTGCGTGCTGGATATGCACCATCAGGGCACTCCGTAGTTTCCTAAGTGCACCTGATTCCTGTTCGTGTCTGTGTGTAGATGGGCATGCACCCGATTCTTCAGACATTCTCTGCTGCACATAGAGCTGGCAGGTTGGGAGCTACGGAGCCTTGGTGGGGGGGATTGCTGTGCATCCCCCCCCCTGGTCTGGTCACATATGGTGACTCTGGAACAGATGGTCCTTCCCTCCACAGCCCTAGAACCTTCCATGGTAAGCTAGAGATATGATGGCACCAACCGGTGTGTTTTTGTAAATGTCCTGCACCCTGCTCCTGCAGGGATCTGTTAACCAGTATGGGCATCTAATTAGATGCCCATGGTCCAGATCAGTGCCTCCCCCCGCCACTATCAGTGCGGTGCTGGTGGAGGCTAAGGATGCTGTCCTGCGAGGACGGGCATCGCGGGTGCAGTACCGTGGCTGGGATATGCTCAATGCAGGCTTCTCCTGGCTACTTTTGTGGATCGGCCCTTAAAAGGGACATGAAATGTGTGCTAAATGAAAGCAGTTAGTAATTTTCCTAGTAACAGAAAGGAACAGGCTCATCTCCAGCTGAGCCATATTTAACTGTACCTGAATAAACACGGATGAGAAAAACAGTGTTTTCAGTTCTTTCCCTTCATGGACAACATTCTGCACAGTTCTCTTCCTGGAACCAGTAATTTGGAGTTTTTAGTGTGTCATTGTTTGTGTACAGAATGCTAAGCATGAGCTGTTGTCCTATCTGAACCATGCTCAGAGTTCTGTGCACAAACCGTGATTTAGTTAAAACTCCTTATCACTGGTTCTATGAAGAGAACTGTAATAGATGCAAAGAACCTAAGTGCGCAAGCACTGAGGCAAGGGTTACCCCAAAGGGCATTGGCCGGGAAGCCAAGTTTCAAAGAAATACAAAATCACACATACCCCTATAATGCAATGCATCATGTGCTGTATGCAAATCACCACAAAATATTATACTGGTTCAACTTTAAGCAGAAATGCATGGTGCGGAAAGGCCTCTCAAACAGACTGCAAAGGGTGCCAACAGAAGACACAGACATGTGTTTCATCCTACCAGGATTCATCAGTGTGCCTCATCTGTATGATGCCCCAGTGGAAGGAACCAGCTACCCTAAGTTGGTCTGTCAGGGTTGGGTTGTGGTGAGCCCAACAAAAATAAAAAACAAGCTAAAAGACGAACCTTAGTGTGCAAGCACTGAGGCAAGGGTTACCCCAAAGGGCGTTGGCTGGGAAGCCAAGTTTCAAAGAAACACAAAATCACACATACCCCCATAATGCAACGCATGATGCTTTGCATTATGGGGGTATGTGTGATACAGCTCATGATGCTTTGCATTATGGGGGTATGTGATTCAGCCCATGATGCTTTGCATTATGGGGGTATGTGTGATTTTGTATTTCTTTGAAACTTGGCTTCCCGGCCTGTGCCCTTTGGGGGTAACCCTTGCCTCAGTGCTTGCTCACTAAGGTTCTTTGTCTTTTAGCTTGTTTTTGGTTTTTATTGGGCTCACCGCAACCCAACCCAGACAGACCAACTTAAGGTAGCTGGTTCCTTCAACTAGGGTGTCATACAGACGAGGCACACTGATGAGTCCTGGTAGACGAAACACCTGTCTTTGTCTTTCGGTTGGCACCCTTTGTGGTCTATGCGAGAGGCCTTTTGGCACCATGCATTTCTATTTAAACTTGAATCAGCATAATATTTTGTGGTGATTTGCATATAGAGCCCATGGTGCTTTGCATTATGAGGATATGTGTGATTTTATAATAAAATGCTGCCCATAAAAAGGAACAATATAAAAAAAACTATTTTTCAAATTTTTATCCAAGTAATTTACATATGGATCATTTAGGCTTCTAGATATCATTTCTTTAAATAGGAACATTGTAAAAAGCTGCCAGTTATAAATCATTTTCTGTCCTCTTTAATTATGTATCCAGGCAGAGAAGTGCAAAAATGTAAACGTCAGTAGAAGTCTCAGTGACACACTTCGTGGACGTCACAGTCTGTTAACTTTCTTCCTACCCTCACTGTTGCAAGACATAGACATAGATTACATACATACAGAGTTGCCAGCAGATTAGGCCTAATGGTCTATCTCATCTGCCCTTGCTGCAGCTCACTGTTAAGTTACCACTGCTGCTCAACCTCCCTTTTTGCATCCCCCAACCTGTACCCTGCCCCTGTACCGGTCTCATCCCTTCTTGAAACCCTCTACAGTTTCCATTTCTGTCAGCTCCTCTGGAAGCGCGTTCCAGGGTGACACCACCCTCTCTGTGAAGTAATGTCCCCTCACTTCCCCTCTGAACCCTCCCCCCGCTAGTTTTAGAATATGACCTCTCATAGTCCCCTTCCCCCTTTAATTTGAGCAGACCCTCTGTTTTTACCCCATTGATCCCCTTCAGATATTTGAAGACCTCTGTCATATCCTCCCATCCCTTCTGTCCTCCAGGGAGTACATGTTCAGCTCTCTAAGTCTGCCCTCATATGCCATTTCCCCCAGGACCTTGGATCCTGTTTGTTGCCCTTCTTTGGACACTCTCCAACAGAGTGATGTCCCTCTTTAAGCGTGGGTGCCAGAATTGCACACAATATTCCAGATGTGGCCTCGCCAGCGAATTGTACAGGGGGAGTATAACCTTCCTGCTCCTGGACGATATCCCCCTAGCGATATACCCAAGCATTTTATTTGCTTTAGCAGCCGCTCTCCTGCACTGCTCAGAGTTGTTCAATTTGGCGTCAAGTCACCACTCCCAGATCCTTTTCTATCATGGAGACCACCAACCATTCTCCCCCCAAATAGTAGTTATAACCAGGGTTCCTAACACCTTAGGGTTACCACCTTTTAAGAAGCCCAAAGTGGGACATTTCTTACTGAAAATGGATTTTTCGCAGGACAATATGTCATCTTGACCAATACAACAGACATGTTTTCTCTAAATAATCAGAATTAAGATTAAGTGTTGTCAATTTTAGTTGTTTCTTGTGTTTTTTATTATTTTAAGGTATTTTAGTTAAGGTATTATAGTTTTTTGCAACATTTAGAGGAAAATCAGAAAATATTATTTCTACTACAATGTCAGGACATTTAGTATTTTTCATGTTTTTCTGCAGGACACAGCTGCCCAAATCAGGACTGTCCTGCGAAAATAGGGACAGGTGGTAACCCTATAACACCTAGATGCAGAATGCTACACTTGCAAGCGTTAAACCTTAGCTGCTCCATGTGTGCCCACTTTTCAAGCCTCCTCAAGCCATCCTAGAGTGTCCTCCTACCCTCCTCGCTGTCCGCCTCAGTTCCCAGTTTGGAACTGTCAGCGAACTGGCTCATTCTGTCATTAGTGTCAGTGGCTCAGCAGGTAGCACACTCGCCTCTGAGGCTGGGAGATCAGAAGGCTGTGGGTTCTATCCCCACACCAGGCACTTGGGTTAATATCCCAGTACTGACACTGTAGTGCAGCATGAGGGGGGGTGCTGCACTCCTGAGGTGCCGTCTTTCGAGCGAGATGTTAAACCGAGGTTCCATCTGCCTGTTACGGTGGTACTTCAGGTGGATGTCAAAGATCCCTTGGCACTTCTCGAAAAGAGTAGGGGAATTTCCCCGATGCCCTGGCCAAATTTCCCTCCATTCACAAAAAATACCACCAACAGCTTAATCTGGTTCAAGGTCAGTTGACATTCATCTGTATCCCCTTCCCTGGGTTGTGCCTAAAAATAGGCAGAATTTGTCTAGTGCACTTAACCGGTCAACAAAAATAAAACAAATAAAAAATTCTGCTCCTATCTCCTTCCCCAATGCTTGCAATGAACGTATTGAAAAGGATAGGGCCCAACAGCAAGCCCTGTGGGACCCCACTGATGACCTTTCTGTGAGTTGAGGCCTCACCCCCCACCACTACTCTCTTGCTAAGCCAATTTGCTACCCACCCCACCATTTTATCTCCCACCCCTATTTTTTTAAGTTTTCATATCAGCCTTCCATGTGGGACCGAATCAAAATCCTTGCTAAAATCCAGGTACAGGACAGCAACAGGCTTTCCACCATTCAGGGATCTTGTCAGTCGAAAAATTTGACTAGGTTGGTTTGACACGATCTCCCCCGGACAAACCCATGTTTATTTTCATCTTCAAAACCATATGCCTCCAAGAAGTCCACCATCCTTTCTTTTAAAATGGCCTCCATCATTTTCCCCGCTATGGATGTCAGACTGACCGGTCTGTAGTTCCCCGGTTCAGAGGGACACATCCTGATTGGAGGGAGGAATTAAATAGATCTGTCAATGGAGCAGCTAGGTAATCGCCAGTTCCTTCAGAACCCTAGGGTGGATGCCGTCTGTACCTGGGGCTTTATCAGTCCTCTAGGACTTTAGAGCCTCCCTCACCCTCCCCACCTGGATCTCGCCATCATTGAGTGCCCCCCATCCCCCAACCTGCCTCCCCCGCTGTGGAAATGGTCTGTCTTGTTCTCTAGTAAAGACCAAGCTGAAATAGTCATTAAGCACTTCCGACTATTCTGCCTTTCCCTCCACCCATCCCCCTTCCTTCCTTCCTACCTCAGCCTGCTTATCTGCCCCCTTCCTTCTCTCCCCATCATATCTAAAGAATTATTTTCCCCTTCCGAATCCCTTATGCTAACGTAAGTTCCGTATCAGCTTTGGAAGTTCTTACTACTCTACTGACTTCCTGGAGATCCTGTGATATTTCTGTCTGCCTCTCTGCGAGAGCACTTATACCTTTTTAAAGGCCATCCTTTTGTTTCTCACCCCCTCCTGCACCTCCCTTGTCCACCAACAAGATTTCCTAGTCCTAGTCGTCTTATGTAGGGATCTAGCGCAGGTTTTGGTGGCCTTCAGGATTCCCAGTTTCAGAATCTCCCACTGCTTCTCCATGCACATCCCTGGTCTGATTTTCCCTAAATGTTCCCTGAGGATGACAGCCGTCACCCCAAAGTCTGTCCTCCTGAAGTCCACCACTGTGGTCTTTGTTTGCTTCCTCCCCTTCCCCAGGTCTAGGGTGAACCAAACTGTAGAATGGTCGCTCCCCACTAGTGGATCTTCCACCTCCAAGTTCCTTATGTTGTCACTGTCTGCAAGTACCAAGTCCAGGATGCTACCCATTCTGCTTGGCTTCCCCACCATTTGAGTCAGGGATTCATCCTGTAGGGTGTCTTAGCACCCTTTGCTCCCCTGCAGATGTAGAAACCGTGGTGTGCCACTGTTCCCGGCATGCTAAAGTCACCCAATATCACATTCCTACCCCTGTTGCAGTGCCTTTTCATAATCTCAATCATTTCTCTGTCTGTGTCCTCCAATTGCGTAGAAGGCCTGTAGACCTCCAATTACGTAGAAGGCCTGTAGACAACTCCCAAATTGCTCTTCCTTCCCTTGATATCTTTTAGGGTCACCCAAATCTCCTCCATGTTCCCCTCCCCATCCTCCTCCTTACTGCACTGTATTCCCTCTGTAATGAACAATGGCACGGCACCCCTCTCCCTTGCCAACTGTCCTATCCCTCCTATGTGTGGAGTGCCCTGGTAGCTTCATGTCCCACTCATGGCACTATGCGGCACAAGTCTCTGTGACTGCTGCCACATCCACCCCCCTCCACCAGCATTGCCTGCAACTCTAACATCTTGTTTCCCAAACTCCTTGCATTTATCAGGACCACCTTCCAACCCATCCCACAATCTTCCCCTGTCCTCCCTACTCCCATGCTCCTGGCCCCTATTTGAGTCAGACTTTTCCACCACTACTACTCCTGATGGGGGGAGGGGCCCACTCCCTCCTGTGCATTGCTCTCCTGGTCGCCTCGTACTATCAAGCCCCCCGCTCCCAATTTAAATCCCACCTATTTCTTATATGACCCCCCAGGTTTGTTCCTTAGAACTTCCTTCCCTCCTTACTAAAGTGAAGCCTATCCCTAGCAAATAGATCTTTATTGTACCACGTACATCCCCATTCACCTGCCAGTCCTTACCTCATCACCTGACACCATTTCCTCAACCAGTTGTTAAAATCACAAATGTTCTGCTTCCTCTCTAATGAGACCCTTGGCATGGGCAGAACTTCTGAGAATGTGACAGTGCTCTCCCCTGCCATACAGATCCATGCCATCTCCCTGTACCTGCCTTGTACTTCCTTCACACTATTCTCCCCAGATCATTGGTGCCAATGTGTACCACAATGTGTGGCACCCCCCCTCCATGTTTTTTTTGTTTTGTTTTTTTACTAAAGAATGCACTAGGTGCACGACCCTGTGCACAGTCATTCTCTGTATACATTTTAGCCTAATAGAGTTCCTCCTGCCCTCACTAGTCATCCTCCCCATCTGATTCCCTTGATTATGGAGTCCCCCAGTACTGGGACCCTGCATTCCTCTGAACCTGTGCTTTGTATACTATCCCCCACTACTGGCCCTGTTTACTAACTGTGCCCCCCCCCCGGCCATGTTTCTCCTTCCCTCAGAACCCACTTTCCCATTTCCTTCCTGTCTCCATCCCCCAACTCCTTACCCTGGATACACAGCCCCCCCCTTGCTGCACATTTCTACCCCTTTCCAGGGACCCCTCCGCTCATGTACACCTCTTTCTGCCACCTCTATCACTCAAACCTACCTTGTTCCTGACTCACCCCATCTCTTATGCCCGCTCCCCAACCTTTCTTCCCCCACTCCCATATTATTTCTGACAGCCAGCCCATCTCCCTCCATCCAATAACCCTCCCTAGGTCCTGTTGACTCTCCCTCCTTTTCCCTTCCTTCTCATTCCCTCCCCTGCCCCTTGGAATGATACTGGTCTCCCCTCCTAACACCCCCTCACTCCCTGCCCACCTCTTTCCCCGACTGTTACTACTGTCTTCCCATGGCCTGCTGAGTCCTTAATATTTTGTAGTGGTTTATACGTTAATTAATAAAATCCTGTTTATAGTTTCAGAATCATACCGCATCCTGGCCTTACCATTACTGACTGCTGCTTCTCCCTTTGTAAAGATCACCTCTTTACCTCCCCTTTTGTCCCTGACTACTTCCTACCATCACTATTCCCCCATTTATCATCCCTCCTCCTGCCCTCTCATGAGCTTCCAACCCGGCTGGCCTGTTACCATCCCCTTTTGTCACCCCCTCATGCTTCACACCTGACCCTGCCTCTCTTTTTCTAAGATATGTAAAATCTGTAAGATTGTGTTAGCAGAAAAAGATCCAGGGGTCCATCCATTTAGTCTACCCATTTCTCCGCTTTGCATCATGCTCTGCCTGACCTATGACTGGAGTCAGAGATCTGAAAACCGTAGAGGCTGATTGTCACTTCGTACATCAGGTGTCCCTTCACTACTTCTACCTGTGGGTCACAATATTCCTTTATATTTGGTTTCATCCGCTTCTCTAGGCAGTGTGCTCCACTCATGTGCCACCTACTTCATGAAGAACTTCCTCACATCCCGCCTGAATCTCCCTATTCCCGTCTCTACCAGTGCCCTTTAGTTAGTGTGCCCTCATTCCTCGTGAGCAAGTCCTTACAATCCCTCCTATCGATTCTTTTCAAAAACATATATGTCTCTCTCATATTCCAACCCCCCACCTTCCTGGTCTGCAGTGTAAACGTGATCAGGTCTGCCAACCTTTCTCCTACGACTTCCCCTGTTGCCCCTGGATCATCATCGTGGTCCTCTATTTTATTGTCTCTGTGCGATCCCGGACTTTCTTGAGGTATGGATTCCAGAACTGCGTGCAGGTCTCCAGGTGTGGCCTTACCATGATCATGTCCGGGGCAGTCTCCTCCTATCAAATCTCCTTACTACACATCCCAGCAGCCTGTTTGCCTTCCCATATGCTTTGATGCCCTGTGATGTCCCTCAGGCCTCTCTCAGTTGTTCGCACCCCCTACTCCCCCTACCCAGTACTCCATTTTAGGGTTCTTTCTACCACTGTGCATCACTTTGCACTTTTTTTTTTAGCATTGAATTTGAATAATCTGGGCCACATTTCTGATTTTTTTTTTCAGATCTCTCTTCATTTCTCTGTCTCAGTGTCCACCCTGCAGTAGATCTTGGTGTCATCAGCAAAAAGATGTACCTTACTCTGGATTTCCTCTCTTATATTGCAGCTGAAGATACTGAAGAGCACTGGTCCCAGAACCGAACCCTGTTGTATTCTGCTCATGACTACCCTCTGTTCCATATCCCCCTGGTCAGTATGACCCTTTTCCAAGATCACCCAGCTTATTGACCGTTTGTGTGTAATGAAATAGACAACCTTGCTAAAGTTGAGGTGCAACATTTCCATTGTCTGGGTCCTGTCCACTGCCTTTGTGACCTAATCAAAGAAGTCGATCAGGTTAATTTGGCACATTCTCTGTGTCTCTGCTACAAACCAGTGCTGCTTCCTGTCCTGCAACCCATTTGCTTCCAAGCATTCCACAGTATGTTCCTTAATAATGGTTTCCAGCAGCCTGCCTACAATCAAGGTTAGACTGTGACTGGTCTGTAATTTTCTTGGGTCATCCCTGTCCTCACTCTTGTGAAGCAGCACCACATCAGCTGCCCTCCAGTCTGCTAGAGCAAGCCGTCTCCCGGTGAATAATTTAACAGATATGTCTATGGTGCTGCCAGTGTCTGCCCCACCTCCTTCAGCACTCTAGGGTCTAACTCATCAGGACCAAGCATTTTGTTCACCTTCAGGGTTTTGGGCCCCCTAAGCATGTTATCATCAGAGAATGGTTCAGACTCCACTCCTCTCACCCTCCTCTGTTTGGCCTGCACTGTGCACTCCAGTAGTGGGCCCCCCATGCTGAATACTGAACAAAAATAATTATAAATACATTCAGTTGCTAGCGGATAAGGACCAGTATGGCCCACCTAGTCTGCCCCATGATACTCTTTATCTATTGAGTATCCCCTTACCCCCCTCTGATTGTTGCCCGATTTCCCCTTGACACCCCCACCCCGTTAAGTCAACCCCAAACCCCTGCACTCTCAGGATCCCCTTGTGCCTGTCCCATGCATGCTTAAAACCAGAGACAGTTTCAGCCCTTACTGCCTTGTCTGGCAGCCCATTCCAGGCATCCACCACCCTCTCCATGAAAAAAATGCTTCCTTTTATTGCCCCTAAATTTTACTCCCTCCAGCTTCATGCCATGGACCCCTAGTTGTTGAGCCCGTTTTCCTCTGAAATAAGCTTCCCTCCTGTGCCCTGTTAAACCCTTTTAGATATCTGAAAGTCTCAGTCATATCCCCCCCTCTCCCCTCCTTTACCCCAGGAAGCACATATTTAAATCCCTCAGTTTGTCCTCATATGCCTTCCCATGCAGCCCATGAATCGTTTTGGTGGCCCTCCTTTGGACAGCCTCTATCCTCTCAGCATTCTTTTTTCAGATGTGGTCTCCAGTTCAGTAAATCGCCATTTTATTATTTATTTTATTTAGCTTTTGTTTACCAGGTAAGTACGCTAGACAGTCAAGTGCCTATTTTCAGGTACAACCTGGGAGAATTATAAAGATACAGGCAATAACAATTCAGAGTCAGGATAACAGCAATTCAACAAGGTACAGTCTGGTACAGGCAGAGAAGTCCGACATTCACCAAGTACAGTGACAAGGTGGCAGCTATCAAAACACGGAAACATTGTAGTGTTGGGCGTGGCACCGTGAAACTGCTGGAATCAAAACAAATATTAGCAGTACGCTCACTCACAAACAAGAATAGGCACAGGCACAACACAGAGGGTAGGGTGGCTAAGAGGAGAGGCAGTCTGAAGCTTATTTTAAGTAGCCCCAGAGGGAGGACCTAAAACAGCTGTGGAAGGGGGCAGCTCTTACATGAGCAGGGAGGAGGTTTCAGGATCTGGGGGCAAGGGCCATGAAGGTGCGATCCCCCGCAACAGAGCGAGTTTTGGGGACCAAAAGTGCCTTGGAGTCGATGGACCTCAGCCGATAGCCAGAGGGGGCAGGCTGGAGCAGTTCAGCAAGTGCCAGAGGAGTGGACGATCGGATGATGTCTGTAAAGTTGCCCATTACGAAGGATCAGTGATTACTATGGGAGAGCCACCCCAGTCTGGAGTATAGCTGGCAGTGATGGGTGAGACGAGGGGCTGACAGGCCGAAGTGACATATGTTGTTGTATGCGTGTCCGATTTTGAGAGCCAGGATTTAGGGGCATTCACGAAGGAGGTGAGCCCATAGCAAAGTGTGGAGAGAAAGACCCCTTTTGCCAGGGCAAGTCTGGCAGCTGGGGTGAGGCAGCTTTATTGCTCTGTATGCTACACCCAGCTTACAGTTAGTGGCCTTGCAGGAGTTACATATATGCAGGGAGAGATCCAACTGAGGGTCGAGAGTTACCCCCAGGTACTTGAAGGAGTCTACCAACACAGGGTTGTCATCAGTACCAACGACTTTGAGATCAACCGGGCACGCTTTAACCTTAGCAAGGGAGCCGAATAACATAGTCTGTGTCTTACGAAGGTTGATGACAAGCTTATTTACCTTGAGGCAGGATTGGATGTGGTCATAGTCAGAGTTGAGTCTGGAGTTTATGTCACCGATATTCTGGGAGCTAGCAAGAAGCACAAGATCATCAGCATATAGGGTGACATGTCCGGAGGCAGGGGCTGAGGGCAGCTGATTGATAAAGAGGGAGAACAGTAAGGGGCCAAGGACCGACTCCTGAGGCACCCTGCAGGTTACCGGCGCTAGCTTGGAGAGAGCATTCTGGAACCTCGTGTACTGTTGCCTACCCAAGAGATAGTTGGTAAACCAGGCTAGGACGGGGGGGGGGCCGAGGGACTGGAGGACAGAGCCAAGGAGAGTGTGATCGACCAGATCAAAGGCCTTAGGTCAATGAAAACGGCCCCCATGAGTTTGCCTTGGTCAGTCGCAGTTCTGATTTCGGAGGTGACCTGTGCAAGGGCAGTGGAGGTACTGTGCCCTTTGCAAAACCCATGCTGCGCAGGGGATAGGAGGCCGTAGGTTTGGAGGAAGAGAGCAAGCTGAAAGGCCACTACCTTTTCTAGCAGTTTGTTTACTGCAGATAGAATTGCTATGGGGTGATAGTTTTCGAGTATTTGGAATCACCACACTTGAGGACTGGGACCACTCGAGCCACTTTCCATATGGCTGAGACAGTCCCAGATATGAGAGAGGAGGTGAGAATGTGGGAGAGTGGTCGGGCCAAGTGGCAGGCCCCCAAGTTGAGTAGTTTGGGCTCGATGTTGTCATGCCCAGAGCTAGAGTGAGCGGAGAGACCAGCTTGGAGCTTCCGCGTTTGTTTGCAGGAGACAGACTTAAAGTAGAAGGGAGGGGGAGGAGGATGGGGCACAGCACCAGTGGTGGGACCCAGATCATTTGTAACTGAAGGTGTGGAGGTGTAGTCAGACAGGTCAGAGAACAGGCCGTTGAAAGCATTGGCTATAGTTAGGGCAATGTTGCAGCTGACTCCGTTGATTAGGACGTCGGAGACCTGGTGGCAGGCCGGACCGTTAACAGTATGTTTGATAGTGTGCCAGAAGCTCCTAGGGTTCTTGGCAGACACTTCAAGGGAGGATTTGCAGAATTCACTCTTAGCCGAGCAGATCGCCCGCTTGCATGAGTTCCTGAGTTGCCTGTAAACCTCAAAGTCTGATCTGTCCCCAGAAGCCTTATATTTTTACCAGCTTTTGTCCCTGAGCATCATCAGGGCAAACAGGTCCCCTTGCAACCATTTTGTGACAGTGCCCGTCACTCTCCTTTTAATGAGTGGGGCATGTCTGACTTGTAACGGAGCAAAAATGGTTAGGAAGCAGTCAAGAGCAGCAGAGGGGTCACAGACTGCATAGACCGGGGACCAGTCTGTCTGACTGAGGTCAGTAAGGAAGTTATTGAGGTCAAACTTTGAGTAGTCCCTCATCTGTATGACTTTTGGTGGGACCCTGGGAGTAAGGACCTTCCAGATACAGTAGGTAGGGGAATGGTCAGAGATGGAATCAGAGAAGAGGCCAGAGGCTGAGATATGGTCTGGCCTATTGCTCAGCATCCAGTCAAGAAGAGAGCCTTTTTCCCCAGAGGAAGAGGGTCTGGTGGGCTTGGTGATAAGTTGGCTAAGGGCAAGACCAGACAGAAGGGGTTCATAAGTTTTGGCATTACCACTCAGCCAGTTTAGGTTGAAATCCCCAAACACTAAGAGTTCACTGGTCTCCATCTTGGGACTGAGGCAGTCAAGGAGATGGGAGAGGCCACGAATACCACCATTTGGTGGGTTGTACACACAGGCCAGGTGAAGCTTCTTAGTGTTGCCTAACAGGAGAAGGACATGTAGGAACTCACAAGGGGGGATGAGGTATGATGGTCACTTTAAGATGGGATTTATAGTAGAGCAACAGTCCACACACACCCCCCCGTTTGTTACCCGCCCTGTTTGACCGCAAGGTAGCCAGGGAGGGCATTGACAAAGTCAGGATAAGCAAGTTTAAGCCAGGTTTCGGAGATCCCTAGAATGTCCGGATTGTAGTAGGCAACCCAGGCCATTAGGTCTGAGAGGTTAGCGAGAAGGCTGCGAATATTGAGGTTGGCAATCTTTAGGCCCTTGGCATCCTGCCACTGGGGAGGCATGCTAAAATGGGGGTGGGGGGTGGGAGGATAAGGTTTATGGCTATAACAGCGAGCCCAGGCAGGAGGAAAGGAAAAAAGTCAAGTGTGTTTAGGGCATGAAACAGCTGCACGGTAGTGTAGCTGCACACTGTTAGCTGAAGCCTAGCAGGCAGATCAATTTACAACTAAAAATCAGTATGCGAGTTCCACAACTAGGATGCTGCAATTTATAAATAAGATTTGAGCTGGGGTACTGTAAATAAACAGTATAACTAGATAGCTAAGAGAATAAGAAGGCTACTACAAGGAGGACAGTTGAGGGTAAGATCAAGCTGACATTTTATTTTTTCATCTTCTTCTACCCATTTCCCTTCCTTCTTTGTGCAGATAGCCTGCTTGGTCCCTGTTAAGGAGTCTGTTACCAAGTGCCCACAAAAATCATTGGTGGTGGTTGTGAACGGTTAAAGGGGGCCCACAATGCAAATGAGCCACAGGACAATACTTAGTGTGCTGCCCTTCTGAGACCTGGTCACACTGCGCTGGGATCTGTTTGTCCCTCTCCTAGCACTGTTTCCATCAGCTTTGGCCACTGCCCAGCCCTGTCACCTAACTGCCTACTTGCCCTGTGTGGGGGGGGGGGCACATGTCCAGTCTCCCTCCCATGATGCATAGTTAATTCGGTGGCAGCATGGTTCCTCATGTTGTATGGGGTGGTGCAAGGCCAGAGTGGGCTGGTGTTCTCTTCCTGCGTGTTAAAGGGATTTTCTCCCTTGTTCTCCCTCCTGAGGTGCTAATTTGTGATTGCACAGCCATGCATGCACCAGGAGAGTGTGCCATAAGGCCACTGAGTCTCCCCTTCCATTGCTGTCCACGATTGGCCTGCATCTCCTGGGCACCTGCAGCTGGTGCCCAAGCAGCAGTGAACAGTCTGTCACCCACTGGAGATCAGTGCTCCTCCCACTGGCTGGTCCTTCGTTCCTGACCCTAGGTCATCGCGCCGTGAGTGATAGCCAGCAGACTGGCTGGCATGCACACCAGTCTTAACAGCATGATCACCTGTTTGTATTGCCCCTAGAATCTGGCCTAGTGTTGACCACATGAGGTAGGCAATGTGTGATCTAGAGGCTGAAGACGCACTGAGCTGTGAGAGATGACTGGTAAAAAATCCCATCATTTCTGTTGGCCCACTGTGTGATCCTGAAGGAACACTTGAGCTGCCAGGTCAATCTGGTTGTAAAATTATGAATAAGGAGTAACCCATTAAAAGCAAACTCTGGTCAGAGCCAAAATGGCTGCTAATGCATTAGCCTGATAAAAGATATAGAACTGTAGTGCGGGTTGTGTTTTATTTTAGTTATTATTGTAATAGTAAAATTCCAGACTTACTCACAATAATAGACATTTCGACCCCAGATTTTCAACATAGTCTTTATGACCCTCCTTCTGAACAGGACAGGTGTCACTAAAAAAAAAATACTGCCCGAAATGTCATTTTGCGTCACAAGTGCGAAAATGCATATTAGGCAGGATTTTAAAAAAAATGGTGTGAGAAAATGGCTATGTTGAAAATTTTGGGTCAAAATATTGAGAGTTACTAAAGTTATGAGTGAATGTTGAAATATTTGATTCATTCATTTTATTATATTGGGAAAAACCTTAATGGGCAAAAAAACCTTTTTCATAAGTATCCAGTGCATACAAAAATTAAAAACAAACAATACATGTATAATAATAAAAAAACAATTATATTACAAGTGGACTGAGAAAATATAAAATGAAGGCGTGCATTTTTTGACACTAACAATTGATTTATGTAAAGAGATTGATGTGGGTAACTTATTGTACCAACTCATGGCCCTGTACACCAGAGATCTTTGACTCGGACATCTGTTCATGGTTGTAATATGAAAAACATGACTTACAAAATATTTTGTATACCCATTATTAAATGATTCTATAAAGATATCCTGAATTCTTTGTGGAGCTTGTCCTAGAACCACTTTCTGGAGAAAACCCAGTGCCAAACATAAAATACCATTGTCCAGTGAAAGACGAAAAGGTAGAGTTACGCAAAGGACAATAATGTGTACGATAAGGGAGGTTCGCTTGAAATCCACATATGGAATTCTAAAGCACCCTCACCCTAGACAGCATCGTCTCACTTGCAGAGGAAAATACTAGCAGGCTGTAATCAGTCAATGGAAGTAACAAACCATCAGATAACATTTTTCTAGACTCAGTTGTTAAACAGTTGTTAACTCTGTATAAGACACCCAGTTGTTGACAACGTTTTTTTCGTAATGTAGGCTATATGGGGTTTTGATGAAAGAGAACCATCAAGAATGACACTTGGATAACAAAATTAATTAACTGTTTCAGTTTGCTTACCCTTGGAATCGGACAAATTCAGTGAATTGAGAAACCATTTACGAGATCCAGTAAACAACAGTGCCTTTGTCTTTTTAGTATTAACAAATTTAATGCTGAATGAACCATCCTTCCAGTGAAATAAAATCTGATTGAAGGATCTGATTTATGTGTCCTATGTCCTTCCCCTCCCGAAAGATGACAGCGCCATCAACATTAAGAACCATCCTGGTGGAGGGGCAGGCAACAGGAACAGAATTTATAGAAAGTGAAAACAAAAGTGGCCCAAGGATTGATCCTTGCAGCACACCTCAAGTAACCATAAAATGATCAGAAAGCGAGTTGAGGATCCTGGTTCTCTGTACCCTGTTACTCAAATATTTCTGGAACCAGACTGTAGTATCAGAAGAAAAATACATGTGTACCAAGGTGTCTGACAAAAGTCTATGATCCACCAGATCAAATGCCTTGGTGAGGTCCACAAATATGCATCCAAGGTGATTACCAACATCCAAGGCCTTATAATTTGTGAACCACACCAAGGCTGTCTCTGTTATGTTGGTGAAACCCATGTTGAGCCTGGTGTAAAAAGGTCATATTGTGTTAAATACTCCATTATCTGATCAAAGACGATACGTTCTAGCAATTTAGAAAAAGAATTTAATAATACGATTGGCTGGTAATTTGAAGGTAAAGTCTTAGAGGGCCGATTTATCAGTGGGTCTAACAACCACATACTTCCAGATATTGGGAAATGTATCAAATATCAATGAAAAATTAAAAAAACTCTGTAATTTGTTCAGCTAAAACATCCTTGCCCAGTTTTACTAATCTGTAATCCAGACCGTTGTGTCAGATAAGAGGCTTTGGATTGTATTTTTCAACATAACCGTATAACTTAATTTCTAGACAAACTCCTAAAATACAATTTAGGATGAGAACCAGATTGGTTAGGGTCAAAACCATTTAGATTAGATGGGGAAGAATGTTGGGAGAAAACTGTATTTGGTAAGATCACCAAAAAAATTATTGAAATGGCTAGCAGTTTTGAGAGGATCCCTAACCATACTACCATCAATCTCAAGAGCAACATATTCATCAGAATGCTTACCACCAGTCTGTTCCTTAAAAACTTGCCAGACATTTTGAGATTGAGTGCAGTTTCTTTCCTGACTAGCTTTAAAATAAGATTTAGCATTCCTAACTAAGGTTTTACACCTGTCTGTAGCAATTTTATACTCCAACAAAAATTGAGAAGCCCTGTTACTTTATATTTTTTCCAGATTTTTACCCCTGTGCTTCAAACTACTAAGAATTTTCAAATTAATCCATCCAGCCTTGTCGCCTCTTATGCTCATTTTTTTTTGATTGGGGCAATTGCGTTAATTTTTTTCAGAACATCGCAGACTCTCGTAGGTCAGATTGAGGTCAGTAATAAGAAAAGACCAATCAGTAGATTTTAGGCCATTCAAATATAAATCAACATTCAAGTGTTTTTTATACTTCTTGTTTCAATATAGACTGGACGAGGGTGAAACTTCTTTGCTGACCAGTGGCAGAAAATGGGACAATGATCACTGAGTTTATCTGGAAGCATACCTGAATACAAGACCCTAATGGGATTAGAAACTATTAACCAGTCAATAATTGTATGAGAACCTGTTTTATAATTTAAACGTGTGGGAGTAGTTGTTACCTGATGAAGTCCCAACTCATGAAAAACTGGTGAAAAAAGAATTACCTGGTTTCTTAGTCCAATTTAAAGTAGCAGTATTTGTTAGTAACCATACACATTTTTCAGTAATAGAAACATAGAAGTTGACGGCAGATAAGGACCGCAAGGCCCATCCAGTTTGCCATTTCTTTTTCTACCTTATAAATGTGCCATCAGCCTTTGTTCTGTCAGTGGCCTATCTATTCATACTCATTTGTATTGCTCCCTTATGCCTATCCCATGACTGTTTGAAGCCCTGCACTGTATTCATAGCCACCACTGCTTGTGGTAAGCCATTCCATGCATCCACCACCCTTTCTGTGAAAAGAATTTCTCACATTCTTAATCGGCCCCTCTAATCTTTGCTGTGTCCTCTTGTCCTGCTATTTTCTTATATTTAAACATGTTAGACTCTTTCACCTTGTTAATGCCCTTAAGGTGTTTGAATGCCTCAATCATATCACCTCTCTCCCTCCTTTGCTCAAGGGTATACATATTGAGCTCTGTTAATCTGTCTTCATATGTCTTCTGATGCAGTCCCTGCACCATTTTGGTTGACCTTCTCTGGACTGCCTCAATTTGGTTAATGTCCTTGTGAAGGTGTGGCCTCCAATACTGCACGCAGTACTCCAGATGGGGCCTAACCAGTGTCTTGTAAAGAAGGATTATTACCTCCCTCTTACGACTTGTGATACCCCTACTAATACACCCTAACACCCCCCTAGCCTTACCTACCGCTTTAGAGGTCTGCTTGGATGATTTCAGGTCATCAGTGATGATGATGCCCAAGTCTCTTTCTTCCTTTGTGACTGCTAGCAACTCCCCTCCCAGCCTATAGGTGGCTTCAGGGTAATAAAGTTTGTCTGGCAAAAATATCAGAATACACATTTTTCTTTCAATTCCTGAACCAAGATATGGGATTTTGAAGTTTTAAAAGTTTCCACACCTATGCCACACCCACCATGAAAAAAATTTATATTTTGTGCTGTTTACTATAAGAAACATGCGGATGAACCATCCTAATTCAACTACAGCATGAATCTAGCATGTACATTCAACAAGTGATACCAGAGGAAGAGATTTTTAAACATGGCGAATGGTGGCCATCTTTAATGATGCGAGTCATTAATTACAAAATCAGCTGTAAAAAAAAAGTTTGAACAACATCTGAGAAAACGACAGATATACTGAGCATGAATCTTAGGTTTTCAGAAATACATTTTGCCAAAAAAAAAAAATATATATATATGATGAATTTTTTCGCCGACTAACAAATTCTGCTGCTTTAAGTTAGAATTGCCCAAGATGATCCACTCCCTGTGTCTTGGGAGAGTATTACCGAATTGTTGGATCACCATTGACCCTTCATCAATAAAACCTGAGGATATAAATGATAGATACTGTAAGTGTCTGAACACCTCCAAGTAACAACTTGATAGGTAGAAAATTACAAATCAAGAGTTTCAGAAGGACTAGAGCATTCATCTACCTTTAATTTATTTGACACTAAAACATGCATCCCCCTCCTCTTTTCCCTATGAGATCTTTGCAAAAGACTATAATTCGTTATCCTAACCTCCTCATCCAAAATAGAATCCTTTAACCAGGATTCCGTGAGGCCTGGCTGTTGCATCAAATCTGTAAAGAGCAATTCGTGCCTCAAACTGATCTGACAGAGCAAGAATACTTCTGATGTTAAGGTGCACAGTATTTAATCCCGGAAGTTTGTTTGGGAAGTGTATCCGTGACATATGTGCTGTAGGAGCCTGGGTTTTGGACACCACCAAAAAGTAATAACAAAAGAATCATTTTTCTGAGCCTGGCTAATCTACAGGCATTCAGATGGTAAGAGGGGATATCTTGGTTACTTTGAATTGACACCAAGATCTTGAGGGTAAGTTGTGATCAAGACATAAAAAAGTAAATTCATTCAATCCCCCTTCCCCCCCCTTCAATCTAAATAAATCCCGACAATTAAGGGGACCATCATTTTGTGGCTCATCATCAGCATTCGTCCCAGCATTTCTTAAATAATGTTTAAAAACACACTGATTCTAATTTACCCACCTCTCCCCTTTCCAATGAAACCCCAACTAAAAGGAGAAACAATAACGTAAACATTTTAGTCTTAAAAACCTAACCAATACAATTCGAAAATAGAATAAAAAAAAAAACAATAAAACAAAAGGAATTAAAACATAAAGCCAGTGAGTAAACGATATGCAGCCTCCTGAGTTAACAGTCCAGATGAAATGGTATTCTGCAGAAGCGGCTTAAGTCGTTTACGCTATTAAATATTTGAGCAAAATACCATGCCCCAGTCCCACTGCCTCCACTCGCACTTGTCCCGTGCTTTGCCTGCAGTTTGGCCGCCGCTACAAACGCGACAGCATCTGACTAAGTGGTGATTTTAAACTCCACCAAACCCTAGACTGTGGGCTGCCACCACCAATCAGGGGAGGGAAAGGCTGAGTAGTGGTTCAGGTGAGCTGGACACAAGCGGGACACAGTTCAGTCACTCAAGTGCTGAATTTCGGATCAGTCAGTAATAAAACAGTCATTGGGTGGCACATTAACAGGAGAAATCAAAAGCAGCACAGTCACGCATGAAACACAGTGACAGAAATATCAATTACAGCACATTCTTGTAGCAGCACAGTCACTCCATGGTAAATGAATCAGCAGTTCAATCCCAATTGTAAAAGCCAGCAGACGCAGACGCACGCCACAAAACGAGAAACTATAGCAGATTTAACTGACTGGAGCCGTTTCAGCTGCACACGGTGAGATGACAGTCACTGCAGAAGTTGGGTGCACACAGATGGTTGAGTTAACTGCTTAAATTACTTCTCACACCAGGTGCAGGCGTTGGAATCCAGCACACGAACTGTTGCTTCATAACCTCGGTATTTTTACGAATGTGGCTGCAGAAGATGTCAGTGGACGGGTTTCTGCTTTTCAGGGTTAAAGCCCACTGTCCTTCTGAAGGACGGTAAGGACATTTCAGACACTCCCTCCTCCAGTTGTTGGCGTGAGCTCCCCATTCTTGGATGCAACAGGGTTCTGGCAGCAGGGAATGCAGGACGGTCAGTTTTGCTGAGACTGAGAGGACGTGGGGTGGATGGTTTTGCCAAGACAGAGTTTGTAAGATGCTAACTCTGCTACTGATGTGCCCTAGACAATGGTATGTGGCTGCCAGTTAGAGCGAGGAATGGCAAAGGAGAGAAGTGGAACTCCTGGAATCTGAACCGCGGACTATGTGGGAGTGACCAGTATGAAAAATAGGGAACATTTATGTTGCAAGGGATTGTGGGAAATAAGCAAGATGATCTGGAAGGTTTGAGGTTAAATAGGTGCATGACTTTTTAAAAAGAATCTGAATTTAGTCTGTTTTTGGTGGATAGAGAGGGAGGGAGGGGAGAGAAAGGAAACGCACTGATTCATGCGTACTATTTGTGCTTCAACTCCACTGGGAGGAGCACGAAGTAAACATAATGTTATGTGTTTGGTATCTGGCCGCACCCTTCCACAGCCCCTTTTCCTCTCTTCCTGTGTCAGAAATAATGCTGGATGTTGCCTTTCAGTTGTGACACCCTAAATTAATAGATCATAGAATGCAAACATCCAATAACCAAACCAGCCTCTTAAATATAAGATGTCATTTACATAAATGTCCGTTTTTTTGGTTTTTTTTTTCAAGTATTTTCTAGAGCAGGATCTTCTTTCTCCCCTCCTAAGGTTTTCTCCCCCTCCATTTTTACTTTTCATGCTGTAGGCCAGCATGATGGGAGCACCATTTGTTTTTGTGTATCAGCCTTCAGATTCACACTCACGTTTTCTGTTTTCATGAAATCAAATTTTCTATTTAAATGGCAATTCTTAGATTCTTTAACACTCTTCCATTAAGGTTTGAGTTTTGTTTTTTTAAATTGCTCAGATGTACTAGGTGTTCAAAATTTGTTAGAAAATGGGACAGAATAATCCCCTAAAATGCCCGCATTCAGGTAACAGAAAACACAGTAGTTCTCACACCTGTTTGTCTCAACCCTAAATAAGTGCAGTAATATAAAACATGGCACCCGTAAAATCTATATTCTTTTTTTCAGCTCTGTGTTTATCCTCTTTACTGCTGACCTGGTGCCGTTGGGCCAGCCTCGTTACCCACTTTCCCTAGGTACTTACCCTAATCCTCCAGTTCTCCGTGGCATACCCTCGATGGCGGTGTCCCACGGGAACGCAGCTTCCCCAGTGGGATCTGGATTTGGTGTGAGGATGGGTGCTTAGTCAGTGGTGTGGGGCCTGCAGGGGATTGGACGTCAGCCTGCCAGTTGAAGTTTTCCACCATTTTCTCCCCTTGAGGGTTGTTGGTATGCAACGATACACACATACTTACTTGTTTGTTCTGTTGGCGTTCTGACTGCCCTTTGCCAGATGTATACCTTTACTGCACTACCACTCTGCTTTTTTTTCAGGAGGCAGACTAACAGTAGGGGGTGTAGTCCCCCTCGCTGAATGAGGGGAGCTGCCCATGAGATGTTCATCCTTCCTTCCCTTGGCTGTCTGCAGCTGGCTGAGCCTGTCAGGTGCTACTGTTGCACTACCGAGCTGGCAGTCTACAGTATACAATGGCTTGGATCAGATAAAAAATCTTATTGGTCAAAACTAGTTACAAGACAGTGTTTTAATGTCACAAGAAATGCATGCTCTGGAGTGGGTTCTTTTGCTTATAAAAATGTAAAAAGGATTTTTTTTTCATGTAATTAGTTACTAAGCAGGATATGAGAGTTCTGTAACAAAGGCTCAATGCCTTTAAATGCACCTGTGAAGTGCATTAAGTTGGAAGAAATTTATGCCGTGTTGTGAGTTATTGTGTTAAAAACAAAAAAAAATGTAAAACGCTTTTATTGTAGTAAAAAAAAGTTTTATTTTCATTTTAGTTGGGTTGTTGCTAGTTAGATTACTTTTGCATTACTGCATATCCCATCATGTCTTGTTGCTTACAAAAGGCACATTGCCAAGTGTAGTTTTTGGGATACTGGTTTTTAGTTCACGTTATTACGCATGCAGCTGAAAGCTTGCTTATTACAAAATGCTTATACTGCACTCTTGCAGTCAGGACAGTCAGGAAACGTGCTAGGAAAAAGAAATAAAAATTGGTAAACCCTTTTAAATATACCTGGATCATATAAAATTAGAAGAGCTTTTCTCTGTCCTCTTTCTGGTCACTGGGCTGATGTACCACTGGGATCTTCATTCTCGAGCTTCAGTAGAGGCAGAAAGTAGAGACTCTGGCACAGGAATACAGGTCCACCCTCTGTGGGTTGTGCCATTCTTCTTCCTGCTTCCACAGTGGCAGCTAAGCTCCTCCAGTTGTCTCCCTCAAGGCTGCTGCTCTTGCATTCCACCATTGTTCTCCCTTTCCCAGTCTGTGATCAGACTGACGGGATCCAGTTTAAAGGAGACTCCCAACTTGCATCCAGGGTTCATCTTCCTTGTTGTTGATCTACTTCAAGGTTTATCCATTTTCAGAGGGGAGATTCTGCAGTGGTGGTGGTGGGGCTCATGCAAGTTGGCGATTGTCTGGCCCACCCAGCAATGTGGTGGTTGCAATGGCCACCAGTTAAACAGTGCAGGGCAGGTAGGTCCCCAGTGGAGGGATTCCTAGCACAGTGACACCTTGTCACTAAGGTTGCTGCCAAGGTTTGTGAAGATCAAATTAATTACAGGAAATTAAATAAAGCCCTGTCTAACTCCTGTGCTGCTGTCATAAGGTGACGGCCTCTGTTAAGTGCTGTCTATCTACTCCTGTGGAGACAAGAAGATTGGTACAATCCATGGGGGGTGAGGCCGGCCGTGGACCTATGCTTGTGTTTTAGAAGTCTGCTTCCTGCCTCTACAGAAGCCTGAGACGGAAGACCTCAGTGGTACAACAGCCCTGTGACCAGCAATCAGGGAAAGAAAATTTACAGGTATTTAAATTTCATTTCATTTCATAGAAGTTAATTTTAACACTTGGCAGGTGCAAACCTTCCTGTTCTTGCTGTTGATGGTATCTGACGTTACTAAACCAGCTTATGTAGCAGCAGTCCCATGTTAACTGTGTTTGGGCTCAAGCCCAAATGTGTTCTTATTCAGCCAGCATGAGACACAGATACAGCATCACACATGCAGACAGTCATAATGTGAACAAGAAGTCTGTTTTTGTTTTGTTAAAAGAAGTGCGTCACACATCGTCCTAGGGGAGTAGTAATGATTCTTGTGGAGCTTGTACTTTCTTAAGAATCCGTTCTTTTGGTGGAAGTATAAACTGTTCGTTTGCAGTATAACCCTCAAACATCTGAACTCAGATTATCCAGATCTATTGATTTTCCAAATTTGGACATTGTCCCTCTTTTTTTCTAATGCAGTGGACTCCTGATTATCCAGAGCCCACATTCATCTGAAATGTCCCAAAGGTGAACTGACTGATAATAGTCCAGGTAAATCTATTGGTGCATAAGTTGGGGAAATTTGGTCTGGACATGGTGAAATTCCCCTACTTTTTTTAAGAAGTGTTATGGGATCTACTGTATAATGTTTGACTGAACAACCACCAGAACTGGCCGACGGGACCTCAGTTTAACGTCTCATCCATGATCATATAGTGGAAACGCATGTATTTCACGCATTTCTGTTATAACTCCATATTCCACACATGAACATCATTCTGCTCTGGTCCTTTTACGTTCCTTGACTTGTTTGACATGTTACATGATCTTTTAGCTGGCAAACATGGGATTTAGGTCCAAACTGGACTGGGGGAAGGGATGGGGGGCAGGTCTCGGAGCTTGCAAACAACAGGAAGGGAATGGGGAGGTCGTAATGTTGGGTGCCCTGAACCGGCCAGACATTAACTGGGAGGTTCCGGTTGCCAGGACCATCAGAAGTGAGGCCTTGTTGGAGGGAGATCGTAATGTTGGGTGCCCTGAACCAGCCAGACATTAACTGGGAGGTTCCGGTTGCCAGGACCAGCAGAAGTCAGGCCTTGTTGGAGGTAGGTTGTAATGTTGGGTGCCCTGAACTGGCCAGACATTAACTGGGAGGTTCCGGTTGCCAGGACAATCAGAAGTTAGGCCTTGTTGGATACAGTCCAGGACTGTCTGCTGGTGCAGCTTTTTGCAGAACTCACCAAACAGGTTGCTATCCTCGATGTGGTGTCACCAACTCGGTGGTGGTAGGAGTGGTGCGGGTAGGAGCGCCACCAGGGAACAGCGCTCATAATTCAGTCTGGTTTGAGCTAGCCATGAGGACTGGTAAACCCCAAACGAAGGTTTTGGTCATCGATTTTAGAAAAGTTGACTTCAACAGGATGAAGGAACTGGTTAGGGGCAAGTTAGGCGAGGTAGACTGGATAGGTGGGGTGGAGTAGAGATAGGAGGCAATGAACAGGGCCATTCTCAAGGCAGCAAAGATATGTCTGAAGACGGTAACCAAGAGAAACTAACAAGCAACCAGTGTGGTTCATGGAAAGGGTCATAGTAGCAGTGAGGGCCAAAAAAAAGGCCTTCATCACTTACAAAGAAAAGCAGGGAGGGGAAGAATGGGAAGAATAGCAACAAAGAACTAAGGAAGCTAGGAGGCAGTAAAGGAAGCAGTGGCATACACTGAGCTGTGTATTGCTGAAGAATGGTGAGAAGAAATTCTTCAGGTATATTAGGGGACAGAAGGAGGGGGGGGATTGTTAGTCTAGTGGAGGGAGGTAGAGTAGTAGAGGAGGAGGATGGGCAAAAGGCATCCATCCTAAATGACTCCTTTTGCTCTGTCTTCATTAGGGAGGACAGTGGGCCCATCCTAGAGATCAGGTGGCCAGTATTCACCAGTGAAAGAGCTCAAAAAGGTTTAGCAGCCCTTAAAATAGATGAGGTCCAGGGATCAGATGGGATACATCTGAGGGTGCTCAGAAAGCTGGCAGCAGAACTGGCTGAACCCCTGACAGGAGGACTTTTCAGTAGCTGGCTACAGTCAGGGGTAGTTCCGAAAGACTTGGAAGGTGGTGGACGGGAAAGTGATGGATGTGGTTCCACTCCACAAGTATATGTGTGTGTGTGTGTTGGGGGGGGGCAGGGAGCAGGTGGGTAGCTACAGACCTGTCAATCTTAACTCAGTTGTAGGGGAAACTGATGGGAGTCATTAGTCAAGGAGGACCTTGTAGACTACCTGGAAAGCAGTGTCCTACAGGATACTAAGCAGTATAGGTTTGTGGCAGGGAGGGAGTTTTCTTCGACTGGGTGATGACACTGATGGTGGCCATGTCATGAATCTACCCAATTTTGATTTCAGCAAAGACTTCGACTCAGTGCCTCGCAGGCAATTGCTGAAAAAGATGGGGTCTCTGGGGGCAGCAAGGGACATAGTAAGATGGGTAGGAGGTTGGCAGAGGGGGAGGCATCAGAGCATCATGGTAAATGGGGTCAAATCGGAAGAGAAGGGAGGGAGTTCACAAGTGGGATGCCACAGGGATCTGTCCTGGGTCCAGTCCTGTTCTTTGTTTGTCAGTGATATTGGAGAAGGAGTCCAGGGCAGGCAAGGGAGGCAAAGGCCATGAGAGAGGTACAGCTAACCCAGGGGTTAAAAGCGAATGAGATGGCCTTTTTCCAGTATGGGTACTTCTGTTCAGTCTTCAGTCAGGAGAAGGATGGACAAGTACCACAAGAGAGTTGGGGGAAGTCATAGATGGCACAGTTTAAGCCGATAGGGTACTCAATGGCCTAAGGCTCTAAGGGTGAACATATCACCAGGGCCAGATGGCATGCACCAGGGGGTCCTTGGAAAACTGGCGGAGATTCTGGTGGGTCCACTGGTAAACATGTCTGGCACCTCTCTGGAGTCCAGAAACTTGCCCCAGGACTAGAGAATGGCACATGTGGTGGCTCGCTATAAAAGTGGGCTGAGGGACGAACCATAGAACTACAGACCAGTCAGCCTGACCTCAGTGGGTAAGCTGATGGAGACTGTCTTGAAAGAGAGAGAGGCTGATGGGCTTTCTGGAGAAAAATGGGCTCCAGGGCAAGAGGTAGCATGGGTTTCTGTCGTGGGGAGGTCCTGCCAAACTAACCTAATTGACTTCCTTGATTGGGTTACTATGACAGTGAACAAGGGCTAGGCGGTTGATGTCCTGTATCTGGACTTAACCAAGGCCTTCAACTCAGTGCCTCATAAGAGACTGGTCGGGAAGCTGGAGCACCTTGGGGTGGGGGGCTAAGCTTGCTGGATGGGTCAGAAGCTAGTTGCAGGATAGAAGCCAAAGGATGGTAGTTGGGGGAGAATTCTCAGAAGGGAGGCCTGTGACCAGTGGGGTCCCACAGGACTCTGTGCTTGATCCAGTGTTGTTTTAACATCTTCATAAGTGGCATCACAGAAGGGATCAAGGGCAAAATCTGCCTTTTCATGGACAACACCAAGCTCTGTGGAAGGGTGGACACGGTGGAGGGAGGCCAGGAACTCGGAGAGGACCTAGCTAGGCTAAAATAGTGGTCTGGCATTTGGCAGCTGGGGATCAGTGCTAAAAAGTGTAAAGTTATGCACTTGGCGAAGAATCCAGGACCAAATACTGGTTGGGCGGAGCAGGTAACAAGATCAGGGGAAGAAAAGGATCAGGGAGTAATAATCGCAGGTGACCTCAGACACACTGCACACTGCAAGAGAGCAGCAGCCAAAGCAAATCGGATGCTGGGCTGCATAGCCAGGGGAAGTAACTCCAGGAAGGTGGAGGTCATTCTGCCACCGTATAGGTCATTGTTTAAGACTACACCTAGACTACAGTTTGCAGTTTTGGTGCTATATCTTAGGAAGGATATTAAGTTGCTGGAGTTGGTCCAGGGCCAGTAAGGCAGTATGGATGAGGAGAGGCTCAGGGAGCCCAACATGAACTTCTCTTGAGGAAAGAAGGGAGAAGGGGAGGCATGATCGAGACCTTCAGGTACCTTAAGGGATTAACAGAGTGAGCACAAAGGACCTCTTCAGCCTTAGCAGAAACAAGACCACTGGTGGCACAGCCTAAAGCTAGTGTGGGGGGGGGGGATTCAGGAGGGAGAAGAGGCACTTTTCCACTGAGAAGATGTGGTGAAGTAGAATGAGCTACCAGAGGAGGTGGTATACCGTATTTCACCGTTTAGAAGCTGCGGCTTCTATTAAATATTTCTGTTTTGAGCTACGGCTTCTAAATGGGGGCGGCTACTGTTTGAGGGCAGCTTTAATTTATAAGCTGCCAGCCGACCGTCAGAGGCATAATTTTTTTTCAGTGGAGCAGCAGTATGTGAAGTTGTTTCACATGCCATCTTTTGACACAGTAGACATGAATCTTCAGTTTCCTAATCAAACTGTGAGCCTTCTTTTGCCTGTACACTGACAAATTAACTCCTAAGTAGGTCCTTAACCACGTGGTCAGTATTACAGTGAGTTGTCTCAGCCTAAGCATACTGAAGTCCAAACAGGAAGCACTACAGGAAGGAGTAAAGGAAACAGTTGAATTTACCAGTGCCTGTATTTATTTAATCATTTGCTACAGCTGCCTATCCTGTTCCTTCTCAGCATGTTTCACTGTTTTGGGTAGACCATGTAGCCCTGAAAACATTCACCGCAGAACACCAAGGAAAGTCAGTTGAATGAAAATTATTTACAGTGTGTGCAGTTTCTGCAGAAAAAATGTAGTGCAACTGTACAAATCTTGCAGCTTACAACTTACATCTACAGGCAAAGCACAGAGGGCGGATGTACGAATTTGTCCATTGGGAGGGAGAAGACTGGAAGTGACTTTACGTGATTACGGTATTTCGCCGTTTTCAAGCTGGCCCCATTAGAAGCTGCGGCTTCAAAAAGGGGGTGGCTTCTATTGATAAACTTTTTTTCCTGTGCAGCTTTTATTTGGGAGCAGCTTCTAAACGGGGGCGGCTTCAAAGCGGTGAAATACGGTACCTAAAAACAGTGGACAGCTTAAAAAGGGGGTGGTGAGGGGGGAAGCTGCAGGTGGAAGGTGGTGGGGAGAGGTGGAAGTTGTGGGAGGTCAAAAGAGAAATGGGGAGGGGGGGCAGTTCCCTTGGTAAATACATATGGAGCTGCACAATGGACTTTGTTTGCTGGCATGTTCATATGGCACAGGTGGTCTCCTGGTGCCTAGCAAGGAATATTTTACTTGGCACAGCATAGCAGAAAACCTACAGTTTTCTACAACTGCTACACAAACTTGTTCATAGCAGTGCCTTGCTGCACATCTAAGTTTGCCCAAAAAGTCTAAGTTTGCCCACAAAGTGGATGTACAGCAGCTTTTTCACGATATTAACCTGCAAAACGCTACACAGATTTTTCCTGCTGTTACCCAAATTGAGTTTTGTAACACTGCAACTGCTATGCAAACATTGTTCAGTAACATTTTCCCTGTGCCTAGAAGCCCCACCCCCCCCAAAAAAGGGATGACCTTTCTCTGGGGACACTACCACCCTGCTATTTCCATCATTCTGTTTAGCTATACTTTAGGAGCATCTTGTCTTCTTACAGCTCCCCTCCCTGACACTTCCTTCGTCCCTTCCAGTCTGGTTTGTGGACATTTTACTCCACTGTCATGTCCCTTCTCTGGCTCACATATACAGTACCATACTGAAGAGGCTGAGCTTACTGGATAAGTTCCTAGGTGCTGGTTTAACTAACCTAGCTGGGAAATTATTTAGCTTCTTCCAGGCAGATAAGTTGCAGGCTGTCCTTGTAAGTGTCTTACTGCTTTCTTTCCCTCCCTTCCTTATCATGTTTGGATTAACACAAGGATTGGTCCGTTGTTTCATGCTCTGTTCTGATTGTGGTAGAGGAATACATACTGGATCTCCTGACTCCTTGTGAAGACATAGGGTCCCCCCTCTTTTTGGGGGGCAGATTCTGTTTATGCCCCTTGCTCCCCCCCCCCGATCTCCCTCCAGACTCCCAAGGCCCTTTGCTGGTCATGCCTACCTGTACCAAGGCATCAATGGGGTGGAAGGGGGATACTTCTGAACTTTCTTAAGTCTTTTTTCTCTGTGTCTGGATGGCCAGGTTTAGCGAAGTCTGCCCGAATAGAATCCTACTTTTGACCCACATCAGCCAGATCATAATAAAGATAGGTTTTCCCAGCATAAATAATCTTCAGCCTCGCCGGCATCTGGAGAGAATGATTAATGCCAAGCTGTCTTAGGCCGGCATGAACTGCGTCAAAGCCCTGCCGCCTCATCCTCGTGGAATAACTAAGATCAGGAAAACAGTGCAGCACTGATCTGTCTGGGAGAGTAAGCCCTCCTGCTGCTTTTGCTTTTTGCAATATCTGGTCTCGAACATGCACCCCGATGGTAACAACTAAAACATTTCGGGGTAACTTGGGGTTATTAGCTTTCATCATGGTGTAATACGATAAGCTTGAACAATCAAATTATCTGCACTTAACTGGAATAAGTCCTGTAGAAGCTGATGCATGTAGTCCATCAAATTTGCTCCCTCTACTTCGGGTAAACCCCAGAATTGGAGGTTACAGGAGTGAGCGCCATTTTCAAGGAATTCCAGTCTTGTACGTAGTATTTTATTTTTTTTTAACACCGCATCTGTCACTGTTGCTGTTTTAGAAACCGTGGAGGTAAGGTCGGTGTAGTTTGTTTCCGTGACAGAAACTTTGGTTTCGACTTGAGACCATTTGCTATTGTAGGTTTCCAGCTTTTTGTCAATTTGTTGAACCGCTTGCAAAATAGCGTTGACTGTGGCCTCTAAATCCCCAGGTTTTCCATCCGGGTGCTGGCCCTGTGTAATTGTACTTGCAGATGGCGTGGTGCCTTTCCCTCGGCTCTTTAGAAGAGTCTGTTTTATTCCTCCCCATCGTAGGACTTGGCTGAAATATCTCCCGAGACTCCTTGAAGACGTTAGCTTGCCAGTTAGGTAGGTAGCTGGGTAATTTTCTGGCATTTTGAGCAATTTTAAACTTTTAATTGCTGTAACGATCTGGAGCAACTCGAAGAGCGTCTACTGCTGTTGACTGCAAGCCACATAACACCCCCCCACCCGATGTGTCAGCCTTCTGGTCGTCGTCTGCATTGTTGAGATGATAGTCAGCCATCAGACAGGCTCCCTGTGTGGGACCTGTCCTTTATGGCAACACATTTCTGTGGCTCTGAACACTCCATTTGAGAAGGTCCCTACTGGATGCTGGACACTCTATAATGAATCTACTCACCAGGGTTTGCCTTGCTGCATGGAATGGACCACAAGTATGAATTTCCACCTTGGCAGACTGTCCGGATCTTTGGAGCATCTGCCTGAAGGGGTAATGGCAGATGCAGTGTTCCGTAAGGCAAAGGTGAAAGGCAAGTCTGACAAGTTGCCAGACAGTCCAAGAAGCGGGACCACCTCGGCTGTAAGATCTATACTGTTGCACGCCTCGGCGTCTGCCAGGCCAGCTGTTCAGCTTTGATGGCTTGATATATCTGTGAGCTCTTCGAGAGGCTCTCCATCCCGTCCTGCTTCTTGCAGAGAGTTGGCAAGATCCATGCTCTAGGTCAGACGACCAAAACACCAGTTGTACGCTGCCTTGGATGTGTCTAATTTATTGGCCTGAATGTTGGCAGTGGTGATGTTCATATGAAAACATGCTTGGTTACAGATTTTACATTTCATTCAGGAAATCCAGCAAGAGGTGGCATATCTGTTCTTCAGAGATTAAACTCATTGGGCTGGGAGTAGATGTCCATCTCCGTGTATTAAGTCCCGTATGATGCTGCCTCAGTGATAAGACACCAGTCCAAAGCAGATGCTCATGCCGCAAGGCTTATGCTTCTTTCATTCCGCTCTCTGGGCATGTAAGGGTAGCAGGACCAACAGAGGCAGGAGTTCCAGGCTCCGCCTTGTGAAGACCTTCAGTAAATCTGGAGGTCAGGGGTGGAGGCAGTGGTTCCTCTGGAGACCAGGAGGGAGGGTGGCATCAAGGACAGAAAGTAACTGGATGAAGAGCCCCATCCCCTTTCATCCCCGATTCCTGCTGCAGCTCCCAGTCAAGGGGCATACTCTCCCACTTCCTGCCACAGTGGCACACTGTTACTTTAAACAGGTGGGTTCTGGAGGTAGTTGGATCAGGGTTATTTCTGGAAATCAAGATCTTACCCTCTTGATGGTCCCTTGCAGTGTTGGAGATACGCTTTCACTGGGGTTGCTTCTCGGTCTGTGGAGTGAGGTTCATCAGCTCTTCGAGCAGAATGCAATAGAGCCTGACTCAAAACAAAACAAAAAGAGCTCAGTCGGGGTTTGTGTCACAGCACTCTCTGGCACCTGAACTGATTTTGGGGGTGACCTGCGAATCATGAGTAGTGATGGGGTGAAGTTTAAATTAGTGGGGAAAGTTACTGCAAAGCTGCCAAAATTTGCATTCGTGGAGCTTCATGAAGTTTTCCCAACCCTCAGCAACTTTGACTTTGCTCGAAATTGTGAAGTTTTCTCCTGCAAATAGCGAAATTTCACCCTCGAATGGTAAAGTTCCACTGTTCTCAGGTGAAATTCCACACTTCGTGGACAAACATAGAAACATAGACTTTGATGGCAGATAAGGACCGCTTGGTCCATCTAGTCTGCCCATTTCCTTACCTACAGGATAAGCTGCAGATCCTATTTAACCAACAGCCTATTTCTTCCTACCCCCACAAAAATTGCCTTATGTCTGTCCCATGCGTTCCTGAATTCTCCCACAATTTTAGACCCCACAACCTCCTCAGGAACACTGTTCCATGCGTTCACCACCCTCTCTGTGAAAAAATACTTCCTCACATTGCCCCTGAGCCATCCCCCTCTATCTTCAAATTGTGTCCCCTTGTTTTTGCACAACTCTTTTTCTGAAAGATGCTACCCTCTTGGACTTGATTGATTCAACTGAGGTACTTGAAAGTTTCTATCATGTCCCCCCCCCCTTCCTCAAGGGTATACATATTAAGCTCCTTTAGTCTCTCCTCGTATGGCTGCTCTTGCAGACCCTGCACCATTTTAGTTGCCCTCCTCTGGACTGCCTTCATCTTGTCTATGTCCTTGTGGAGACGGGGTCTGCAGAACTGGACGCAGTACTCCAGATGGGGTCTCACCAACTGTCCGTACAGAGGGATAACAACTTCCTGTTTTCTACTGGTGATGCCTCTTCCTATATATGGCAGTATCCCCCCAGCCCTCCCTACTGCCTTTTCACATTGCTTGCTTACCTTAAGGTCATCTGATATGATTACCCCCAGATCCCTTTCCATTTTTGTTGTTGTTACTACTGCCCCCCCCCCATTGTGTAATCTTTCCCTGGGTTTTTGTTTCCCAGGTGCGTTATTTTGCACTTCTTTGCATTGAATCCAAGCTGCCATACTTCTGACCAGTCCTCCAACCTTGCCAAGTCCCTTCTCATCCTTTCCACACCTCCTTGTGTATCAACCCTATTGCAGATCTTTGTGTCGTCTGCAAAGAGGCATACTTTTCCTTCCAGTCCCTTAGTAATGTCACTTATAAAGACATTAAAAAGGACTGGACCCAGCACTGAACCCTGCGGTACCCCACTAGTAACCCCTCTTTCTTCAGAGTGGACTCCATTTACAATTACCTTCTGTGTCCTCTTGTCCAGCCAGTGTTTTACTCAGGCTACCACCCTTGGACTCATTCCCAGGCTGGTTAATTTGACTATTAATCTTTTGTGTGGGACTGTGTCAAATGCCTTGCTAAAGTCTAGGTAGGCCATGTCCACAGCCCCTCCCTAGTCTACTACTTTGGTCACCCAGTCAAAGAAATCAATTAGATTTGTCTGACATGACCTTCCTGCTGTGAATCCATGCTGCCACATTTCGTGGCAGAACTTGGCATTTCATGGATCGATATGTGCTAAATTTATGGATTCATGGAGTGAATTATGCCAACTTCACCTATCTCTAGTCATGAGCAAGTTAAATTGCAGTTGGAAGATCTTACTTCAAGAGGGCTCTTGCAGTAGGTATTCACATATAGGACTGAGCCACCAGGCGTCAGGACCCCATGGAAACATTTCTAGCTAGCAGTCTCTGGTGGGGGACCGTCCCCATATCAGGTGACCGGCATCATACGACGTTGGTATAAAGGGGCGGTCCTCTTGCCCGCCTTCCAGTTCTTTCCTGCCGTTGGCTTGTGAAAGTTCCTCGCGGTAGAACAGTGCTCGTCAGTCATTTGTCGGTCTCTAAGTTTTCAAACTTTTCTTCCCATTTTCTCTAATTCTTGATTTTTTCAGACAATTTGCTGTGCATGTCATCCCCGATGCCCTCCAAATTGCATAAAAATAAGTGTGACTCGTGTGGTTCCCAACTTCCACACAGGGATGGCCACTGCTTGTGCCTCTTCTGTCTGGACCTGGACCACCCTGTGGAGAAGTGCCAGCACTGCCAGAAGTTCAACTCCGCTACCTGCAAAAGAATAAAATGGCCTCCATGGAAAAAAGACTTAAAAAAGCTAAGGCAGGCATCTACTTCCCTCGAAGGTAATAAGAAAAAGCGCGACAAAGAGAAGCACCAGGAGCGGGAATAGGCTTCCCCAGCAGTTGCAACTTTGGCTGGAGTCGTGGCACTCAAGGTAACATCCCCTCCGGGGGATCGCTTCATGATGACAGTCTCGGTGGTTACAAAGAAGGCATCGCCCTTCCCGTCTGGCTCGCCTTCGGGAGCCTCTGGGACAAAGGAGGCCTCCTCTCCTGTGAAGGCCGCTTCTTCCTTGTGGCCTTCTGGTCAGAGCAGGTCTGGTAAGTTGGACGTCGGTCCCTCCGACACTCGCCCGGACAAGGCTGCTAAGTCGCTTACCCCTTCGGGGGCACGACAAAACCGCATCCCTTTCGTGGCCTTCCTCGGCAGGAGTCCGATAAGTCGACGCCGCTCCACTCCCACGCCCCAGCCAAGAAGCTTCCGCGCCAGACCCCATCGAACAGTCTGACACCCCAGGCTCTCTGCAGCGTCTCATCACGTTGCCCTCTTGAGGTCCCTGCATCCCCTCGAATGACCCCCAGGGATTTTAATCCTCCTACCCCTGTCGTCACCGAGGACATTGGGACGCTGCTGTCAGGGCTCCCTCCTCAGACGCCGGTCCCAATGCCAGCCAACCCGACGCCATCCAGCGTCCCTTTACCTGGTGACAGGCTCATTCCACCGTCAGGACCGTCGTACCCACTCGAAGGTATGCCCACGTGGGGCCAACATTCCCACTGTCTGGCCCGCCAGCAGGGCCTCTGCCAGGTCTCTCTGCTCCGTCAGAGCCCCTGGCGCCCGGGTACCCAACACCGCAATATCCGGTGCCGCAGTACCTGACACCTCAGTAGACGATGCCGGGCTACCCGCCGTCGGGTTACGGATTCTCCTTTTATGGATACCCTCAATATCTGTATCCCCCACCTCCACCGCCCACTCCTGAGCTGCCGGCGGATCTGAAGGAGACCTTGGCCTCTTGGTGGGCTGAGACCAAGGTTCAGCTCACCAGGGAGGTCGACAGTTGTCTCCTGATGCTGGACCCTATACAGGATCCCCTACGTCGGAGACGAGAGACTCCTTCCCCCCTACCCGAGGCGGGGAGGATATGTACCCATGGGAACTCCCCAGAGGGGCCGTCCCTCCCCCTCATTGGGAGGAGTCTTCTTCCTCTTTGTCATCTTTAGTCGCAGACTCGGACTCTGGCCACTCTGACCCCAAAGATGAGCCCCATATTCCGGAACGCCCTAGGCCAAGGGATCCTCCGTAGTCTCCTCCGGAGGACCCTTCTTTTTTGGAGTTACTGAGGAAAATCCAGGAAGTTCATCAGTGGCAGTCAGTGGAGCCAGACCCACAGCGTAAAAAACTCGCTGCTCATCTGGATCTGCCCGAGACCGTTCCTACACTGATCCCACCCTGGATAGAGCCTCACGCAGATCTTGTCTCCACCATTTGGAAACAACCATCTGCGTTGGCTTCCCTTCCGAGGAAGGCGGACAGGCTTTACCAGACTCCGGAGGGTGCAGACTTTCTTAGCCTTCACCCCAAGTCAGATTCAGTCATCATCAGCTCCACTCACGGCCGCTCCGCCAATCCTAAACACCTTAGCTTGTCTCCACCTGATAAGGAATCCCGGCTTCTGGACCAGTATAGTAAGAAGATCTATTTCTCTTCCACCCTAGGCATCAGGGGCCTTAACTATGTGGCACATGTGGGGGATTTCCAGAAGACCATCCTTAGCCAGGTGGAATTTAAATTGGACTCCCTTCCTGAGTCACAGACTAAGCAGGAAGTGGGTGACCTTGTCCGTTCCGCTCGCTTGGCCTGTCGTCACATGCTACATGCCACTTACAATGCGGTGGACACAGCTGGAAGGAGCTTGGCCTTTGCCTTAGGCCTATGGCGTCATGCCTGGCCTCACATGTCAGTTTTGGTCCTGAGGTTCAATCCACTGTGCAGGATTTTCCCTTCAGGGGTTCGGTGCTGTTCGGGGGGGGGTGTCAAGGAAATCATTACCGAACTGCAGGAGAAGGGTACTGCACTCAGGTCTGTCCAGACTATGTACAGGTCTCTTCAAGGGCAGTGGCATCCTTTTCATCGCCAAAACCAACAAAGACAAAAACCACAGGGCAAACGTGTCAACAAACGTCGGGCCCCACCAGCAACCAAGACTCCCCCAAGCAAAAAAGCCACAGGGGCCTCAGCTGCTGTGCTGCCCAACACCTCCTGACTCCCTGCCTCTCCCACTGCCCCTGGAGGTTCCAGAGGAACCAGTAGGTGGGAGAATCTCTTCCCATCTGCCGGGTTGGGAGAGGATAACATCAGACGCTTGGGTGCTCGGCAGGATACTCATTAGAGTTTCTTCGGAAACCACCCCGAAGACCACCACCCCCAGTCGTCTTACTCCCCGCAACGTCTTCCTCTGGTCCTAGAGGAAATCATCTCCCTTCTCTCGAAGGTGGCAATAGAGCCAGTTCCCCCCCATCTTTGGGGAACAGGTTACTATTTCCATTTCTTTCTAGTTCCAAAGAAGACGGGAGATCTGAGACCTATCCTAGACCTCAGCTCCCTGAACATGTTCGTGGAGTACAAACGCTTCAGAATGCTCTCTTTGCAGAGCCTTCTTCCACTACTTCGGCAGGGACAGTGGCTATGCGCTCAGGACATGCAGGATGCCTACCTGCATATCCCCATATGCCCTTTCCACCGCAGATTCCATTGGTTTTGCTTTCAGGGGGACCACTACCAATTCAAGCCCTCCCATTTGGTCTTTCCTCGGCCCCCCCGAGTGTTTACCAAATGGCTGTCTGTGGTAGCGGCCCACCTGCATACCCAGGGAGTACAGATATTCCCGTACCTGGACAACTGGCTCCTGGCAGCCCAGTCCAGGGAGGAACTCCTGCGCCCCCTTTCCCTTACCCTGCAGGTTTTTACCAGCCTGGGTATTGCCATCAAGCAGACCAAGTCCCACTTGGTCCCATGCCAGCGCCTCCAGTTTATAAGGGCGATTCTGGACACGGACACGACCACCGGCAAAGCCTTCTTGCCTCCGGACAGGGTAGACACCCTTCGGAATTAGGCTCGTCTTCTGTCCGGCCGCAGGAGAGTCGGAGCCAGGTCAGTCCTCCACCTCCTTGGGCTAATAGCGGCTGCCATTCTGACAGTCCTGTCCGCTTGGTTCCATGTGAGGATCTCTCAGTGGACTCTTCGGTCGCAGTGGGACCAGACCAGGGACAATTCTAGACCAAGAGGTACTAGTATCAGATCCCATGATCAGGGACTTGCAATGGTGTATGGTTCCGGAGAACCTGTGCCTGGGAGTTCATTTCTGCATCGATGTGCCCTCCCAGAAGTTGACGACGGACGCGTCACGAGAAGGGTTGGGTGCCAATCTGGGGTCTCACAGGACTCAGGGCAGCTGGTCCAAGTTCGAACAAAACCTGCACATGAATGTGCTCGAACTGTGAGCAGTCCTTTATGCCCTTCAGGCTCTTCTCTTCCCTCATCCTCCCCGGTCTTCGCCTCATGCAATCAGACAACATGTGCGTAGTCTGGTACCTCAACAAGCAGGGAGGGACACATTCCTACGCATTGGGCAGCCCAACACCACCTTCAGTTAACTGCGGTTCACGTTCCGGGAGTGGAAAACACAATGGCAGACCAACTCAGTCGGTCCTCAGCCAGGTCCCATGAATGGGATCTGGATCAAGAAGTCGTAAACGACATCTTTCAGTGATGGGGAACACCTCAGATAGACCTCTTCGCCTCTCCCCAAAATGCAAAACTTCCCGCCTTCTGCTCGCTCGCTGCAGGGCGAGACATTTTTTGGCGGGACACTCTGTGTCTCTTGGTTGGAGGGACAGATGAGTTTATGCCTTCCCTCCCATTCCTTTAATTCCGAGGGTCCTGAACAAACTCAGATCAGAGGGAGCTTGAATGATTCTCATCGCTCCCTTTTGGCCCAGGCAAGTTTGGGTCTCTCTTCTGCAACAGTTTTCAGAGGAACCTCTACTTCCTCTTCCTCTGTCGCAGCAGTTGTTAACCCAGGATCAGGGGACCCTTGTTCATCCAGATCTCAAATCCCTTCATCTCCATGCGTGGCTCCTGCAGACGTAGCTAAAGCCCGCTTTGGAGTCTTTAACATTGCAGAGTATCTTCAAAATCTGTGTCACTCCAAACACTGGCAAGATTTCTACCTCTCAGCTTCTGTGGAGTCAGCACTGCAGGTGCTAAATGACATAATCTTAGAGGCTCTCAATATACATGCACCAGTCACCAGTGTCAGAATTAAACGCAAATCTTGTCCCTGCTTCTCTGCTGAACTTAAATCTGCACTGCTTGCTAGAGACAAGCTCTGGAAAAGGCAAGGAAAACCAAAGATCCAAACGACTGGGTACAATTCAGACAAGCCAGGAACAGCTGCACTAAAAAGTGAGAGATGCTAAGGCTGCCTTCTGTACAGCAGAGCTGGATGCCACCTACCACAACCCAGCCAAATTCTGGGGCACTATCAAGGAATCCTAGGGCAAGACTCTAGCACCTCTTTACCATCTCAAGTGAACCTCAACAATGTGATCATTACTGACAAGTGTGAAATTTTAGATGCTTTCAATAATCATTTACTACAGCAGGCCTAGCTTTTGACTCATCTCCAGCAAACTTGCTGCGCTCTCAATTTGCTCTCCATTCCACTGAAGCTCAGAAGACTACCTCTACATTTTCTTTCAAGCCAATTTTATTAAAACAAGTAGAAGACCTACTGCTCCACCTGGACACAACTAAAAGCGCTGGTGCTGACTCTCTGGACCCTTTCTTTTTAAAAATTGCACTGCATGCCATTGCAGCCCCCCTAACTCACCTCTTCAACATGTCCTTATCTTCTGGCTCTATTCCTTCTTTGTGGAAGACAGCACAAGTGTTTCCCCTCCTTAAAGCAGGGGACCCCATGGATCTCAACAACTACAGGCCTATTTCCATCCTTCCAGTGCTGTCCAAGATGTTAGAGAAACTGGTAAGCTTCCAACTAAATGACTACCTCAATGCTAATAACCTCGTCAACCCTGCTCAATCTGGGTTCAGAGCCATGCACAGCACCATTTCTGCCTTAGCAAAAGTTACAAATGACTGGCAGACTGAACTAGATAGAAAAAATAACATCTGTGCTGTGTTTCTGGATTTAAGTAAAGCATTCGATACTGTGGATCATGATCTTCTAATCTCCTCAGTGCACTCCCTAGGCCTAGACCCTACCTCTCTTAAATGGTTCAAATGCTACCTCTCTGGTAGGGTGCAGCAGGTAAAAAGTGAGGGCAACCTTTCTTCCTCAAAACCACTCTTAAGAGGAGTTCCTCAAGGCTCCATCTTGGGCCCTATCCTCTTTGCCATCTACATCAATAACATTGACTCAGGCCTCACCAATTCTAATGTTCACCTTTTTGCAGATGACACTGTCCTTTATGTAAGCAATCCATCACCAAAAAAGGCCTATGATTTACTACAAGCTGACTTCTCCTTACTGCAACACAAATTACTTGAAAGGAAGCTTCTATTAAATGCCAAGAAGACTAAAGCTATGTTCATCTCCACCAACCTACTCCACAAACATTCTTCCCCAACTTTCTACCGTCCTTGGTGAGAGCCTTGATTATGTAGATAAATTTAAATATCTGGGGGTTTGGATTGACAACAGGCTTGATTTCGCCCAGCATATTGAAGAGCTCCTGAAAAAACTAAGGCAAAGGCTTGGCCTATTTTTCAGGATCAAACATTTTCTAAACAGAGAATCTAAGCAGAGATTAATCCAGGCTTCATTTATATCCCTCCTTGATTACGCAGACTTCCTATGTGGCCACTGCTCCCTGTCCTACCTAAATAAACTGGATACCCTGTACCATAGAGCTTTAAGGTTCATCACTGACCTTCCTTTCAGTACTTACCACTGTTCTCTCTATGCTGCAGTTGGCTGGACATCCCTACATCACAGAAGGAACAAAAATGCTGCTCTTTGGATATACAAAGCTCTGACAAATAAACTACCATCCTACATTTCTGATTGCTTCTCTCTTGTTACTCCAAGGCCATATGCCCTAAGAAGCAATAACCTCATCTTGCTGAATCTACCTAAGGCATGTACCCGTCATGGAAGGGCTGCAATCAACTACTTTCTAGCACACATCTGGAACTCTCTACAAAAGACCCTGAAGTTGAACACTTTCATTCCTGTAGTCTCCTTCAAAAAGCTATACCTAAACCTTTTCCCAGAGATATGCAATTGCTTCCACAATTCCTAGCCTCTTCAGTCCCCTTTTCACCCCTGCCCCCATTAGATTCCCCCCTCCCTTATCTGTCCATGCATTCACCCATTAACTTCTATATTATCTACCTCATAAACCCCTAACCATTACTTTTTTTCCCACATTTGATCTGGTGCCCAATACCACTGTTTACTTGCCTTGTATATATGTGTACATTATCGCATTTGTTCATTCTTTGTTGTTTATTCTTAAAAAGTCTTTGTTACTGTACTTATTCTATATTTGTATATTTGTGAGTTTAAACCATTTTGTTGTTTATGACCAATCAGGTCCATCTTGTAAATGAGCTATGCTCAATGATGTTCGCCTGAATAAATAAAGATTTTGATTGATTGATTGATTGAGTCTCTCCTCTAGTAGCGGATATTTTAGTGGAGGCCAGAAAGCCTTCCACGAGGTCCACCTACGCCATGAAGTGGAAGTTATTTTCTATTTGGGCAAACTCGAAAAGACTTCGAGACTTTCTCGTGCCCAGCCAGTAAAGTCCTGGACTACATGCATCACCTCTTCGATATGGGTCTCGGCCATTCCTCGTTGAAAGTCCACATGGCAGCTATATCGGCCTACCATATTCCCTTTGGAGGCAGGACTTAAGCCCAATTGGAAGTCTCCCAAGACTTTCCTCTGAGGGTTCTCCATTTGAGACCCCCCTTTCGCATTCCTGTTCCTCCTTGGGACTTGAATTTTATCCTGGAGAAGCTTACTCTGCTTCCCTTTGAGCCGGCAGCTACAGCTGGTTTGAAGTTCCTTTCTTGGAAGACACTCTTCCTAGTGGCCATTACTTCTGCTTGGTGCATTTCCGAGCTTCAGGCCTTGATGTGCAAAATCCCGTACTTGATTTTCCACAAGGAACGTGTGGCTCTAAGCACCAACCCTAAGTTTCTCCCTAAGGTGGTGGCTGTATCTATGCTGAATCAGTCTATTGAGCTACCCGCTTTCTTTACACAATATCCCAATCAAGGGGAATACCTCTTGCATACTTTGGATGTTCACAGGATCCTGAGATATTACACCAATCGGACTAAGGATCTCAGGAAAATTGATCAGCTTTTTGTCTCTTTTGCTCTCAAAAGAGAAGGCAATGCCGTTTCTAAGCAATGCCTATCCAAATGGTTGGCACATTGTATCTCTTTCTGTTACGACAAGTACAACAAGACCCTTCTGGGTCAAGTCAGAGGTCACTCCACCAGAGGAGTAGCTGCTTCTACGGCTTGTTTTAAGAATGTGTCAGCGGCAGACATCTGTGCAGCCGCAACTTGGACTTCTGTCTATACCTTCACAAAACACTTGAGTTTGGACATTGCCTCTTGCCGTAGAGCAGGCTTCAGGTTGGCTGTCCTACAAGGTCTCCTTTCATGAGACCCATTCAGCCCTCAGGTTCCATGCTGTGGATCACAGTCCTCCTCCCAAGTGCTTTTCCTTGTTCCAGACTGCTTGGGACTCAGTCCTATATATGAATATCTACTGCAAGAGCCCTCTCAAAGTAAGATAGTACAGTTATGTAAGAACTTACCGTAACAGTAGATCTTCGAGAGAGGTTCTTGCAGTAGGTATTGCCTTCCTGCCCTCTATCCCCCTAAGTTTCTTTACTTTATTTCCATGGGGGGAATATCCTCTTCTCTCTCAGTTTGCCTCTTTTGGCCTTTGACGGGAAAGAATTGGAAGGCGGGTGTGGGGGGGCGGTCCCCTGTCAGAGACTGCTAGCTAGAAATTTTTCTGTGGGATCCTGATGCCTGGCAGCTTAGTCCTGTATCTGAATACCTACTGGAAGAGCCTGTCTCGAAGATCTACTGTTACAGTAAGTTCTTACGTAACTGTACTTTTTGCATGGTGACACACCAGATCGCTACATCTTTTGAGTCTGCGGCCTGGTTTTGCTCCTTGGATCTCCAGCATGCGTACTTACACATCCCTGTGTCACATAGATGGTTCCACCGCTTTTGAGTGGATGGAACCCTGTTTCATTTCAGAGCCACTCCGTTTAGCTGGTCGTCAGTACCCTGGGAGTTCACCAAGTTACTGCTGTTTGTGGCAGCCTTTCTCTGGCACAGAGAGATCAAGATATTTCCATACTTTGAAGACTGGGTCATTATGCAGCACTTGGTAAGAGAAGTGGATTGGTCCATGGATCTTTCTGTTCTGTGACCTTGGCCTGATGGTCAGCCTTACCTACTCTGAGCTCAACCTGATGTGAGTGATCCTGTTCATTGGAGCGGAGTTTGACTCTTCAAGACAGAGCTTGTCTGCTCCTGAACATGGTAGAAGGCCTTTCCACCTTTGGCCAACCCCACCCCATTGGGTCTTTGATTTCCTCCAGTTTCTGGGCTTCATGGCTTCTACCATGGTGCATGGAGCCTGCTGGTGTATGCAACCCATTCAGTTGGAATTGGAGTTCCAGTGATCCCACTTGCACACAACTACATATAAGCTTGAACCAGCCTGTCTGGGTGATCCCTCCATTGGTGGCTGTCCCCCTCAAACCTCTTGGGGGTATCCTGTTTGTCCTGATGGACCCCTCAGTTACTCAGAGGACTGACGCATTACTAATGGACTGGGGTGTGCATCTGCTGGAGCACAGAGGGCACTGGTTCTGGTCACTGAGCAGGACTTGCAGTTCACCTAGAGTTGACAGAGTTTTCACTGCTGTGGTCCATGGTTACGTAATTCAGGTCAACAATGACATGATCTCCATGTTCTACCTGAACAAACAGGGCAACACACACTCCTTTTATGTGTGTCAGGAGGAGCTACTAACTTGGTTTCTTGCTCGCTTCCTGCACACACGAACCTAGGTGTAGTCTGTGCTGTTGGAGCAAATAACTATCTAGTGAATGCTCTCAGTCATGTGGGATGGGCATCCCATGAGAGTAGTCATAGCCATGGGTAGGGCCCCAGGTGTTCTCTAAATGGGGAACACCATCAGTGGATCTGTTGGCTTCCTGGAAAAACAGAAAGCTGAGACTGTTGTGTTTGTCCCCTTCAGCAGGGCATTTTGCTGGGGGCTGCTTGCTCTATTCTGGGCTCTGGACCACCTGTATGCCCTTCACTCAATTTCTTCTGGTATCGTGATCTCCTTGGTCTCTGCAGCAGACCACTGCAGCTTCTTCCATGCCTGCTGGACCTCTTGATGCACAACTGTGGACATAATTGGGCATCCGGAACTACAGTCCCACCTGACTGTCTGGTTCCTGAGCAGTTAAGAGTTCCAGGCCCTGGTACTTTCTGAGGGTGTTCTCCATGTACTGGTAGCATTCTGGAGTTGACTTGCAAGATGTAAACTTGTAAGTGGACTAGATTCTTGTATTAGTGCGAAGAGTGTGGATTGTTGCCCCTTTCCTGCTCTGTCTCTCACATTCCTGAGTGCCTCTTGTCCCTGTCTCAGAATAGTGAGCCACGCCCCTAAAGGTGTACCTGGCCACGCCCCTCAAGGTGCACCTGGCTACCATTTTAGTGTACCAAGCCAAGGCAGGCAGCGGAGCATGAAAAAAGGTTGGCAGTTTCTTTAAAGCCTGGACCACCTGTTCCTGCTGGTGCTGTCATGGTTAATGGGTAAACCATTGAGTGTGTGGACAAATGTGATGGGAGAAGCTGCTGTGAGGTTGATGCAGGCTAACTCCAGCAGATATACAGTACTACTGCTTTGTTTGCTGCTGCCAGGTACAGAACATCCTTCTTTCTGAAATGGGGTTGGCTGTATAGCCTAGAGGTTAGAGTTACAAGCTGTGAATGAGCTTGGTACATCGACCAGACCTAGATTTGATTCCCACAACCTACACTTGCATAATTTGTGACTCTGAGCAAGTCACTCAACCTCCATAGTGCTTCCTGCTCACCCCTAAAAACGGGTGTCTGCTTACCCCTGAAAATGGGTGTTGTGCTTAGTGGGCCTTACCTGGTTACCAAAGAATAAGGGGAAAAAAAAAAGTCTGGCTGCTAGCTTGCTGAAAATGACACATTTATATCCCATTACAAAATAAACGTGCTTATTTTGGGTTGCTACTTCTGAGTACTAAGTCATACAGTCTATTCTCCTAAATTGAGGTGCATGCCTTGCCTTCTCCTAATTGTGGGTAGAGAACTGAATTTAGGTAATTAGAAATAGAGGTTATTTTAACTCTAAAAACAAACTTGGAGTAAGCACGAGGACGTGGTGCTACAATACTCAGTTCATATATCCAAAACACAAAAAGTAGAGCACACACACCTCTAATAACAAGGGCACCAGTCTAAATATAAGTTAAACTTTTATTAACACATGCCAAAAAAACCTGACGCGTTTCGGATGAAAATTACATCCTTTCTCAAAGAGTTTAACTTATATTTAGACTGGTGCCCTTGTTATTAGAGGTGTGTGTGCTCTACTTTTAGTGTTTTGGTTATTTTAACTCTAGTTTAACTGTAACTTTAGTTGTTCTACTAGTTATTCAGTTCACATCCACCCCACCCACCCACACAAAGCTTGTTTCGGATTAGAGATTTCTCCAGGCTTAACCTTGAAGGCCTGTACTGTCGTATTGTCCACGGTCTCCATTGGTAAGCTGTTCTGTAGTTTTACTGCTCTGAGGGAGAAGTGCATCTTAACATTACCCCTGAGTTTACCACCCTCAGCTTTAGCGCATGTCCCTGCATCCTGCTGGGGAGGACACGAGATATAATATCTCTGAGACTCTGCCCACCCTCCTCTGTGACTCTACAACCCCTTACTGCAGCTGTATGAACCTTTGATCTCTTTCCTGTTTACTGCATCCTTTGAGTCTTGTTCATATCAAGTATGTTTCATTTGGTTGTTTCTGCATTGTATATTTTATACCCCCCTGCCAACACCGTCTTCACCCTTCCACATCCCCCTTTCTTTCTTTCTTTAGCCAACCCGCCTTGATCAGTCAGCTCCTCCCCGCCCGTTACCACCCTTGGGATGTTCCCACTCCCTCGCTTCCATCTCCTTCTGTCTCTTCCCTCCCTCCCGTGTCCACATTCCTTCCCTTCCCCCCTGGACTTCTATGAGTTGACTTGACAATACCTTCTCTGGCTACTCCACTTCTACCTCTATCCAACTCAGCCGTCCCATGTGGTCCCACAACTGGGCAAGTATTGCCTTTGCATATCTTGCTATACAATGCACTTATTCAGCTAAGGCCACACTTTTTCATCCTACTTCCGTAATCTCTTTAGCACTCTCCTGTGCACTCTACTGATCCCTTAATGTAGGGACCTAGTAGCCCAGAACCAGGACTGACCACTACAACTAATGATTAACCTTGGACTGTTGTAATTTGCTTCTTTTGTGTACTTGAAATCAGTGCAGGACTATGTAACCTATGTGTTGTCTGATCTTCCTGGACTAAGTCTCCATCACTCATTTACACTAGTGGGATAGCACCGGGGGTGCTGGGACCAAGCGGGAGCCTAAAATTTTCAAAAGGGTTGGCACCGAGACAGGACCACACATGCACAGTCTTGGACTCAAAGGTATTAATCCCAATCTGAAATAAATAAATATTTTGCTGTTTTGTACATGCTGTTATTATCAGTGCTGGTTTGCCTTGCACATTACTTTCCACATGTTGATATTACATACTAACATACTAAAATGCCAGCAGAATAGGCCTAATGGTCTTTCGTGTCTGCTCGTTTGGTCAGCCCCCACCCTGGGTGCTGACCTTGCTGTCCCCCTCGCCTTCTCTGGCTTCTCCCTTCCCAGTTCTGGATATTCTTGCTGCATTGGATTTTGCTTCCTGAACCCTTCCCCTGTACCTGTCCCACCCTCTCTTGAACCCCTCCACTGTCTCTGCCTCCACCAGCCCCCTAGGTAGTGCATTCCATGGCTCTGCCACCCTCTCAGTGAAGTAGCACCTCCTCCTTTCTCCCCTGAATCTTCCCCCCTCCAGCTTCCACCCATGCCCTCTAGTGGCCCCCTCCTCCTTCCTTCAAAGCACCCTCACTGTTCTTCCCCTATTTACCCTCTTCATGTACCTGAAGACCTCTATCATGTCCCCACGGTCCCTTCTCTCTTCCAAAGTGTACATATTTAGCTCTTGAGCCTCTCCTCATAGGTCCTGTCCCCAAGCCCCAAATCATTTTGGTTGCCCTCCTCTGGACCCTCTCCAGGAGGTTAATGTCCCTCTTAAGTGGCCTCCAAAACTGCACGTAGTACTCCAGGTGCGGCCTCACTAAGCAGTTATACAGAGGGAGTATCACTTCCTCCTTCTGGAGGTGATCCCTAGCGATGCATCCCAGCATCCTGTTGGCCTTGGCTGCTGCCCTCCTACAAGTCTCAGAGTTGTTCATCTTGACATCCACCACCACCCCAGGTCCCTCTCAGCCATTGGAGCTTGTAGTATTCCCCCAGGGTACACTTGGCCTGGGTTTCTAGCTAGGTGGGTACCTTGCATTTCCTGCATTAAACCTCAGCTTCCACTTTCTAGACTATCTTCCAGAGCCTCCAGGTCCCTGCAGGCCACCTTCCCTCCTCCCCATCCACCACGCCCCAGTTTCGAGTCATCTGCAAAGAGACTCATCTCACTCCTGATTCCTGTCCTTATGTCAGATACGTGAGGCGTTGAACAGAAGGGGCCCAAGGACTGATCCTGTGGGACCCCACTAATGACCCTCCTTGGGAAGAGACTATCCCACCAACTACGACCCTCTGGTCCGGTCCGGAGCCAGTTGCCTATCCATCGGATCATCTGGTTTCCCACCCCCATTTCTCCTAGTTTATCCAACAGGCCCATGTGAGGAACAGAGTCAAATGCCTTGCTGAAGTCTAGAAAGAGGACATCCACTGGTCTACCCAGGTCCAAGGCACTTGTCACCCAGTCATAGAACTCCACCAGGTTTGTCTGACACGATTTCCCCGGGATGAATCCTTGCTGTCTATTGTCCAGGCACCCTGACTTATCCAGGTCCCCCCTAGCCTCTCCTTGACAATGCCCTCCATCACCTTGCCCACCACTGATGTCAGGCTGACAGGCCTGTAGTTCCCTGCCACCTCCCTTGATCCCCCCTTGTGGATAGGCACTACATGCGCCACCTTCCAGTCTTGGGGCACCCACCCTGTCCTCAGAGAGATGGTGAAAAGCTGTGCCAGGGGTTTCGCCAGGACATCTGCAAGTTCCTTCAGCACTCTAGGATGTAATTTATCCGGCCCCGGTGCTTTCTCCGTCTTAAGGGAGCTGAGGGCTTCCCTCACTCTCTCTGCTGTGATTTCCACTTCCAGTACCTCTTCTCCCTGCTTAGCCCTCCCCCCACCTGCCAGTGATGCCCCTCCCCAGACCTGCCAATTGGTAAGGGCCCCCTCCTCATTATCTCTGTCTCCTCCCATGTATGATGCAGCATCCCCATTTTCCTGGTGAAAACTGGAGGTGAAGTACTCATTTAGTACCTCAGCCTACTCCTCTGGGTCTTGTGCCCATCTCTTCCCTGATTTAATCCTGCTAATCTGCCCTTCACCTTCGTCTTTCCCCAATGTATCTAAGAACCCTTTTCCCTCTCCTAATTTCCTGGCCAGGTTCTGCTCCTTCTTGCCTTAGCCACCCTCACCACTCTAGTGGCCCTTCTAGCCATCAGCTCATACTCCCCTCGATCCCTTTCACTCCTTGAGCACTTGAATTTCTTATAGGCTGCTTTCTTTCCCCGCACCACCTCCTGGACCTCCCTGGTCCACCAACAGGGTTTTTGGGCCCTACCGCATTTTCGTCTTACTCTTGCACAGGTGCTGGTAGCATCCTGCACCCACTCCAAAAAGGATTATTGCTATCCTTTCTTTGTTTTTGTTACAGCACTGTTAATTATACAACTTCTGGTCTGCCTTGCACAGTATATACTGCACATTATTATATTTTGATGTTTTTATTGCACTGTAGTTCTGTTTTATTGCCTTTGTGACTATTGGCAGTTTATTGCCAACCCCTACCCACAGGATGCATCTGAAAATGAGCTACCAGCTCACTGTGCCTTTCTTGGCAAAACCTTTCAAATGAAAAAAACCTCAGCTGGGGTAGTCTGTGAGAGCAAGTTATTAAATTTCAAATAAAAAAAGGCCTCTCTTATGGACGACTCTGTGCCAGTAGAGAAGAATAGTACAATTTCTTGATATGGCTGTGACTGTGATCCCAGTGTTTACTGTCAGAATCTGGCTTTCTTGAAAGCCTTGTTGGGAAGCACAATCACCCAGCATGTGGGGGACCCAGGTTTTCACCCCTGTCTACCAGCAAGAGGCTTAGTGCAGTCCACAAACACACAAGATGCTTCAGGGTGGGGTCAGTGGCATATGCTGTGGTATGTGAACTCCCCTGCTGGCCCAGTGGGGTGGGATACCATGTCAGTAGGCCTCTTCTTATGTAGCCCTGAGGCATGATGGGATGCTAGGATTCGTGCTTTTCACTGACCAGTTTCAGATGCAGTTGCTCAGGCAGTAGCCCCTCTCCTCTCAACTAAAGCTGATGTAGTATGCCTTCCTTCTGTATAGTTTTGAAGTTAGCTGTGGAGTGGTGAGTGAAGCAGGAAGGGTAGCTGCAAGGAGAAAGAGGTAAAAGAAAGCAGTAGGAGAGAAAAGGGGGAAAAAAGGATAGCAACACAGAAATATGAGCACCAGTATTACTAGGACTTCTGTCATGGAAAATTCAAAGATTAGAGCTTGATATAGATGGGTGGCTTTGTATACCCCAATGTCAGTTCGCACCCACAGCTCTCGACCACTGCCCTCCATTCGTCTGGCGCCACGTGTTGGGGCAGGGATGGGTGGGGCTGTTCCATCCAATGGGAAGCCCATGCTGGTGCGCAAGTGGATCCCTGCCTGTGCATGATGCAGAGATACATAGGATACAGTAGTCCTCCAGGGATGCCATATCCCCACCAAAAACAAAGTAACTGTGTAAAGTACACTGACTGGTGCTGGCGATGCCTCCAGCCCACTGTGTAGGCTCTTGGTGTTGGTGGAAAGAGGGCTGATAGAGCCCGGTATCGACATAACTATTTGTGGCTTGCTTAAGGGGTTGTGCGTAGCTGCTAATCTGCAGATAGGGCTGTATAGCTTACCCCTCTCCTCTGGCTCTCAGCACCGTGGAGAATGGTTGAATGTTTGGGCACATACATGCCCTCACACCAGCTACCTGCTTTGCCATGTGTGTGGTTCAGGATCTGGCTTGGGGGGGGGGGCAGCTGACAGGGCGTGTGGATGTGCTGAGGTCATAGCATGTGCAGAGCGACACGTCTGTGCACCACAGGCACTCATCACTCCTGCCCCACGAGGCTTGGGCCCTAAGAAATGTATCGTTGGGCTGGTTTGGGGACCAGGCGCACTGTGGTGGTGAGGCACAAAACTTTCAATGTTTTTTTTTTAACTTTATATTTAATGGTATGTATAACAAACTTACAGTTTGAATACAAGCATGGAAACTTCAACATACTCAAAGAGAAACTATGAGGACAACACTCCTCTTAATACGTGCAGTTAAAATTTGTCTTATGCTTTGAGATGCATCATTTAGGGAGTAAGAAATAATAATAATAGAATCCCAATATAAGCTGCAATATGAACCCAGGAGCTGCGTGGTATATAGATCGTAGTTAAGTTTAAACCTGAAATCCCTCAAATCCTCCTCCACCAGGGAAGAAGGAATCCACTAAATAGACAAGAAAAAAAGTGCTTTGCATCATATAATACATCTTTAAGTATATGGCACAAACGAAAAATATGTCTCTGAGCAATATTCTACCCCTTTAAGCTCCCTAAGTCAACTGTCTGAGATAGGGATCCCCCTCTTACTGTTATAAGTAATAATTCCCATAGTGGCTGTTTTAAACTGCTAAACAATTCAACATTAATACATGTAGCCAAAGTCTCAGTGGAGTAAATGCTCCCTCTACAGAGCCAGGATTATATGAATAGTAAAGAAAAGAGAAATAAAAAATAATTTCTCACTTTAAACTAAGTGTCCATTGAGCCCTGAGGTAGCAATCATCCCGACATACAGGTTCTATAAAATGCTCCCTTACTAACAGCTTCATGGAGCTTCTTCATCTTCAGACGATGAATCCTCTCGTTCCCTCTCTCTCTGGATCTGGGCGACAAGCATCTCTGTGCCCATTTCAAGGCCTCCACCAAATCGGAAAACAAGTAGATCTTGCCCTGGTTGGCAATGCGGAGACGGGCCGGAAAAAACATGCCGTGGGAAATTTGGGCCTCTCTTAAAATAGCTCTTACTCCTTCAAATTTTTTTCTTCTCTGATGGGGTAGCATACCCAGTATCAGGGAACAGCCTTACCTGTTCCCCATCCTGAAGGAGTGTGCGTTTTTGTTTAGCCAATGCTAAGATACAGTCACGGGACCCAGTCCCGTCTGTCAGCATTACCACTGCCCTTGGCACTTTGGGATTGTCTGGTCTGCCCCTGGGTGTCACTCGGTACACCTTCTGAATGCGGTGAGCTCAATCGGAGACGCCTTTTCCGAGCTGTTGTAGCAGCCACTCTTGGACAAATAGGAGGAGGTAATGCCCTCGCACCCTCCGCAGGCCCAGCGCATTTATCATTAGCGGCCTCGCCTGGTTCTCCACGCTCTCCAGTTGGGATTTTATTTCACCATTGCATTCACTGCTCCCATTGCTGCATCGGTTTGCTTTGATTCCTCTACCGATGCAATCTGGACCATCTCTACAGTTACTTCAATCCCGGCCACTCAGTTTGTTAAGGCATCAAATTTATTGGCCAAGCCAGATACTGAGGCGATCAGTCTATTCATCTTGAGACCCAAAGTCTGAAGGGACTCTTCAGGCTGCAGGTCATCTGTCTCAGAAGTTTGGCCTTGCAGTGAGTGCGTGGTTGGCGCATTGGCAGGAGTTTGTTTTAGATCCCGTACCCAAAGCTTTCTCCCTCTTAGAATGCTTCATATTGCCCAGTGACAGGTTATCTTCATATATCGTGGTTCAAATCGTAATGCTGATAAGAAAAATTAGTACTTTAAAGGAATTTTCCCTACTAAAGTTTCAGAGCTCTTAACACCAAACGTCCATCTAGCTCTGGCTCCATAGCGCTGCCCCAACTGTCAATCTTTTTGATGGACATCTCCCTTCAGTGAGCCCGACCTATGAAACGTAGAGCCCACTGGTGTCTGACCTATCTGGAACCATTTGCATAGTTGGGCTGCTCACAATGATGCACATTGTTGGCGCCCATATATTGTGGGAAGCCCCAAACCTCAGTTCTTTACTTTTTTGACCTCATGTCATACAGAAGGAACTTGCTTGTTGGACTTTATTGCTGTGTGCTTTGCTGGCTGTCGTCTCCTTTTTTCGGTGATGTGGGTCTGTACCTTTTCTTCCTATATGGGCCTTGATCTTCGCTTGTCAGTCTTCACCATTTATTACTGTTGGGTGTAAGCCAGAGGCGCGCACCCACCATGAAAGTTTTTTTTTTTTTGAGGGAGGAGTTGCCGATGACGCAGCCCACGTGGCTGACGCACTATGCGTGTTTGTTAGATGCCGTAGACTCCTCCTTCATCCCAGTTCTGTTTCTCTTGCAGTCGAGGTCACACCTGCTGTGCGAGTAAGCCAAATTTAGTCTGCGTCGTAGGCCTTCGCTGTGCGACTCCGCCTCTCCAGTTCTTCATCCCGGTAATGAACCACACAATGCCATTGGTAATCTGGTAAGCCCGTTCCTTTTATTTCTAACGGTGGTGCCGGGCTCTTTTGCTAAAAGTTTGATTATATTGTTTTCGCATCATGTCTGGTTTGGGGGCAAAGAGAAAATCCAAAGCGGGCCGGCCTCCATGCGTCGGTGCCCCTGTGGCTGACATTTTTCCATTTTGGACCGGCATGGTGTTTGCTTACGATGCCTGGGACCCAATCACGATATGGATCATTGCGACGCTTGCTTCTCCATGGACAGCCGTGTTCTCGAAGTTCACGTGTTTAAAGTCAGCAGGGCTCCGCTGACTTTTGGAGGACAGCGTCGCTTGCGGGTCGCCAAGGCCAGGACACTTAACCCTTCCTCCAGGTCCCCTCCTGGGTGTATGCAGCCCGCCGAGGAGGCGGCCTCCTCCAATTCTAGCCTTGCTGATGAGGAGACCTCTTTAGCGGTGTTGGAAGAGCAACGCAGTTCTCTCCGGAGTCTCGTTGCTGGCACTGCCCCGACAGTCACCTCCACGGAGGTGCAGGTTCCCCCAGTGTCGTGGCCCATGGCTGCTGGGTCTGGCACTGGTGGATCCTTTGCGCCATATCCCGGCACTGTTTGCGGTGCCGGTGATTGAGGCGGTGCCGTGTCCCGCGACATCGCCGGGGCCCTCCCTGGGTCGTTAACCTGGAGATCTGCTTGGTCATTTCCTCTTCGGAGGAGGAGGATGGCTCACAGGCCGATCTGGATGGGCACCCCAATTTCTCTGAGTCAGAGAGCCCCTTGGGACACAGTACCAGGTGGCCCAATGTCCCTGTCCCAGAGTCCCCGGAGTCCGTAGTTCCGGCAGATCGTACGGCTGAGGCCGGCTGGTGTGGATCTGTTGGGGACAGTGGCCTGGGGGCTCAGGGTGGGGTGTCCTCTGCTGGGGAGGCTGTGGCAGCCGCCACTCCTGGTGCTGCCCTGGCCCCCCAGGTGGGGACTGGGACCCCCTCCTCTGAGGTCTCCCTCAGGGGGCCTGTGAGATTGGGGGCCCAACTTCGCTGGGGTCAAGGAAGAGGGCAGCCTCTGAGTCTGAGGGATTGAGGGGCCGTGGTGAAACGCGGGTACCCCCCCTCCACTGACCTGTGGGGAGTTGGGAGGAGTTGAAGTGCTGAACCTCACTTTTCCCTTAAGGTTTCTGAGGCATCTTTAGTTGGTAGCACGGAGGGTTGCCCTTCTGGATCCATGCAACCCTAGTCGCGTCACAGGGGAGGTTCTCCATCAGGACTCTTCCGGAGTTTGCCATCTCAGACACAGCCTTTGCAGCCTGGTTTGGTCCCAGTGTTCCTCCATCTGGCGGGACCAGTCGCTGGGTCTCAGAGCCCTGGCAGAGGCCGGGCATTATCAGTTCAGTGCCCATCTCCCATCTCTCTGCAGATACTTCCTCCTCTCCCAGGCTATGTGGGTCCTACGGGGCCCTTAACCTGGGAGATGTTCAGAGCCACCGTGGTGGCCTTTCCCACTTATGTCAGGGCCATGGATGAACGGGTTTTTAGCCTGTCTGCCCTGCTGCAGGAGGACAATGAACATTCAAGCTCCTCTTCCTCCGTGTCGCCCTCTTCTGAGGGAGAGGAACCTTCTATCCACCTGTCCTCCGACGCTGATTTCACTGAGTATTAGTGGTTCCTTTCGAGGCTGGTCCAGGAGCTTTGCATTTCTCATGTGCTGAGAAGCAACACCAAGCAGGAGACGTGCTCATTCCTGAGTGAATTCAGCGCCCACCACCTGGTGGTGCCTTCCTGGCCCATCCCTTTCCAGGAAACGTCTATCCACACTTGGCAAGTCTCCAGCTGCCTTCAGGGCCGACGTCCCTAGACACTCCTTCCGGGCTTTAGCACCTGGCACACGACTGACCCCTGGATCTTTATTCCTCAGAATTCGACCAGTGGGGGCGAAGAGTTTTCACTTCGGCTTGTGCGTTACTGTGTATAGGTTCTCATCAGGCTCACCACACTACCTATAACAGATACCTGTGGCCGATGCTGGCGCAAGTCCTGGCATCTTTGCCTGATCTGGAGCAATCTAAGACAGGCCATTGCCCTTTCTGTTCAGGGTCTGGAGCTTGCAAGGCACCAGGCAAGAGGGACGTCTTACGATGCCAGTGAGGCGGCATCCAGACTTGCGGGGACAGCGATCTGCATTAGATGGATGCCATGGCTTAATCTGTCAAGATTGTCACCCATTGCCTGGCGTAGGGTGATTGCCTCCACTTTCCAGGGGACCTGACGTTTTTCCCCGCAGGGCGAGGAGGACCTTACAGGTGCGCCTCCCATCCCCCCGGCCACGGGGGACACCTCCTCGTCCTGAACAGCCTTAGATCTTGTTGTTCTAGTAGGGCTTTAGGGTCTCCTTCACTGCGCCTCACCCGCGGGAAACTGAGGATCTGCTCCCTTGCTGGGGCTGTGTCCGTCCCTCTGGGGGCCGATACTCACTGGCAGTAATGAATGGTGAAGATTGACTAGGGAAGATTTGAAATGCATTCCTACCGTAATTCTTGATCTTCCCTTGTATCTTCACCATTCCATACTGAATCCCACTCTCCATCCCCTCATGGGCCTCAGTTCTTGGGCGTCACCTCCACCCTGCTTGCCTTCCCCCTCCTGGAGGACAATTGGGGGCCAAGTCCCTCTGGTACCTTAGAGCTCTCTGTTTCCTTCTCTAAAAAGTCACAGAGCATTTAACCTGGAGGACGACAAGTAGGGTCTTCGCCCTCAGTTTCTCCTCACGATGCGCAAGGTGTACCTCCTCTTAGGGAATGGATAATCCTCTGGCTTATGTCACCCTCTGGTTGTCATTTATATCAGTGTGGAGAGTCCATGGGATTTTCCTCCCTCTCTTTTTCTTATGGCACGGATGTCCCATGGTTCTCTTCTCCTGAAGTGGGGACTACCCAGTACTCCTGTGGGAAAACTTCTACCAGATTTTTTTCCCTACACTTAAGTCAGGACTCGCTCCTCTTCTGAGCAGGACTGATTGCCCTCCAAGGGACAGTCTGTGAGACCTAGGCTGTAGGATTTTCATAACAATTACAGATAAAGGGTGGAAGGAGAGATCTGCCTCTGCCCAGGCTGACAAGACCATTAATCCCCTTCAGACCTTGGTTCTATAACCTCTGTGACTATCGGGATCCTTGCTGCCTCGTCTTCATTCCCGCAGAGGTTTTGAAACTCTCAAGCTAGTGGTCTTCCATTTTAGTGCGGCGGAGAGCCCTTCTCCTTCTCCCTCTCCCCTTTATCCTTTACTTACACCTCTACCATCTTTCTATCCTTTGCCTCTTCCTTCTCCTGAGACCACCCAAGGATTGAGGCCCCATGACAATTTAGTGTAGGGATCTCTCCTTTCTGTCCTCTAATCGGCTTATACCTTTTTCAGTTTGTATCCTTTCCTTTTTCTATCCCCTGGCTCTCTTGCCTCCTCTCTTTCTCTAAAACTGTTTCTCTCTCCGACTCCAACAGAACTGGGACAAGGGAGGCCTAACAGCCAGCCTAAAGTGGCTGCGGTCGTCAGCCACATGGGTGGCAACTCCCTCCCCAAAAAAAATCCCGTGAGATGTGCACCTCCAGCTTATACCCAGCAGTAATGAATGATGAAGATACAAGAGAAGATCAAGAATTACGGTAGGTACGTAATTTTCATTCATCTTGTGGTGCTGATTCTGCCTTGCCATTGCTGAATGTTGGTGGTTCTCAGCTCAGTGGATCCCTGCTTGTCTCCCTCTGTTGTCTGTGCTACCAGTGCTGGATTGTCGTGCAACCCTTCTGATCTGGGTCTCTGCTGGTGGCTGCGTTTGCTCTGTTAAGGTGGTGAGTGTTTTCTTATATACAGCCATTCTGACCATCCTCTGAACGCCAAGGTTAGCTTCTGTCTTGATAGCCTAGGGCCCCCCCCTTTTACTGTGAGGCTTGCTGCTCCCTTCAGCTCCATAGACAGGCTTTGTCTTGTTGACAGGTTTGCTTTTGTGGAGTAGTGTCACCATTTCTTCTGCATCCCACTTCTTGCCAGTTGTCGCCTGGCTCTGCCTCGTCAAAGTATCTGCTTTGTGTGCTGTCAGCTGCTTTGCGCATGGCTTTTCCATGTTTCCGTTGTCAGGGTTTCTTCTGTCTACTTTCGGGCAAGTCCGTCTGTCCTCTAGGACGCTTCTGTCTGTTCCTGGCTTTGTTCCCCAGCCCCATCGCTTCCACTGGGCTTGTGGCTCCCTTTGGCTCCATCACCTGGACTTGGCTCTGTCGACATGTTCACTGCTTGGGTCGGTGTTGCTGTCATGGTATTGCTGTTTTCGGCTTCATGTCCCCAGCCTTGTGCAGCAGTTGCCCCGGTCTTCATCCTCAGTTTCCCATTGACTTGCCAGTTTGAGCCATTCAGAACATCCTTTGGGATATAATGGGTGGTTCCTTGCTTTGCCTGGCTCCCGTTCTGCGGAGTCCATGGCTCCTCTCCGCTTCGCCACCTGGCTTAGCCTCATCATTGACTTCACTGTTTGGGGTGGGATCCCCATTTTTTGGCATTCCCCCTATTGCTGGTTGTCACCTGACTTGATCGCTACGTGAACAGTCCCCTACTTCGTGCATGACTGTTTTCACAGTTCTGTCTTTGGCTTTGCCTTTGACTGGTCTTGTCTCTCTTTTTTTCCCCATATCAACTTGGCTTTGTGGAAGGTCCAATCATCCTCTGCCACCTAGGTTCATTGCTGCTTTTTGAGTCCCCCCCCGCCATCATCACGGGCCCCATGGCTCCTTTTGTGTTCCTCGCCTCATGTGAAGCCCTCTGGCTTTGTACATGGCTGATTCCCCATTCTGTTGTTGGCTTTGCCTTTGATTGAGGTTTGTGGCCGTTATGCTTGTCTTCTGGGACATTGAGGTTGGTTTTCAAGTTCTGGCTCCCTCTCCCCCCACCCCAAATGGCTCCATGTGGCTTTGCCTTGTCTTCTGTGTGTTTGTGTGTGAGACCACCGTTTTCCAGCACTGTTTGGCTCTGCTCCGGTGGCGTTCCTTTCTTTGTCATGTTTCCTGTCAACATTGTGGCTTGTTTATGGAGCCTTGTACCATTGACTTTATCTGTTTTCTTGCTGGTCTTCATGTTTATACCCTGGCTCTGGTGTGTGTCTGTTGTTGATGCTTTTTGCATTGTCTAATGGTAGCTTCTGGATTTTTTTTCTCACGTGAACCTTTGCTATTTTTGTGTCACCCTATTTCTTTGGCCTATGGGATGTTGGCATGTGTGTTAGTTGGCTTGTATGCATTACTGATGGCCATCCCTCCATTGTCTAGGATACTCAATGTTCCCCATTCTTTGTTTTAGTGCGGTGAGTCACCACCCTGTATTTTTATACCACCATTCTATGTTTTTTACCACCACCCTATATTGTTTTACCACCACCCTATGTTTTTTGCCATCACTCTTAACTGTTTTTGTACAATTCTCCACAATGGTCTTTTTTCCACCATTCTTTATTGCACTACCCATTGATACCAGTGCTCTATACCTTACTAAAAAAACACTTATGGACATATACAATGCATATACGAGGTCCAAGGAATAATGTGCCATTGGCTCAGATTACCACCACTACTGCCCTGTATTCCCAGAGAGTGGGGAACCCTGGTACTGCTTGGGAGTTGTTTCATAGGTGTGGCTCTCTGGAGGGAGATGTCCCTGAAGAAGACAGAACAGTTACTTCTAACAACGTGGATGCAGTTCACAGCCACACTCTGGCAGTTCTGCTGGAGGCAGCTGAGTCATCAGAAGTTTTCAAGCCAAAGCTCCTCTCGGGGGCAAGATGGCGACTCTGCAACAGGGTTCTTCTTAAACTCTGCATTGACTTAGAAGTTTGCTACTGATTTTGTGTATATAACAATTTATAGCAATTTAAAAAATGTCAGAAAATATAAATAAAATCTTGGCCCTGCTACTCAGTTTATTTCTTCTAAGTCAGCACCGTTTGAACAGCGGATATGTCCCGTTACAAGCCCAGAGAGTGGTAATGGGACGGGTTCCCTGGCCACCCCGCAGGCGAGAGTTTTTCCCCCTCCTGGCAAGGTAAGTGTCCTGGCTGCTACATTAGCTTCAACTTTGACTGGAATGCTGACCACTTACAAACTACCTTCGATGGAGCTCCAACACCATACCATTGAAACACTGGGAAAAGTCTTGGATAAGTTACTTGATTGGACGGAGAGATACGACTGTCTGTTCGAAGTGCTAACAAAAAAAAACTAAATATTTATAAATGGAGGTTAAGAAAGTTCAAGAAAGATCGGCAGCTACAGAGCAAACCTTAATGGATCAAGCAGTAAAACTACAACAGCTGGCGGAAAATCTGCAAGCAACGAATGCTACATTACAGGGCAGGGTTTGATTTTAACATTATTTTACTAGCCCAGAACCTAGCACAAATTGGCCAGGGCTAGTGCCGCTAACTCTCTACTTATCTGTCTTGATTATTGCAGGTTTTCCATGGCTGTTAATGAAGTTAGAAATGTCCCTACTTTAGCAATCTCTGGTCCTTGTGCTAATCTCTCTGTGTTGCAGATGACCTGGTGTGATTAACACTTCACTAAAACCTGCAGTTATCTGGCAGTTCAAGAATGGGATCCCACAGAAGGCCCAAATGTGAGTAATTATCACTCCACTCACAACTTTCAGCTAGTGTCCTGAGTGTGATCAAAGGTAATTTTCTGAATGTGTGTCTGTCTGACAATATGTCCCACATTATTAAGACCAGTGCCTCTCATTTCCCTACATTTTGAGTGTCTGTATCCAACATTTCAGTGACAAAATGCTAAGAGGCATACAGGGTCAGCTCTGCGGGTGGTGGGTTTTATCCAAGCCTCACCATAGCAGCTCCCTCTCCCCTCCAAGTCTCTCATATCTGTACTTTCCCTGGACACCACTGCAGACCATATTCTGAAATGACTATCCATAGACTCAAAGTTGCCATTACTGGCAAGTGTAAGGGTCCCCAGCTCTTCTGAATGGACCGTGCAAGTCAACACCATCCACATAGTCCGACCCTTATACCACTCAGCATACGCTTGCATCCTAAAAATAAAGCTTTGGTGCATGTGTGGTACAAAATACCTTAATAAAACACATAATTTGAAAGGTTAAAATTAGCATTCCTGGGGTGCATAGGCCATCCTGTATAGAAACAGGAGTAGTATAGTGCCATGCCTGTGTACTGTTTACTCTGGCCTGAGGAATGGAGAATGTTTTTTTTTTCTTAAGTTGTTACTGTTGGGGAATAGCATGTTAAAATCAATAGTTTTAAAAATAAAAATGTCATGGAGTTTTCTGTTTCCCAAGCCCCTTAGGTTTGTGTAGCCCCCTTTCCAAAGAAATCCTAGATGTGCTCCTGGCTCACTTGACACTGTACAAAAACTTCCAGAAGTGCCAGACTCCAACTGGTCACAGGTTGGGGGATGAGAGTGTCTTTCTCTGCCTGACTCTGTTCATTGCCCTGTGGGTGGTGGTGAGGGGAGTGGTGAGGTACATGATGATGCCAGCTTTTGTGTCTGCAGAACCAGGTTTACTTGACTGAACATTTGCTGCTGTGTTTTTTTCTTATTTATTTAGGTCTAGGATTACAAATACCTGTGAGCTAAGAGCTCTTTTACAAAGGTTCCACCTCATGAATAAACAGGACATAAATGGCATTTAGTCAGTTACAGCACAAGATAATGCATACAGTGACTGTAGATCAGCCGTGAGGCATTGTCAAGACACACAGGGTAAGGGGGGGAGGTGGTGGTGGCAGAGAAGGGCAGGAGAGGAGAGAGGGAGGGTCGGAGGGGAGGACGAGAGGAGAGGTAGGGACGGGGACTGGGAGGTGGAGGAGAAGGGGAGTAACAGAGGAGAGAGGGGGACATAGGGGATGGGTAACAGCAGAAGTGCTAAGTTGCTAGGAAAAAGGCAAATGATGAGTCAAGGCATTGGAGAGAGGTTTAAATAGGACAGTCACGTCCTCTGGTTCGGGGGTGTGCAGAAAGAGGAAGAGAGGAGGCCATGGTACAAAACGTGGGGCATACTGTGGGATGGCATTGCAGTGTTTTTTTTCTGCTGGGGCCAGAAGCAATGTGGGAGCAGGATAAATGTGAAATAATCTTGAGTACTTTTTTGGCTTGCATTTTTTTCATGTACAAGTAATTAAAATTTACCATTATAATTGTCGGCTAATGCAACCATCTGCGGGCTAGTGCAGTTTTGAATCTTTTCCTGCTGGCTAGTGCAAAGAAAAGTTAAGGTTGACCTCTGTTACAAGGGGTAATAAAAGAAAACTTCAACATGTCATGTAAGTTGGAACAAAACGAGAATCAACTAAGATATCGTAATTTTCGAATGGTTGGGATACCAGATAGTACGGACTCAGAATTTGAGAATGTTTGTGACTTGTTGAAGGATATTCTGATTACCACATTTGTGCTTCCAATAGATAACCCCCACTGTTGGCCCGAGCATTTAGAGTTCTAAAAGGAATGTTGAGCCAAATGCATTAGTAAAATCCACCATTATGGCAACTTTAGCATTTGACTGTGATCAAGACTTTATATTTAAGCTGGCAAGATTAAAAGGCATATTAACCTGTAAAGGTTGCCGTTATTATGTGTTTCCTGATTACTGTTATCAGACTTAACAATGCCGTCGAAAATTTCTTATGTACAGACAAGAAGTGCTCGAGCTGGGGGCTCAGTTTTCTCCTACCACCGGCTAAAGTTAAAGTTATAAAAGACAGCAAGACTTGCATCTTCTGTGAAATTGACCAGCTAGTCTCTTTCCTGAGGTCACAATATTCTTCTGCATCTGAACACGATTTGACTAGCTCACCGGCAATTTCGGAAAAATAAATGATCGTTTCAGTGGAAAAGATGGACATATAATGGATTTAAAACAGACTTGAACTTTAGATGAAAAGAAGCAGTTTGAAGCCTAATTTTTTTTTCTGTGTGTGTGTGTTTATAACGGGACTGTTTTCTTGGTTAAACCAGGTAGAGGGGTTTTTGTTTGTTTAATTAATGGACAGATAACTTTTAAAAAAATTGCAGTTGCAGTCTCGAAATATTCCCCCACCCCAAAATGATTAAGTGAATGACCCTCCCCCGATTATGAATTGGTCTGGTATTATTCTTAATGTTTTAAAAATATATATTGTGTTTTATTGATGTTGACTGCATATAAATATTAATTGAAAAATTAATAAATAGAAGTTTAAAAAAAAAAAAGCCAAAGTTCCTCTCACCATCCGGGTGGTAGATCTCTGGCTCCACCCCGTGATGTCAATTTTTTTATTTCTACTGGAAGGCAGAGGTCTCCTCCTTTGCAGCTCAGTAGTGTTGAACGATTTCAAGTACATGTGCGTTTTTTTCGAATCTTCGGCTTTGAATTCCATATTTCACTTGAAGTTGATCCACTAGTCTTCTGGCTCCGCATTGTGATTGGAAATGGAGAGCAAGAAACCGGGGTTTAAGTTTGCACCTGGTGCAAGAAGAAGATGTCAGCCACCAATGAGGACGACAAGTGCTCATACTGGTTGAGTGATAAACACGACGTCGAGGAATGCATTTGTGCCAGGCCATGTTGCCAGTGTCCGTTGAAGACTGGAGTGCTCGATTGGCCCTTGCTTTGCCAAAAGATTGCAAACAGGCCTTGGCAGATGCCAGGTTGGCTGCTTAGCTACTGGTCAGAGAAGAAGAGACAGCTGCTGCGGTGAGTTCCTCCTCTGTCTCTGTGCTGTTCCCAGCTGGGGCCAGCATCGGAGAGTCGTTCTCTGACAAGTTCAGGGAAATGTGTCTGGCCCCCCAGACCTTCAGGGAAAGCCCTCCTGTCTGCAGCAGAAAACGCAAGAAATGTTGTCATCAGTCGTGGGATCGTGAAAGATCACGCTCCTCCTGTTCCTTCAACTCTTCTGATTGCTCGGACTTGGTTGGGCTACCTGTGGTCGAGAGCTCCGTGGTACCCCTTTCAGGCTTATCGACCTTGACTTTGGTTTAGCAGGCAGTTGAGATTTCTTTTGAGCCTGTCTACCGGCTATCGGAAGAGATTGAGGAGGCAAGACCTCGATTCTCTTGGTCCTCACCCAGGAGGATGAGGCCCAGTCCATGGCTGTGTTGCCTTGGGAGCTGCCTCCACTGGTGGTCATGCTTCCAAAGCCTGTAGTGCTTACTTGCCAAAGCAGGTGGTTTATACCAACCCCACTGAAAGAGATGTGTCGAAGTCGCACACTCTCGATCCTGCTTAAGCGGGAGACGTCGCAGTCAGCGATCCTTTACCTCCTTGTCCTCGAGTGTGGAAAGGCGTAGATGAAAATGCATCATTGCTGTGAGGAGCTCCCCTGGTAACAAGTGACCATGGCTGGGGGAGGTAGTGCTCATCCCCCTTGACTTTCAGTCTGTTGGTCTATGCTGGTTGTTTTCACACTAACCCAAGCTTCTCAGCAATCCTTGCTTTCCCGTCCCTTTGGGTGGAGCCACCTCCACCACAGCCCCTGTTCCGGGCCTTAACCAAGGAGTCGTGCTCCAAACACAAACAAACAGGCAGCTAAGGCAGTGAAAATCCGTGCCGATATAATGAATGTACTCACAAAAATATAGACCAGCTCGGCTCCACAGATGCTGGTTCACAAATATGACCACACCAGTGTTACGTTGCAGGATAAACTTTTTATTTGTGAAAATAAAAAAGCGCACCGTAGTCAGCTAAGATGCTCCCTGCCTCCATGGCCAAATGTTTTCACGCCACCTAGTGCTTTCTCAAAGTGTTCTCGAGCTGTCTTGCATTACTGAGTCCTGCTCCACGGCCAGCTTTCCAGGTTGACTGTTGGTGGAAATCACCCAGGATGATCATCTGATACCAGGATGGTCCATGGTGACAAATGGTTGAGGACCATTTTCAAAGAAGACTCTGAAGGTGGGTCATCAGTGGTCTCGACCAAGACTCATATGTACGACCCAGAGTTGGTTGAGGAGTTTACACTGAGCATGGGTTGGTGTCTTTTTTGGGCTTTGATCCAACTTATATTGGTGTTGTTGGCCGGGTATCCAACCTGGGTGTTCTGGTGTGCAAATGTCAGGGGGCAGTCAGAGGATAAGACAGTGGGGGGGGTTCAAAGGGCCTGGGATAAACACAAGGTGTTGTTGGAGGTTATTGCAGCAAAAGCCTAGTGGAATTCTAGGCAGACTGGGTGGGCCTGGTGGTCCTTTTCTGCCGTCACGTTCCTATTTCCCTATGGTATACCTCCTGGTTGATGGTAGGAGCTTAGCTTGAAGACTTCCGATGACTTGTCTGTCAGCAGCAGAAGTGCCAGCGTGTGAGTGTGAACTGTATACCACTAGTAGAACTACGGCTACAGGTTGTGTAACCCATATTCAGGGAAAAATTTAATTAAAAAATGTTTGTGTAGCAGTTGCAGTGTTACAAAATTTAATTTGAGTAGCAGCAAGAAAAATGTGTGTGTAAAGCAGCCGTACAAACACTTTTGGGTGAACGCAGACGTGTTGCAAGTGACTGCCATACATAAGAATTTTGTGTAGCAGTTGATGAAAATTGTGTCTTTTTTGCCCTACGCTATGCCAGGTAAAATACTAGTTGCCTGTTTTTACCCTACCAATAAAAGTAGATCTTTAAGGAATTCTCCTCCAGTGAGCAACTGTGTATCTTCCCACCTTCCCCCTTGGCTTGGTGGGTGTAGTAGGGGTTTCTTGTGTCGTCATTTAGCCCCGTTTGCCCTGTACTGGTTTTCTTTTCTTCATCACTCTCTTTCCGGGCTTCAACATGCTTCTCGTTGCTGTTTGGTCTGGCATGATGTTGTTTTGACTCTGACAGAGAGGCAGAACTGAGGAGGTTTGTGGCTGCCCACAGTATATGGGTGCCAGTGATGCACATAGTTGTTCTTTGGCCCCTGCTAAGCCAAAGCTTACTGATAGGTTTGATGCCAGTGTTATCTGTTCTAAACACTGGAACTAAGGTTCCCCCCCCCCCACTTGCCCTTGGCCCACCGGACTCATCCCATGCTACTGGACCCCGCCTCCAGTCACATAGTCACATGCTGAGGGCGGATCAGACTTACCCCTGTTGGATATGGGGCCTTCCTGCTACCACCAGGAAGGAAGTGCCTTTTGCCGGCTCATGATGGCTGGAGGAAGTGGGGCCAGTCTATCTTTGGGGGTCTGGTGGTTTGGGAGGGGCTTGCTGGGGAGGCTTTCGTCTAGGCTGCCCTTTGCTGCTTTTTGGGGCTCTGCCCACCACCCGCATTACGTGCTGCCGCAGGGAGCTCCTGGGGCAAGGACGTTTGGCAGCATGTGGTCACCACCCATGCCACCAAGATCGCCACCGCAGAACCACCACCAGGAGCTGCTAGTAGAGCAACACGCATGCGTCCCCCCATTCCCCCCTCCCGGTGATTGAAGTGTCTAAAGGACACCCTGACTCCTTCTCTGCTGGTCTCCGCTGCCACCTGCCGCTGACCGGGGGGGGGAGTGGGGTGGCGGGAATGAGTGGGCAGGTTGGGAGGGGGGTACGGGTACCGCTAGACCACCAGGGAGTGTTTATAATATTACTGCCCGCGATCGGGCATGGAGATAGGTCCACTGGACCACCAGAGAGGTTAAATCTTATTACAGCCCGCGATCGGGCAAGGGGATAGGTCCACTGGACCACCAGGGAGTTATTAACTATTTATGGCCCGCGATCGGGCGTTGAAGAGCGTTGCAGGTGGGGGCAGGGGGCGTTGGCCCTCGACGGCTGCTGCCTGGCAGGGTGCCAGGCGCAGGTCGCTGGGGATCGGCGCACCTGCATGCAAATGGGGCCATACTGACATGCAAATGGCCCCATTTGCGCCTTGCATGCATTATGGCCCCATTTTCATGTCCACCGCTGAATATCACGGTTGATGCGCCTAGCGCAACGGCACTTGTGCTAGCGCATCCCCTGCTCCTCTCTGGCCAGTTTGCTGGTGCAGTGCCACTGCGCTATGCGGGTGGCCATGGAGCGATATTCAACAGTGCTGAGCCATGGCGCAGCACCGTTGAATATCACCCTGTCAGTGCCCTGGCACATCCAAGTTGCGCTGTGCCCAGGCTTGCGCCACAGCCTGGCGCAGTCTGGATATCCCACCCTTTGTGTTTTCATGGAACGTGCCAACAGTCATGGAGTTTTCACATAAATGGAAAACTCGTGGAACCCGTGACTTAGTGGCAAAGGTACACCTCGATGTATATATAATAAGTGCATTTTTGTCCCTGTGGTTTTACTTGTAAAAACTGTGTAAAATATGTTCATTATAAAGCATTTGCAGTTATAAAGAAAGCACCTTTTGTTTTGATTGTACTGTTAATGTATATCCTCATTATAATTTGATGAGTTTCAGTATTTGTAGCACCTTACAGACGTTCCCTGGTGTTTCAGATTTGCATTTTTCTGATGTACCTAGAAACATTTTCAAGGCTGTTTACTGGGAAAACCAAAAAACACATTTGTTTGTGCATGGAACCATTATTATATTAATGATTTACCTTAAGGTTTGTCCAGCATGGGATATAAATAGGGCAGTGAGGAAATGAGGGCCAACGATTAAAGCCATTGGCTATGTACATGCCTTGTTTTCTGTATTTCGTAGGTTGTTGCTTAGTGTTTTATATTAAAGTTTCTTATTACGTTTTTTTTACTGCCCCAATGAATTTTTGTGTAAATGTTGTTTTTTTTTTTTTTGTTATTTTCCCTGAGTTGACTAGCTCTGAACCTGCCGCAACGAAAGTAGATACATCCAAAAAATAGCCTGGCATTTCTTTCTTTTGCTATATTTACAACCATATTCTGTAGTTACTAGAACTGTTCAAAGAAGGTGATGTGGGATTTATCATGTGTAAAAAAAATTTCCATATTTTTGAACTGCTAGTATAAATGTGGTGTTGCAGTACCAGTAATTCACATTTTAGTTTTACATTGGTGGAGAGAATAAAGCAAACACCTGGAGAGATGCTGTGTCCCTGTACTTACATTTTTCCTGCTGGGTTGTTTTTTGCTTGTGTTTGAAGGTAGTTCATGCCTATTAATTTGTTGCTGTTGGGTAGTATCATTTTCCAGCACATTGTTAGAAAATTTTCCCTTTCCAGATTTTGCCTCCTGTGATTGTATATTTGCTGTATAAATGCTGACAATATTCTGTATATGTACTGTATAGATGAGATTGTCATCGATCGTCCTATAGGCTGTATTAACCGCTTATTATACTTGTACGCTAAAACAAGCCACCAACAGCTTAACCTTGTTCAGCATCAGTCTGTCTGCATAATAATTTATCTTTTTTTAACCACATGCTTGTTGATATTGTACCCCATCCCCTTTTCCCTGGATGCTCCTGGAAACCAGCCCTTTCTGAGGGAGAGGTGCAGCAATACCCCCCAGATTTTTTTAGTTGTGTATTTGTGATTGCTTTTACCAGGTACACATACAGCGATATACAGTAATCCGTGACCTGGTCAGAGGAGCAAGGCGAGGGAGAGAGGACCGAATACAATATAATAACTGGCTGATAGAAGCTACCGAAACAGTAACAGTTAATCAAGGGGGGAGGGGCTGTGGAGCCTGAGCAAAATGGATGCCAAGAACTAAAGTTCTTTAACGTAATTAGTTTAATATTATAAGTAACTTATCTTTTTGGGTGCCCAGAATATTCAAAAAATAGTCTTCAGATGTCGGAAGGTCTGCTAAATGCAAATGGGTAATCCCAAGAGGGATGAAATACAGCAGGAGGGAGCCAGAAGTAAAAATGCTCCAGGTCCGCCAGCCACGTGGTCGATGGCAGGCCAGACAGTGTCCGTAACCTGCTGAAAGTGGCGAAGAAACACTGCAAAGTCTTGGGTTGAAAATGTCAAGACTTATTGCCTCTGTGGAAGGTTTGGCAACTAAGTTTGATTCACTTGCCAACAGAGTTACCACAATAGAGAGTGAAATGACCTTCCTAAAAACCGAGACTACGGAGGCATCCAAGCGTTCTGATGTGGCCCTGGGTGCTACAGCCATCCTTATTAAGGAGAACATGCACCTACAATCCTTTCTTGAAAATTTAGAGAATCAAGTGCAGGCTGCAAATTTGAGGGTCGTCGGCATTCCGGCGAGGAGCGAGGGTGATCACTTGGCGTTGTTTATGTAAGAATGGCTGGAGTAGCAATTCGGTCAACCCCATGGCTTATGGATCGCCTCCTTACCATTCCAAAAGCCTACAGAGTGGCGTGGAGAGGATGACAGGACAACCCAGAGGCACCTTGGGCTCTCTTGCTGGTGGTCGACGGTGTGGGGACTAGAGACTTTGTTCTGGTGTTGGCCAGACAGAAAAAAGACATTCTTCTCTCCCAAAGCTGGTCTCCAAGAAGCCCGGAGACCAGCAGTTGGAGAAAGAAAATTTACAGGTATTTAAATTTTGTGTTTTGTATGATGGACAACAAATCCATATCTACCCAGACTGCTGCTATGCCACTCGGCAGAAGAAAAAACGGTTTGACGGTGTACGTGCCGTCCTTCGAGAAGCTGAGGTGCCCCATGGAATGCTCTTTCCAGTCCGACTTTGCCTAGTGCACCAGAGGAGGGTCTGCATTTTCTCTGACTCAGCAGAGGTCTTGAAGTGGGCCCAGTGTCACGTTCCTTCAAGATGCTGCAGGGGACAGGACTCTCAGTCTGAAGATGAAGACGACGAGCGGGGGCACTTGACTGGGTGATGGAGGTAGAATGTTCAGGTTTGCCTCAAATGTTTTCTGATCCTCTCTTCTACTTTTGAACTGTTTTGAACACTTTTTGAGAGATACTAGATCTGTTTTGGTTAAACGGGGGGCTATTGTGGTATGGATGGCTACTGTATGGAGTGGGTGAGCACAGACAGCTATTCTGATTTATAATCCTGGCTTCTTGTTGCCTAGTCTAAGCTCTGATAGATCTTAAAGGGCGTTGTTACATAGGCATTGATCCTTCCTGTTGTTACTGTTATTACTGTTAACTGTTACGAAGATGTTCTTCCGACAAAGTTCTTTTAGTGGTACTTAAACTGTTAAATATAATGGAGAGTGTAATTCCCTGCAATTATATACCTCTTAGGTATAAAATGTTGGTATGCGCTTGCTGCTCATTTCCTCTGGTAAGGAATGCAGACTGAATTTTATTTTTCTTACTAAGTTTAAATGTAGTCATGCGGCTCATGGACTCAGTAACGCAGCTTTAGAGTGTTAACATTTAGTTAGAAGATAATTATACCTTATAAGAAATACTCTTCAAAGATGTATTGATGAGTACGTTCTTTTTTTATCCGAGTGTATTAAGAGGGCTGGGGCCCTCAATGTCAGTGTAAGCTGCTATCCTCATGTAGCTCATTCGGAGCTTTCTTTGTATGATTTATTGTTAGCCCAGTAAACACAAAGTAAAAAAAAAAAGGCAGTACAGCAAATGTACACTATAGCATCAGAATACAGATGATGTACAGTTGACAGGAAGCCATATGGTATCTGAAGAGGAAAATTGTTGCAGCAAATGTCATTTAAAGGAACAGAAATGTAATTAAAATGTATAAATAAACTTGATTCCATTATCTTGCACTGCTTTGATATGATCTTGCAAAGAGCATTTTGAAGACCAGGCATATCAGTGTGTATATCCCCACTCAACCCTTGGACAAAACTTTAAAACACAAAAAGGGCAAAGGACCAACATCAGTGACACATTGTAAAAATTGGCAAGATCCACTCAGGGAGCTGGTAGAATAAGGGGCCAAGTGTAATGGTCATTTTCTGAAGAATAAGTCTGCAACTTTGGTTTAACTTTTTCTGTGCTTGCAACCCCACTGTTGCACAGAAACACATTTTAGGAGAGACAGTAACATTTTGAGGCAGAATCGGGGCTATCCCTGATTCTGAGGGATAGTTGGGAGGCATGGATTTTATTACCATGTGCAGATCCGGCCGGCAGTTCTACAGGGATTATGCTTGTGTAGTTACAGCATGTTGGAATTGAGAGGGACCGAGGATATGAGCAGAGCCGTGAGTGGGTGCCTAGATAAATGAAATTACTTTTCATGCTTCCGTCTTAGAATTTTCTGCCAGAAATGCATAAAAGGGTGGAAATGGTAGTTGGGTAACAAAGGTATAAAAGGCATTTATCTCCTTATCTGTTCTGCAGTTACTGCACTTTGTGTGTCCTTTTATTTCTTCTTTTTCTTCACTTTCCCCAGCGAGTGTAACTGCCATAACCTTGGGGAGAAAACACAGTTGAGAGCAGTGCGTGGATATGTCATGCTTGGAATGCCGCCATGGCAGGTTGCCAAAATATACAAACAGTCAGAAGCATGGTGCACTCCTTACTGTGTGAGACTAGTCGGTGAATAAAACCAAGGTCAAATTTATGTTGTAGAATCACCCAAGGTGAAGTTTCATTACTCAGTGAAGCTTGTAGTTAGAAATAAGCATACTGTTCCATATTCAGTCATCAAGTTTGCTAGTTCATTATTGTGGCAAATTGGTCTTTCACATACGTAGCTTGTCTGTGTTAACAGCTTTCTTGAACCCTTCAGCCGGCTGCAAGGGTAATTAGCTGCCACCACTCAGCATAGACACTCTCTTGGGGTATCTTTGAGTCTGAATCCCTTCCGAGCCATTGCTCAAACAGTACAGTGCTCCTTGTTCAAGAGGAGATGACCCAACCCCCTCTGTCACAGCTGAGAACTCCTTACTTTAGAAACAGACTATGATAACAGTAGCCTTCTCTTCAGAGGTGGAAAAACAGTTTTTTGTCCAGTATAAATCGGTTGGCTGTATCTCAGAGGACTCTGTCACAGAAACGTGAAGCGACCATATATGAAAAATGTAATCTTCTTTGAGAATATCTCTTGCAGAAAGCCACACCTCTGGAACTGTAGCCGTCAGGCGCTAGGACTACACAGAAACTTTTGTAGCTAGCAGTCTACCAGGAGCCATCTACGTCTACCTCCTAGATATATACATGGGTGATCCCGCACCTTCCTCGGCTCTTTTCCTGCTGTTGACCACCATGTGTCTTCATTCAACCGCCAGATCTTTGATTTTCCTTCTATTCCTTTCTGCTCTTTTCTAAAATCAGTTTAAATATTTTTAAATGTGATTTTCGTTTCCTTCACTGTTGTCATCAGCTGCTGCCTCTTTCGTTTTCCTTGATGGCAGTGGATTTTCACAGGGCCTATGACCATTAGACCCACCATTTTAACGCCTGATCTTCAATCAAGCTTCCTGGAGACTTCGGCGACCAGCCCAGAAAACGTCTGCACCGCGGGTCGCCCCTCGGCAGGGTGGGCTTCGATGGAAGAGTGACCCACCATGTCGCCAGTTCTTTCCAGGAACTCTCCAGTACCTCAGGAGCCCGCCAGACGGCTTCTTGCCTTTACCTTTCCCCGGTTGGGGGATTCTCCTCCCTGGAACTCTCCACAAGTTGCCACTCCTCTTGGTGCCAACTGTGGCTGTGTCATCGTCCACTTAGGTGGCGACATCTCCTGCCGTCTTGCAGCTCCTTTCCTACAAGGCACAGCTCTGGCATTGTTCCCCGTCAGCCTTTCTATGGCCAGCGCAGGGCCATCGACACCATAGCCAGCGCGTGGTGTTTCCATATGAGCTCCTGTTGACCTGTCTCGGCCGGTGCTGGCCCTTCGATATCGGGGCTACAAACAACATTGTTGGTCCTGCAGCTCATACCTCATGAATCTCAGATTGGCTTTCGCAGTGATTTTCACCGGACCTTTTATGGTCGGTGTCAACCTGTCGGCACCAGGACTTCAGCTCCCCTGTCGATGCATGGCACCCTGCTTTTCAGGCTGACATCACCGCCCTCTGCTCTCCATGGAGTGGGCTCTTGTGTCGTGACCAGAGGGGGTCCTTTTGATGTTGGGGCTGCTGTTACCCCTGTCGATGTCACAAGTCCTGTGGCTTAGTCCTCAGAACCACTAAGGTCTGCTGGCAGGCTCTGCTCCCCCCCCCCCCAAACTGGTGATGGCCCATCGATGCCGGGGCTCCAGTATCTCCATCGGCGACACTATGCGCTCCTGCGGTGCAAGCCATCGTTGACGTGCACAAGTCGGATGCCTCTCAGCTGGTCCCCCCACGTCCACGCCTGCCCCATTGATGCACCCGTTATACTGCACAGTGTCGCCATTCTAGATTCCTTCCTTGAGGCTTTCAGAGCCTGTCAGTGAGACTCAGGCATATACCCTGACTTCCTTTTATATGAGGAGGCAGAGGAGGAGGGTGTTGTAGTTGGGAACCAGTCTGACAGGTTTAGCTCCACCATTTCCACCTGGAGTGAAGACCCCATATTGCATACTCTGAGGTCCCCTCTTAAAGACCCCTCTTTCATCTCTATGATGAAGCAGTGGCAAACTGCAGTGGAGGCTGATGTTCACAGTACATAACCAGGAGACTCTCAGTAGAGTTTTTAGAGCTACCAGATTTCTTCTTCTCCTCTGAGCATTTCTCCTCCTTTGGCACTAGAGGAGACCACCCTGGGTGCCGGGCACAGCCCAAGCTTGATCCCTGCCATGCCCAAAAAGGCAGACAGGCTGTTCCAGGCTCCTCCAGGAAAGCCCTTTTTTCGCAGGCCTACCTATGGCTGATTCTACTGTGATACACAGCCCATGACATGCCTGAGGTGCCTAAAAGTCTCTGTTTTCTCTCTCCCCCCCCGTTCGAGAGTGGAGAGAACTGGCCCTCGGGGGAAGAGAATTATTACTTCTGCCACACTGGGCCTCATCATAGCAAATGATCAGGCCCATATGGTCAAATGCCAGATTACCCTCTGGAAAAAGGCTAAAGTAGCAGCCTAGCCCCCCCTCCCCCCCAAGGGTCCCCGGTGGTGGGAGATGTTCACGGCCCTCCAAACTAGGACTGACATGGATAAGCACATTTTGCGGTCAACCTACATCATTTCGGATGCTTCAGCCAGAACAGTGGCATCTGGCACCTGCGTGAGATGGCATTATTGGTGTCTGGATTGGCTGGTGATGCCCTACATTCCACTCTAAAACGCCCCTTTCCAGTGGATTCAGGATCTTTGGGACAGATGTGTGGGATATCCTCTTTGCTTGGAAGCCTTGGAAAGACCACGCTCAACCATGAAGTAGTAGTAGAGCGTGTTGCCCTCCTCATAGGGCTACCAGTAGACCTAGGCCAGGGGCCAGGCATCAGAGCAATGCAAAGCACCTTTGCTGGTCTCATCTTTCCCCATGGGTGCCCACCCCAAAGCCCCTAGTGGAGGTACAGCTGCAGCCGCCAGATCTGCCTTAGCATGACTTCTTCTTAGACCCCTCTCCAGTGCCAAATCTGGAAAGGTATTGTAGGGGGTTGCCTTTCCCTCCACCTGGCCAGTGGAGGGGAGATTACAGCAGATGCTTGGGTCCTGCAGTTCACCTAGCGCATCCCAGACAACTGTACCATGCCCTAGGGATCATGGTCAATCTGCCCAAGTCAATCTTGACCCCTTGTCGGTGTCTGCAGTTGCAGCTATTATCTTGGTACCCTTGCCTAGGCTAATCATGTGGATCCCTCAGTAGACATTAGGAGTCCAGTGGGAGCAGTGCACTGACACTCTAGAACAGCAGGTTCTAGTCGCTTCTCCTGTCTGAGAGGTGTTCTAGTGGTGGATGGACCACAGCCATTTGCTGAAAGGGGTTCCCTCCTCATTTCCTCCCCTGAGCAGATTCTCACCTCTGTACTTCGGGGCATGGCTGGAGTCGCATCTGGGGCCTCACTAGACCCATGGACTAGAGAGTAGGTTTCCCTCCATGTAAGTGTCCTGGGGTAAGGGCCGTTCTGTATGCTTTACAAGACCCCCAGACCCATTTGTACCCTAGCCGTCAGCTGGTGCAGGTGGACAACATCAGTGTAGTGCACTACATCAACAAAGATGGGGGGACTCATTCTTATCCTCATTGTCAGGAAGTATGAGTGTCTGGTATTAGGGTCTAGCACACGGTCTAGAGCTGTCAGCAGTCCATGTTCCAGGCATCCTAAACGTCCTGGCAGACAGCTTCACCGGGTCACAGTCCAGAATACATGAGTGGGAACTGCTGACCTCAGTGGCCAAAGATTTGTTTGACAGATGGGACTGTCCAGGGCTGGCCCTTTTTGTTTCTCCCACTCAATGCAAAACTGCCACTGCTCTGCTCGCTCACTCTGGGACCTGGAGGTTCCAGGCATGACGCGTTGTCCCTCTGCTTGAAAGGGAGGTTCCCTTACACCCTCCCTCCTTTCCCCGTATTCAGTGGTTTCTGATTAAGCTTCAGATGGACGAGGCCTCTCTGATCTTCCTGGCATAGTCAGATCTGGTTTCCCTTACTGCAGCATCTGGCGGTGGAACCCCCTGTACCTCTGCCTCTGTGCCCGGCTTGCTCTCACAGGAGCAGGGCACTCTAGTTCATCTGGACCTCAAGTCTCTTCCTCTCCATGCATGGCTCCTGAAGACATGGCCATTGTGCAGGTTTCTATCCGGAAAACCTCCATCGGGCCTTTTCATGAAGTGGTAGTGGTTTGCTCTTGGCTGCTTCTCATCATCTAGGTCCTTTCATTTGTCTAGTGACCTGGATTCTGGAGTACTTGTGCTCCCTATTCGATGCCCGACTGCAGTACTCTTCCATTAAGGTTCCCTTGTTGGCTGTTTTGGCCTTCCAGGTACCTGTTGATGGGTGTATGGTAGCCCAGTTGGATATGCACCATACGTTTTTGAGAGGCATCCTACACTTGAAGTCTCCCATCCGCAGTCCAGCTCCTTCTTGGGATCTGGATTTTTAGTTGATACTACTTCTGCTTGGAGGGTTTCAGAGCTCTAGGTGCTCATGAGTGAACCTCCTTATTTGCATTTCCACAAAGGCAGAGGGTGTCTTTGTGTACCAATCCTAAGTTTCTGCCTAAGGTGGTGTCTGAGTTTATTTTATCAACTCATACACCTACCTGTATATTTTCCGGAGCATGCCAGTCCAGGGGAGGTATTGCTCCGTACCTTAGATAGTCATAGAATACTCAGGTATTCCGTTCACCGTACGACGGACATTAGGAAGTCCTCATAGCTGTTTGTTTTTCCTTCGCCCTGGGGAAAGAGGGCGTCCTGGTTTCAAAGCAGTGCTTATTCAAATGGTTGGCCTCTGCATTTCCTTGCATTACAGGAAGTACGATAAGGAGTTTCCTGGGGTATCCAGTGAAGATAGCGACTGAATGTGAGCGACCATGAAAACATAGAAACATAGAAACTAATGGCAGATGGGGACCAAAGATCCATCTGGTCTGCTGTGAGTCCTACCCCCCTCTTTAGGATTTCTGTGAGACTATCCCCTTGTGTCTGTCCCAAGCTGCTTTGAATTCCCCTACTGTTTTGGAGTCAGTGACTTCAGCTGGTAGATCATTCCATGGGTCAACCACCCTCTCTGTGAAGAAAACCTTGCATGCTGTCCCAGAATCTTCCTCCCTTCAGTTTCATCTCATGTCCTCTTGTCCTACTAGTGCTATTGATCATAAAGAGCTCCTGGGTGGAGACTGTGTTTATACCCTTCAGAAATTTGAATGTCTCAATCATGTCCCCTCTATCCCTGTGCTGTTCCGGGGAGTACATGTTGACGGCGACTCGTATTCAGCACTATCCTCATGGGTTACCCTGCAAGAATAGTGACCCTGTGTGAAGGGAATTGTATGCAAGGGCGACCGGAAGAAGAATATAGCGAGGGGAGGGATAGGGAAGTGGGTTTGTGAGGAGGTAGTTTGCCTGCTGCAGCTGAGCTAGCCATGTGGTGTGGTGGTGAGGGTGGCTAGCTCCGGCTCAGCAGGTACTGGGTTTGGGGCTGGGGACTGGGTGAAAAACTTTTGCCGCATGCTGCCGCTGCGTTCCCCACCCCCCAAGGGATCCGGAGTGTCACCTCCTGACACTGCACCCCTTGAAGTTGATAATCTTAGCGGGGGCTGACAGCTGCAGACCGGCGCCCTTCCCGGCATTAACACTTGGATGTCTCGTTTGCCAGCATGTGTATAGCGCCAATTTGCTTTTCGACGATATACACTTGCCATAATTGCAGTCGCTGTTTTGCGATCGCTATTATGACATGGAATTATTTCCTGGTCCTGTGTGTGGCTACTCATCCTGAGGCGTGGCCACTTCGGCTGTGTAGAGAGTTAAAAAAAAAAAAACTTGGGTTAAACATAATTGTTGCAGAGGAGCTCTTTAATTGTCAAATGGGGGCTATTGCATAGGCAGACTAAAAATAAGCCTTTTATTTATACTACACAGGAATGTTTCCCTCACCGCTGCCTAGCAATGAGTGGTGGAGTACCAACAGAACCTCGAGCGCTAGGGTGTCACTGAGGGACATAACACTGCTGAAAATGAACTGTTTATGTTTAGTTAACTTACGTAATGTCTTGTACCATGCATGTCACTGTGTTTTTTGTGATGTCAAAACATGTGAAAATAATGTCTGTGTGGACAATAACATGTTCTCTGTCACATCATATGCCAAGATAGTATGTTTCATATGCCAGATTTATTTTCTCTTGCATAGTATAAAAAGTTCATATAAAATGTACCACTATTGTAAGGTTACAGCATTCCATGGGAAATGGCATGATGTCGTGGATATGAACTTACGTTGAGGGAAAAAAAAAATTCCTCACACTGGGGCAGTAAACTTGTTTGAAACAATGTGGAATCAATTTACTAGCCACTCTCTGGCAGTCTGCTGGAGGCAACTGAGTCATTGGAAGTCTTCAGGATGAACTACACCCCGTGATGTCATATTTTTCCACTGAAAGGGACAGGTCTCCACCTTTGCAGCTCTGCAGAATTGAAGGATTTCGAGTTTTTTGGCCACTCTTCGAGTTTTCAAGTCTGTATTTCACTTGTGATTGACAGTTGAGGACAAGAAACTGGGCTTAAGTTCTGCACCTGGTGCAGGCAGAAAATGTCACCCACTGACCTGCACGACAGTGCCTATATTACCTGGGCAAGCACCATGATATCATGGGATGCAGTTTGTGCCAGCCCATGGTGCCAGCGACCATCAAAGACAGGAAGGCTCAGTTGGTCCTTGTTGATTAAAAGCAAAAAGGCCTTGGTGGCTGCCGGGTCAGCTGCTTGGCTTGTCATAGAAGAAGAGGCGGTAGCTGTTGTGGTGAGTTCCTCTTGTGTCTGTGTGCTGTTGCCAGCTGGGGCGAATGTTGGAGCCTCGTTCTCTGATGAGTTCAAGGAAATGTGTTATATGAACATGCCACCAGATAAAGGCCTTGGAGCCTATCTAGTCTGCTCGAATGCACAGTTCCCAATATATCTGCAGAGTGAACTGTTTTCCCGTTTCCCTTGTTACCTCCCTCAGCTTCCCCCCCCCACTTGTCCCCTTCTTACCCAGAACTTTTGCATTCACCCTGTCCCACCTCTTCTTGAAGTTGCCTACCATTTTTAGGGATACCACCTCCTCTGGCAGCTCATTTCCACTTTGCCCCCACCCTCTTGGTGAAAAAGTGCTTCCTCATCTTTCTCCTGTACTTCCTCCCCACCAGCTTTAAGGCTGTGGTCTTGTTCCCGCTAAGGCTGAAGAGGCCCCCAGTGCTTACTCTGTTAATATCCTTAAGGTACTTGAAGGTCTCAATTATGTCTCCCCTCTCCCTTCTTTGCTTAAGAGAGTATGTGTTGAGCCCTCTGAGCCTCTTTTCATAGGTGTAGCCCTGCTGGCCCTGGATCATCTTGGTTGCCCTTCCCTGGACTGTTTTCAATAAGTTGATCTTCTTAAGCTATGTACACCAAAACTGTACTCCAGATGTGGTCTTGCTAGTGATGTGTACAGTGGCAGAATGACCACTGCCTTCCTGGTGGTAATTCCCCTGCCCAGCATCCGATTTGCTTTGGCTGCTGCGCTCCTGCAATGTGCAGAGTGTTTCAGACCACTTGTGATTATTGCTCTAAGGTCTGTTTCTCCTTCTAACCTGGTTACCTGTATGCTGCCGAACCAGTATTTGGTCCCTGGACTCATTAGCCCCAAGTGTATAACTTTACACTTTATAGTGTTGAACCCCAGTTGCCAATGCCAGACCACTTGTCTAGCCTAGCCAGGTCCTCCCTGAGTTCCTATCTTCCCTTCTCCGTGTCCACCTTCCCACAGAGCTTGGTGTCATCCATGAACAGGCAGATTTTACTCTTGATCCTATTTGCGGTGTCTGTTATGAAGATGTTAAACAACACTGGTCTGAGTACCAAGCTCTGTGGGATCCCACTGGTCACAGGCCTTGCTTCTGAGAATTCTCCTTCAACTACCACCTTTTGGCTTCTGTCCTGCAACCGGCTTGTGACCCATCCCATGAGCTTAGCCCCCACCCCCAGGTCCTCCAGCTTCCCAACCAGTTTTGAGTTGAAGGCCTTGCTGAGGTCCAGATACAAGACAGCAGCTTGGTCCTTGTCCACTGTCCTAGTGACCCAATAGAAGTCAAGTAGGTTAGTTTGGCAGGACCTCCCTGACATAGACCATGCTGCCTCACATCCTGGAGCCCATTGCTCCTTCAGAAAGTCTAGTAGTCTCTCAGGATGCTGTTCATCAGCTTATCCAATTACAAGGTCAAGCTGGCTGGCCTGTAGTTACTGGTTCTTCCCTCGGCCCACTTTAATGGAGAGTCACCATGTGCACTGTTCTCCAGTCCTGGGGAGCGTTTTTGGAGTCCCGAGAGGTGTTAAACAGGTCTACTAAGGGACTTGCCAGAACCTCTGCCTGTTTTCTTCATACCCTTGTTTATATGTCGTCTGGCCCTGGTGATTTGTCCACCTTTAGGTCCCTTAGGCCTGTGAGTACCCTGTTGAATTGTGCCATCTGTGACTTCCCCCACTCAGCACCCCCCACCCCTGGTCCCTTGTGGTACTGGTTTGTCCTTCCTAGTGTAAACTGAACAGAAGTACTAGTTAAGCACCTCTGCTTTTTCTTCACCACTGTTTGTACACCTTCCTTCCTTTCTGTAACCTGGCAGTTTTCATCCTTAATGTACTCTCAAATGGGGATGGAGAGAGGATCTCTGATCTTGAAGTGGGTAGCCATCTGGGAACAAGTGACCACCAAACAGTGTGATTCACGATACATTTAGCTGTAGAGTCAAGCTATACAAAAGTGAAGGTACTGGACTTCAGGAGGGCTGATTTTGTCAAAATGGGAGAGTGCCTCAGAAAAGCACTAGCAAACAGGCAAGAAGGTGGGGTGGAGCAACAATGGGGAAACATAAAAACCGCCATCACAGAGGAAACAAGCCTTTGTGTGAAGCAAATAAATCAAAACGAAAGAAAAAAGCACTATGGTTCTCAAAAGAAGTGGTGGGGAAGGTAAGGGAGAAAAAGATAGCATTCAGGAAGTATAAGGAAACACAGAAGGAGCAGGACAGAGAACTGTACCAGTTAAAGCAGAAGGAAGCGGGTAAGGCAGTCAGAATAGCAAAGGCCCAAACCGAGGAAAAGATAGTCAACTCTGTTAAGAAGGGTGATAAAACCTTTTATAGGTGCATTAGGGAGCAAAGAAAGACTAAGGCAGGGATGCTGAGGCTGAATAAAGAGGAAGGTGGTTGGGCAGAGAGCGACAGTGAAAAAGCAGGGATACTGAACAAATACTTCTGCTCAGTATTCACAATGGAAAAGCAGGGGGACATACCTAATCCAGTCAGTACAAGCACTCTGGATGGGGGGTTGATATTAGTCCTTTCACAGAAGAAAGGGTTCTGAAAGAACTCTTAAAACTGAAGGTTTATAAAGCAATGGGGCCTGATGGGATTCACCCCAGAATTCTGAAAGAACTAAGGGAAGAACTAGTAACACCACTGAGTACCCTTTTTTTTTTAACCCTATATTTATGCGCCCTACTTGCCTCCTCTCTCCACTCTCTCAGACATCCTCTGTCTGCAGGCTCCAATCCCGTCGTGATCTGCCCCTAGAGTACCCGGTTCCAAACTAGCAACCCCTCGGTATGCCCCCCCCCGGGTGGGGGTGAGGAGGGACCTCCCCAAACCAACATACTTTTGTGTGTTGTAGAATCGGTACAACGGAGTTTGTCTGACAAGCCTGGAGATCCCCTAGAGAGGTGTCATCGCCTAGGAGAGATCAAGGTGTCTTTCTGGTATTCTTCCTCAGACGCCAAGGCAATGAGGGCCAATGAGCTAGAGGCATTGAGACATGCCTCCTCTCCGCCCTTCTGCCGACATCTACCCAATGCCCTTACTGCATCTCCACCTTACCGCACCTTCCACCCGGGCTCCCCTAGATGTCAGTATTGCAGCGGGAGCCTGCAGGTAACCCCGAGAAGGAGAGCAGCCGTTGGGCACTCTATCCTTCTCCTCCCCGGCCAACCCCCGGCGACCCATACTTGTTCCCGAACGCGGGTGGCCGGCATGGTACGAGGTAAGGCGTCCAGTCCCTCAGCCCTCGGCGCCACCAGGCCGGTGTTGACTACCCTTTTTAATAAATCATGGGAGGATGGTGTGGTACCTGAAGACTGGAGGAGGGCGGATGTGATTCCCCTTCACAAAAGTGGGAGCAAGACAGAGACAGGAAACTATAGACAAGTCAGTTTGACCTCAGTGGTAGGGAAAATGAAGGAATCATGTCTGAAGGAAAGAATTGTTGACTACCTAGAGGCCAGTGGGGCACAAGACCCAAGGCAGCATGGATTCACAGCAGGAAGGTAATGTCAGATAAATCATGAAGGGTTCCCCACTGTCTGAAAATATAGTGCGGTGGCAGTGGTGCTCGGGTCAAAATGTGCGTTATTTTTGTGGACCTCCTATATGCACTGTACATGTGCATAAGCTGATTTTAAGTAAAATATAGTGTGCTGGTATCAAAACAGGCGTAGTTGTGCAGTAAAGGATGTCAATAAAAAACAATTTTGGAGGAATTTGTAAAACAGACAATCAATAATGGATAGAAATATAGGGTGGTGGTAAAAAATACAGAGCAGTAGTAAAAAAATATAGGTTGGTGGTCCACCGCATTAAAACAGTGAATGGGGAACACTGAATCTAATTGATTTCTTTGACTGGGTGACCAAAGTAGTAGACCAGGGAGGGGCTGTGGACATGGCCTACCTAGACTTTAGCAAGGCATTTGAAACAGTTCCTCACAAAAGATTAATAAACAAGTTAGCCAGCCTGGGAGTGGGTCCCAGGGTGGTAGCCTGGGTGGAACACTGGCTGGACAACAGGACACAGCGGGTAATAGTAAATGGAGTCCACAGGGAAGAAAGGGGGGATCTTATTTCGAGAAACAGCTCTTGCAGCAGGTTACACCATTAGGACTGAAGCCGGCAGGCGCCAGGACCCTACGGAAATGTTCTAGCTAGCAGTATCCAGCGGGGACCGCCTCCGACATCGGCCCCACCCCCAACGTCAGGCATCATACAAAAGGGGGCGGTCCCCCAGAATCCCTAGTTCTTTTTCCTACTGCCGACCACCAGCATCGCCTCATGGTCCTCTCTAGCGAACGACGCCTAGAACTTCCAGCATTTTATCTCTAAATCTCCAACTCCTTCCTCAGAAGGACGTCCCTCCAAGTGTGCCTGCGGCAAACAGATTCCTTTTAAGGAACTTCATTCATCTTGTCTGCGGTGCTTAGGCCCAGAACATGACACCAAGGTCTGCTCCTTTTTCCAGCGCTTCAACAGTTGCACCCGAATCTGCTGCCAGAAGGCACTTCGGGGTTCCTCTTGGAAGAAAAGTTGAAAAGCATGAACAAAGACCCTGCCTCCAGAGGTGAGTCTACCTCTAAGTCCCATAAGCACCGGGACAAGCATCGGGAGAAGGCCAGGTCCAGATCCCCTAACCGGGCCTCGGACTCGTGCACCAGCTCGGGCTCCACGCGCTCAGACCGCTCTCCCTCCAGGGCTCGCTCTCAGCCCCCTCCCGTGAGGATTAAATCTTCAGGCAGCGCTTCGGCTTCTCTGCATCCCATCAAGACTTCCAGGCCTTCAGACACTTCTTCAGCACCCTTCCGGGCCTCCACGAAGTCTTCCGACTATCACCGGTCCAAGCCCTCTTCAAAAATACCTCAGGCTTCCTCAGATAGATGCTGGGATCCCAACGACAGTTCGGCCTCCCAGCCTCCTAGGGGTCCGGATCCCCCTCCCAGGAACACTCAGGACCTGATGTCCCTAAAACAGACGACGGACCCGAAACAGGCTACCGACCCTTCATCGGCTAAGCGCCTGTTGGACCAGACGTCGGCTAAGCATCCGACGTCAGTGAGACGTTCACCAGAGCCGAAGACTGCCTCCCCATCACCGGTGGATACCAGTCGCCGGGACTCTACAGAGGAGGATCCAACGTTGCCTGATGACCAGGCAGGTGACAACAAGGACGCCGGCCTTCAACAGGAGCCTTCGCCAGATCCGGCGACGCCCTTGGACCCGATACCGGTGACAGACCACTGACGCCAGGACCGTCATCTGGTATGAATATTCAGGAGGTCAAAGACCTCTTTACTTTTTTTTTTTTTTTTTTAATTCTCAGTTTTTTCCGGGCTGGGCTCCGTATTACCTCTGCCCTTGTCACGGCGCCCCGGAGACCTCCACCACCGCCTACGGCTGCCGAGATCCCCAGTCACTCCCGGCTTGCCCCCTGGAGGGCGGGGCCGTGGCCTCCTTCACCAGCAGCTCACGGGCCTTATGTCTGGTCGGGGATCCGTAGCGGCGGTGGTGTCTCGAGGTCCTCCGGGGATGGCATCATATGCACGTTGCCCTCGCCTTGGGTTTTCTTTTTATGGAGGCGGACGCAATGACGCAAGCGCCTGCCCTCGCCTTCCAGACTTGGCCTGCTATCGCCTGAGGTCCCTAGCCTCCGCTTAGGAGCCTCAGTGCGCTGAATGCTTCCCACACCCTCCCCGGAGAAGGAGAGCAGTCCTAGGACGCTCTATCCTTCCCTTGGTCGGCCCTCCCGACGATCCGGTCCGCTCTCGAACCCGGGTCGCCGCGCTATGCCAGAAATATCACCGCTGCGCCAACGGGCCGGCCCAGACCGCTTCACTTTTTGGTGGGACACAATAAAGAAGGATGTGGTCCCAGCAAAACCTCCTCCTCCTACTCCTTCACCTCCTACTCCCCCTCCTCCACCGCAGGGGCCAGCAAGAAGACCACCAACTCCAAAGGAGCTTACTCTACCTCCTAGGGAAAGATCCAAAGAAAGGAGAAGGCCCCCTTCATGATCTCCCTCAGGGTCTCCCAGTCCCAAGCGACCCAGATGTCGACGGTCCACTCCGCAGGGGGAAGACTCTAGATCTGACACCTCAGATACCTCCAGGTCTCCTTCTCCAATCAGCATCCCATCACCTGACCCACGAGACCTGCCCAGGTCACCTGCGGTGATCCCTCTTTTTCTGAAATCATGAGGCACATCCAGGAGAACATGGGATGGGAAACGGAAGATCTCGACCCCCGAAAGACCGCGCCTAGCTCGTTATCTTCAGCAGAAGGACTCTGAGCTTATGGTGGTGCCACCCTTGGTGGACACCTTCACGGACGTCACCAAGGCTGCGTGGAAGCATCCTCACTCCACCCCCGTGGTGCCGAAGAAAGCTGACCGCCTGTACAGGGCCCCTGCAGAGGACTCGTACTTGGCGCAACAACCCCTGGCTGATTCCCTCATCATTACGGCCTCCCATGATAGGTCTCAATGACCACAGCATCTGAGTACACAGCCACTGGAGCAGGAATCCAAGCAGTTGGATGCCTGGGGGAGGTGCATGTATGCGGCTGCTACATGCTCCATCAGGTCACTGAACTATCTGACTCATATGGTTCAGTTTCAGAACACCCTGTGGGAACAAGGTCAGGACCTGGTCGACTAGCTACTGGATGGCAAGCAGAAGGAGGAGCGTTTGAACCTCCTCCGCACGGGGTCAGACATGGGGATCCAAGTGTTGAGAGCCACATATGACTCTGCGGACTCTTCTGCCAGGGGTGCAGCTTCAGGCCTCTGTCTCCAGAGACACTCCTGGCTCCGTGTCTCCGGATTTACCCCGGACGTACAGAACAGTATCCTGGATGTCCCTTACAATGGAGAGGTCTTGTTTGTGAACCCTCTGAAGAGGTCATCACCAAGCATCAGGATGCTGGGAAGGCAGTGAGGACTGAGCAGACTATGTACAGACCAAAACTGGGTTCCTTTCGAAGGAACCAGAATCGTTTTCGCGGCCGGCAACAGCATCAGCAACCACGTTCCAGCCAGCATCAGAGGGGCACTTTCACCCGTAAGGCCCAGCCTAAGTCTTCCCCAGGCCAAGGTCAAAGATGTACGAAACCAACCCAGCCTGCAGGAGGCAATGCCGCCACAGCATGACTCCTTCCCGACCCCCGACCCTCCTCTGGATCAATGGGTAGAAAAGGTCGGGGGTCGCATCGCTCGCCATCTTTTGGGATGGCAGAAGATAACCGCCGATTGGTGGGTTTCCAACTGGTCAAGAGAGGCCACTATATAGAATTCCTCGACCAACCACTGTCAAGGTCTCCCCTGCTTTCCCGTTATTCAGGTCAGCACGCGCTGCTCATACTGCAGGAGGTGCTAGCGCTTCTGGAAAAAGAGGCTATAGAGCACGTTCCGCGGAACCAGAGAGGTGCAGGATATTATTCTCACTTCTTTCTGGTTCCCAAAAAGACAGGGGACCTCTGTCCGATTTTGGACCTCAGCGACCTCAACGCCTCGGTGCTCTACGAACATTTCCGCATGGTGATCCTTCCAGGTTTAATTCCCATGCTAAAGCAGAGCCCTTCTTAGCGTCACTCCTACCTGCACATCCCTGTAGCTCGAATGCACAGAAAATTCTTGCGCTTCGACTTTCTAGGTCGCCATTATCAGTTCCGAGCCTTCCCATTCGGATTGTCTTCAGCACCTCGGGTATTTACGGAGTGCGTGGCAGTAGTAGCAGTGGCTCTCAGGAGACAAGGCCACTACGTGATCCCATACCTGGACGACTGGCTCCTCATGGCCCCCTCCCAGGAGGCTCTGATGTCCACAATCCACTATACTGGTCCTCTTCGGGTCACTGGGCATCATCATCAATCAGGAGAAGTCAAACCTGGTTCCGTCGCAGAGACTGCAGTTAATAGGTGCAGTCCTGGACACCGTCCAGGGGAGAGCCTTTTTGCCCCAGGACAGAGCGGAACACTTCAGATCCCTCATAAGGGATATCTTGGTGAAGAAGACTGTCCCTGCAAGACTGATCCTTTGCCTGCTCAGACATATGGCTGCGGCCATTGCGACAGTCCCTTTAGCCCGTCTCCACATGCGGGTGACGCAGTGGATGTTACGGGTACAGTGGGATCAGAAGCAAGACCATCTGCAGCTTCCAATTCGGATCACGAAGGCCGTCATCCAGGATTGGCAATGGTGGCGCGAACCAGAGCATCTGTCAGTGGGGTTCCCCTTTGTTGCGCCGTCTACGATTGTGACACTCTCCACGGACGCTTCAGGGTTCGGTTGGGGAGCACACCTCAATGGAATCAGGTCTCAGGGCTCGTGGACATCCCAGGAAGCTCATCTTCACATAAATATTTTGGAGATGAGAGCAGTCCTTTATGCCTTGCAGGCCTTCCAGTCGGAGATTCCACCGGGTACTCTGCTGCTGCCAACAGACAATACCGCAGTGATGTATTACTTCAACAAACAAGGAGGCACTCATTCCTACCCGCTTTGCAGGGAGGCCATGAAAGTATGGGATTGGGTACTGCAACATGGCACAAACCTTATAGCTGAACATGTCCCAGGAGTGGACAGCGTCATTGCAGACAGCCTGAGTCAGTCTCAGGCCAGAGTCTACGAATGGGAGCTACTCCAAGAGGTCGTAGAGGATCTGTTTTGCAGATGGGTGACACCAGAGTTAGACCTTTTCGCGTCCCTATCCAACACAAAACTGCTCAATTTTTGCTCGCTAGATCCAGGGCCTGGTGTTTTCTGGCGAGACGCATTGTCCCTGTCCTGGACGGGCAGATTCCTTTACGCATTTCCTCTCTTCCCGTTGATCCAGAGGGTTCTTTTGAAACTCCGCAGAGAGCAGGCGACGCTGATACTAATCGCACCCTTTTGGCCCAGGCAGATTTGGTTTCTTCTGCTGCACCATCTGTCTCAGGAGCCTCCGGTGCCTCTGCCAATCAGCTCTCACTTATTGTCCCAGGAGGCAGGATCCTTGGTACATCTGGATCTTTGCCTTCTGAACCTGCATGCCTGGCTCCTAGGGACGTAGCTATCTTGTGCTACGGGGTCTCGCAAGAGGTAGCAGATGTTCTAGCGGCGGCTAGAAAACGGCCACTCATGCCACGTGCGCCATAAAATGGCACCGTTTTTTTCTTCGAACTCAAGCACGAAACCTTTCCCCACTGGTTTGTCAGGAAGGTTTGGTCCTAGACTACCTTCTGTTTCTATTTCAGGCAGGCTTAGCCTACTCCTCAATAAAAGTACGCCTTTGTGCTATCTCGGCCTGTCACACTCCTATAGGCTTGCGGTCCATAGCTCAGTTGGAATCTGCACGAGCTTTCCTGAGAGGCATCCTCCACCTTAGGCCTCGATTAAGGATCCCATCCCTCCTTGGGACTTACCCTTTGTCCTGGAGCAGCTTACGCTGCCACCTTTTGAACCAGCCACGGATTGTGAGCTACGTCTTCTGGCATGGAAGACGTTATTTTTAGTTGCTGTTACGTCGGCCAGAAGGATTTCTGAGCTACACGCATTCATGTGCAAAGAACCTTATTTGGTGTTTCACCTGAACAGAGTGTCCCTAAGAACAAATCTGAAGTTTCTACCTAAGGTGGTCTCAACCCTCACCCTTAATCAGGATATCGATCTGCCAGTGTACTTTTCTAAATACTGTAATAGAGGAGAGGCCCTGCTGCACACTCTAGATGTGCATAGGCGTCTAAGATACTACCTGACCAGAACCAGGCAACACCGTAAATCTGATCAGCTTTTTGTCTCCTTTGCCCACCGGATGTTGGGGGCTCCAGTTTCTAAACAATCGCTTTCCAGGTGGCTTATCCAGTGTATCACGTTCTGTTACCAGAAACGTAACAAATCCCTCACCGGCTCGGGTTAGGGGCATTCCACAAGGGGGGGTGGCTACCTCCTTTGCTGCTCTAAAGAACGTGTCCACTTCAGCTATCTGTGCAGCGGCTACTTGGAGCACCGTGCACACCTTTATCAGGCATTATAGCCTGGATGTTGCATCATAGCGAAGGGCTGGTTTTGGTCTAGCAGTCCTTCAGGGACTACTGTCCTAGGCTTTGGTTCAACTCGCGATTTCTACCTACCCTCCTCCCATCTAAGAGGTATTTCCAAAATTGCTTGGGAATCCGTCCTAATGGTGTAACCTGCTGCAAGAGCTGTTTCTCGAAGTAAGATAATACAGTTGTGTAAGAACTTACTGTAACAGTAGATCTTCGAGAACAGCTCTTGCAGCAGGTAGTTTCCCTCCCACCATCCCTTCCGGAGGTAGAGTTGTTCCTTTAGTTGCTACCTAAGATTAGGTGTTTGTCACACCACTCTGAATACTTTCCTTGATGGCAGATCCTCAGTCTCCACTTCTGATGTCATCTAGCTGCCGGGAGTCTCCGGTGGGAGAACTGGGGATTCTGGGGGACTGCCCTCTTTTGTATGATGCCTGACCTCGGGGGCGGGGCCGACGTCGGGTCGGTCCCCGCTGGATACTGTTAGCTAGAAAATTTCCGTGGGGTCCTGGTGCCTGCCGGCTTCAGTCCTAATGGTGTAACCTGCTGCAAGAGCTGTTATCGAAGATCTACTGTTACGGTAAGTTCTTACGTAACTGTACTTTACTAGTGGGGTACTGCAGGGTTTGGTACTGGGGCTGGTCCTTTTTAATGTCTTTATAAGTGACATTACAGAGAGACTGGAAGGGAAAGTATGTCTCTTTGCAGGTGACAAAGATCTGCAACAGGGTTCATACACGAGGTGGGGTGGAAAGGGTGAAAAGGGACTTGGCAAGGTTGGAGGAATGGTCAAATGTATGGCAGCTTAGATTCAGCGCAAAGAAGTGCAAAGTAATGCACCTGGGAAACAGAAACCTAGGGGAAGAGTACACAGTGGCAGATGAGATACTGACAACGACAAAAATGGAAAGAGACCTGGGTAATCATATCAGATGACTTAAAGGTGGGCCGGCAATGTGAGAAGGCAGTAAGGAGGGCTGGGGGGGGATACTGGGATGCATAGGGAGAGGCATCACCAGTAGAAAACAAGAAGTCCCTGTGTACAGACAGTTGGTAAGACCACATCTGGAGTACTGTGTACAGTTCTGGAGACCCTAACTCCGCAAATACATAGGGTGGAGGCTGTCCAGAGGAGGGCAACCAAAATGGTGCAGGGTCTGCACCAGAAGACATATGAAGAAAGACTAAAGGAGCTTAAGATGCATAGCCTCGAGGAAAGGAGGGAGAGGGGAGACATGATAGAAACTTTCAAATACCTCAAGGGAATCAACAAAGTCCAAGAGGGTAGCATCTTTCAGAAAAAGATATGTGCAAGAACAAGGGGGCACAATTTGAAGATGGGGCTACGGCTCAGAGGTAATGTGAGGAAGTATTTCTTCACAGAGAGGGTTGTAGGTGCATGGAACAGCCTTCCTGAGGAGGTCATAGAGTTAAAAACAGTGGGGGAATTCAAGAATGCATGGGACAGACATGAGGCAATTCTAGTGGGGGGTAGGAGGAGGTAGGCTGTTGGTTAAGTAGGATCTGCAGCTTAATCGTTAGCTAGGGAAAGGGGCAGACTAGGTGGGCCAAGCGGTCCTTATCTGCCATCAATTTCTATGTTTCTTTTCTCCCTTTATATAGCAGAAAAAGACTTCTCACCCGCTTGTATCCCCTATGCTAGCTGTACCTCCCTGGCATTTGCCTCTCTTACCGCCCTGCTCGCCTCCCTTGATTTAGCGACATAGTCTGTCCTGTCCTTCTCTTTCTGAGTTCACTTGTTTTTCCTGAAGGCTCCTTTATTGTCCCCTACCGTTTTTCCACCTCCTTGCTGTACCAGCTAGGCTTCTTGGCCTTGGCTCTCTTAGTTTTGATTTTTGCACACTCAGTAATAGCCTCCATCAGTCCTTTTTTTGTCATGGCCAATTTCTGTTGCACATACATCCCCACTCTGATTCCACCATGGTGTCCTTTCAGAACATCTCCTGTCCTACCAAAGTCAGCCCTCTGAAAGTCCAGCATCGTCATCTTGGTCCTGACCTTCCCTCTGTCCATGTTCAGATAGAAACACACTGCGTTATGGTCACTTCCTACAGGCAGTGCTTCCACCTTCATATCCTGAACATGTGCACAGTTGGACAGGAACAGATCTAGGACGGCTTTATCCGTAGTGGGCTCCCGGACACCTTGCGTTGGAAAAGCACTCTGGAAAGTATCCAGCAGTATTTGTTCCCTAGTGCATTGATATAACAGGGATTTTTTTCCAGTCCACCGCAGGTAGAGTGAAATCTCCCATTATTACCAGTTCCTCTCTGCTAGACATATCCATGATCTGGGACCCCAATCCCCTGTCCAGTTCCTCATCCTGGGAGGGCGGACTGCAGACCCTCATCCTTAGTTTCTTTCCTTTAGTGTATTGTACCAATACCCACAAACCTTCAGGCTTACCCTCCTCCTCTTCCTTCTGGTACTGGTTATCCCCTCCTTCACATAAAGTGCCACAGCCCCTGCCCCTCCAGACCTTCGGGGAGAGCCCTTTTCACCGTAGCAGAAAACATAAACGCTGTCATCAGTTGTAAGATTGGGAAAGATGACTCTGTCTCCATTCCTTTGACTTCCTGAGGGTATGGTCAGGGGTTCCACGGTAACTCTGTTGGGCTTACCGAGCAGGTGGTTGAGATTTTTCTTGAGCCTGTCAACTACCTGTTGGGAGGAGATTGATGAGGAGTCTGTCTCCTAGACCCCAGTTCTCCTGGAGCTCACTCTGAAGGATGAGGCCCAGTTGGTGAGCCTGGCTGAGTTGCCTTGGGTGTTACCTCCACCGGTAGTTGTGCCTTTGAAGCCACTAGTGCTTAACCTGCTGAGGCAGGTGGTTTATGCAGACAGATGTATAGGGCACCTTTCAAGATCGAGATGCTGCTTGCATTCTCGATCCCACCCAACCGAGAGGTGTTGCCCCATCTTGGGTGAGGAGAGGCACTGGCAAAAAATTTGTTTGTGCTTTGAGGAGCATCTCTAGCAGCTGAGGACAGAGGCTGAGAGTGGTAGGGCTCTGCTCTATGTCAGTCCTTTTAGTCTATGCCAGTTTTTGCCATGCTGGTCTTTGCTTCTCGGGACTCTAAAGTGTCTGCTTGTCCACTCCATAGATTGAGGATACCAGGGTGGTCCATAGTGGCAAAAGGTCAGGGGCTGTTTTCGAGGAATCCTGACAACTGAGAAAGGGAGTCGTTCACGGCCTTGACCAGGACTTGTACTTTTTGACTAGTAAGAGTTAAGGAACTGACTACTGACCATGGGCTGGTGTCATGTGGGGTTGTGATCTGACTTGTATCCGAGTCCATGAACATTCCCTTTGAGCCAGTTTAGAAGCGGGCCAAGTGCCTGTTTACTGATGTTAAATGGGGACGATTCTGCAGGGATTGCCTTTCCTGTGTTTGAGGCTATCTTGGGAATGGCCCTGCAGCTTTAGCATCATCCAGCATCCTGCACAGCACAGTCTGCCGTATTGTCTGCAAGTATGCAGTCCTAGCGAGGTTCCTTTTGGGGTTCTCTGACCACTCCTCCGCAGAGGGTCTGGTTTTGGACTCGACCTTCTGTAAATCAGAGGGTCAAAGGGACGTGGGCAAGCCTCTGGTCAAAAAGTCCAAGAAGATTGACCACACAACTAAAAAGATGTACGCTGCTGTGTCACTGGGTGTCCATCATAATGGCTAACTTTGGCCATTCTCTGCTTGGGGTGTTGGGTGAACTCCTTCAACCTGACAAACATCTGCCAGTACAGCTAGATACCAGGGTCAGTTGCTGGCTAAAAACTGCTGGTTTTGAACATAGGTGCCTATGTCTTGGCATCAGCCATCGCAGTGTGTCATAGGGCCTGGCTGAGGCTTTCCATCTTCAGGGTGGGAACTCTGCATAAGCTGTCTGATGTCCCCTTCTTGTGCACCACCCTCTTTTGCCCTGGGGTACAAGGACATCTCATGCGAATTGAGAAGTCCATTGTCCTTGACTCTGGCTTCATTCAAGAAGGATCAGAAGGCCTAGAAACCTAAAATGGAAGCCTTTCAGTATCAGTCCTTTCAGCCACAACAACCTGCAGGGTAACTCCAGCAAGGGACAGCTTCAGGGCTGCCATGTGAAGCCTAAGTTCAGCGGCCGGGTTAAAAAAAAAGGAAGTAGAGGTGGTGGTGTCTCCACTGCCCCTGCAGCTGGAACCCCTCCAAGGCTGCGCAGTGATGGGTTGTAGAGTGTCATCCCCTCTCCCGTCCAGTCCCTGTCCCAGCTTCCAGTGGGGGGTCGGTTGCACCACTTCTTACCATAGTGGCCTGCCATTACCTTGGACAGGTGGATCCTAGTAGTGGTGGGCAGAGGGTTGCCTCTGGATTTTGAGGCTCTCCTGCTGTACTGTCGCGGTGTACTCTGGGAGTCCAGGTTGCTGAAGGACACATTTTCTGCAGTAAGAGCAGACATCACAGCCTTAGCCCCTAGAGCGCGGGGCAGTAGCCCTTGTTCCAGACTCTTTGGCCACTCTGGGATACGTGCCCAGGTGCTTCCTGGTTCCAGAACGGATGGGGTGCAGTGGTGCCCCATACTGGATCTGTACAATCTGAACCAATTCATGGGGGGAGGCACAGGTTCCAGATGGTCACTCTGAATCAGGTCATTCCATCCCTGGAGTTGGGCATATGATTTTCTGCTCCCTGGACCTCCAGGACATGTTCTTTCACATCCCAGTCTATCCGTCCCCTTGCCAGTACCTTCGGTTGTATGCAGATGATTCTGTACCAGTTCCTGGTCATGCTGTTCGGCCTCTTGTCTACTCTTATGGTGTTCAGCAAATTTATTGCGGGGACGGGGTGTATTCCTGTCTGGAGGGCTGGCTGATAGTCAGGGCCATCCAAGAAGGCTCTGGAGAAGTCCCAGGGATTTGGCCCTCCTGACCTGTAGGGACTTGGTTCTTGCCTGACCAAGTCAGAACTGGTCCCCTCGCAGGTGACTCAAGTTCATCAGGGCAGAACCGGACATCTCACCTGTGGACCAGGCATCGGATCTTACGTCCTTTGCCTGATAATTTCAGGTTGGTCCCTACCATCTTGCCCAGGACTTTATGCGGCTGCTGGGTTGCATGGCATCCTTCATCAGTGTGATCTGTTAAGCTTGTTTGCAGATGTGCCACCTGCAGTGGGATTTGGGCCAAGAGTGACCCCAGTGCCTGGGTCTCTTACCCAGCCAGTGTGGGATGCCATCCAGTGGTGGCTGGACCCACAATATCTGGAAGAGGGAATCCTGTTTGTCCTCCCAGAGAACTATCTATAATGCTCCTGACAGACGTATCGCGGAGCATACCAGGGGGACCACAGGGCTCATGGCTTGTGGTTCCACAGGGAGTCCCATCGCCCTATCTCCCTGTTGGAGCTCCGTGTAATGCATCTGTGTCTGATGGAGTTTGCTGTGTTGAACTAGGGTCTGATCATGCTGATCCAGATGGAAACCAGATGACCATGTTCTTCCTGAATAAGCAGGGCAGGATGCACTCCCTTCCATTGTGTCAGGAGGCTCCCTGCACCTGGACACTCAACCGCAGCCTGGGTGCAGATATCCTGGTGCTCTGTGTTGTGGTAGAGAACAGTCAGCTGACAGATGCCAGCAACCGAGTTGTAGAGACGTTGCACAAATGGTCCCTGCATCAGAAAGTGGTAGACCACCTGTTCTGCCAGCGGGGTACCCCTCTGGTGGACCTTTTTCTCTTGTGGGAGAACAGAAAACAGAGGTTAAATCTGTGCTTGCCCACACAGTTTGGGACACTGTTGGGGTGCAGGGACCCCAGATCTCGTGTACACTTTCCCCTCGGTCCACAGGGTCATGTTCAAGGCCCAGAAGGACAACACACAGATGATCCTGATAGCCCCAGACTGGCCCAGGTAGTTTTGGTATCTGATCTCCTGTGCCTCAGCAGCTGGCCTCAATGGAGATTGCCTCTCAATCAAGATCTACTGACCAGACAACAGGGGAAGGTCCTACACCTGAACCTTCAATCCCTGCACCCCTCAGCCTGGTTCTTGAGCAGCTCGAGTTTCAGGCTCTTGGCCTTTTGGAAGATGTCCTCCATGTTGTGGAGGCATGCCACAATGAGTTATCTTGTAAATGATATGCATTTAAGTGGAAGAGGTTCTTGTTATGGTGCCATGTAAGGAGCTTGATGAGGAACATCCTCAACTACTTAATGGTCCCTCTCTGTCGAGACAGTGAGCAACAACTCTTATGGTGTACCTGGCAGCCATTTCTGCATATGGGGTGCAGGCTAGTATGCTGACTGTGGCACAGGAGAGGGTGGTCGGGTGCTTTTCCAAAGGCCTGGATCACTTGTCCCTTCCGGTGTGCGAACCTTGACCTCCATGGGACCTACTGCTGTTGTTGGCAAAGCTCATAGGCAGATGTTTTTGTGACAGTGCACAGGTGTGAGATGTCACATCTATTGTGGAAGACTGCCTTTGTGGTGGCCATCACATCAGCCAGAATGCTCAGTGAGCTTCAGACGCTCTTGGTTGGAGTCTTCTTATCTAGTTGCCACAGGGACAAAGTTGTCCTCCACCCCAACCCGATGTTCCTCCCAAACGTTGTATCGGAGTTTCATTTTAACTAGGTAATTAACCTGCAGTTTATCAGGCTGACCTCAGAGGCCGATTGCAGGCCCCATACCCTGGACCTGCAGATGGCGCTGTCTTATTACGTGGAGCGCATGGCTGGAGTTTGGGTAGAGGCTCATCAACTTTTTGTAAGATAATGCTGAAGTCACTCAAACCAGAGGATTGCCAGGTGGATTACATCCTGCCTTGACCTGTGCTGTAGGTTGGCTGGTAGGGAGTCTCCAAAGGGGCTTGAGGCTAATTTCATCAGACATACTGCTGCCTTGGTGGTTTCTTTCAGGGGCATCCCCATACAGGAGACAGTGCAGGGCTGCAACCTGGAGTAAAGTGCACGCCTTCATCTCCCAGTACAGCATTGGCATCTTGAGTCATCTGGATGCTGCATTTGAGTACTCGGTCCTCCAGTTTCTGTTAGCCAAATAGGAGTGTGCTCCTTGCTCCCTCCTCCCGGAGGACTGCTTGAAGTCTGCCAGAATGTGGATAGTGAACTGTGTCCACATTGTTTGAAATATGGGCTACTCACCTGTAACCATTGTTCTACTAGTGGTATACAGTTCACATCTATGCAGCCTACCCGACCTCCCCTCCCTGCTTCCAGCGTGCTAAAGATCTGACGTCACGGGGTGGAGCTGGAAGATGTACCACATGGGGTGTGGGAGGAGCTTAGCTTGAAGACTTCGTCATTTTTCTGCAGCAGAGCTAACCCTATTGTGGATGTTAACTATACCACTAGCAGAACTGTGGTTACAGATGTGTAACCCATATTTATATGCCCCCCTTTTTTTTACTGCAACTCCAGGCACAGCCTTTCTCTCCCCCCTAGAGCTGCTCGCAGGGCTCAGGCACTGCTGGTTCTAGTTGTCTTCCTGCCTCCACGAAACCAGGCAGCTTAATGCACACAGGTCTGTCACTCTGTGACAGTAGCACAGGACTTTGGGGTTTTTCTTTAGTCTTTTTTTCCCCCCCCGGACTCTTCCTCTTCTCAGCAGCTTCTGCAGTTAGCTCTTGAGAGTAGTGAATTTGCTTAGTTTTGCTAAGAACAGATCCAGAAGCAAATGGTTTGATACGTTTTATTGGACCAACTTAGATGTTACAAAAAGAACAAAGTGGCTGGCTGTTTCTCTCCAACCATCTCTCTCCAGCACGGGCCTACATGACAGAGCCTAGCTGCACAGTCTGCCCCCCACACACACACACACACTGCACCATACCAAAAAGACTATCAGGGCCCACCAGCGGATCGCTATGGCTGGTGGGATAGGGAATGATGTTGCTGTCTTAGTTGATCTGCATTGCTTGAAAGATGGTTTTTTCCTTTTGGCATGGAGATTTTGGGGCTTCAGGATCTCTGTATCCAAGGGTCTGTCTGCTTCTGTTTCAGTATCCATGGAATCACTGTGCAGTTCTTCTTCCGTAGATGAGGAATCCGAAATGGAAGATGATGAGGATCTTGCATGTTTTTTTCCTTTAGTGATGATGAGGGTGGCTGTCTTACTCTTCAGAATGGTGTGGAGATCAAGAACGTTATTTTTCTGGATGTGGCAAAGATCCCAGTGGTGATCCTCATCTGAGGAGGGCTGGAGTTCTCTTTCTGGAGGCATTTTTGTTTGTAGTGCCCTGAGGGGAAGATGGGGGCTGCAGATCAGAACACTCTAGCTCCAAGGCAAAAGGCCTGATCTTTTTAATTTAGTTTTTGTTTACCGGGTAGGTGCAGTAGACAAGAGTAATTGCCTATTTTCAGGCACGACCTGGGGGAATTACAGACAACAAAATCGGCATTAACGGGTGTACAAGTAATACAAAACAACAACAATGATCTCACGTAATGGAGTTTTCCTAAGATAATAGTACTGGACGAGTGTATCCAAATCTCTAGCTAAGCCCAGAAGAGTACCAGATGGCATAGACTGTAGTAAACAAATGAATCCAACACAATGGGTTTACATATGTTGCGAGATAAAACATTAACCAACGAGCAGATAAGTACAAAATCCTACTAAGTGCTAGGAACCCTGTGGACAAGAAGAGAATACCAGATTAAGCAATATCAAGCAGAAGAGCATTTGTTCGAGCTCATGAGGAAATTGCGAAGGTCACTCTTGAAAACCTGATGAGACTTAGCATGCCTTAAGGACAATGGAAGGGAGTTCCATAACTTGGGTGCAAATGCAGAGAACACTTGCTCCCCCATCTTAGTTATACATTTAGAAACATCTATGAAAGTGCTATCCACCAACCTAAGAGGGTAAGCATGTGGGGGGGGGGTGTGCTTCAACATACTGGCTAGTGTAGTTGAAGTACCAGCTCTCAGAATATTGTCAGCTGGGCAGCCTGCCATGTACAGCGGGTAGGATGATGGGAAGAGCCACCCAAGGCTAGAGTACAGGACACAGTAATGTGTCCTCTGGGGCACTGATGAAGCAAGGTGGCAGATACTGTTGTAGCACGTGTTCCATTTGTCAGGGATCCCTTTTTTTGGCTTCAGGATTAGTAACCAAACTATAAGTGAGCCCAGGCCTTAGTACACCCTGTGCAAATGCCAGTCTGGCAACAGCAGTGAAGGTATGCCTGACTTTATAGGCAAGCCCCATCGTAATATTTACAGTCTTGCAGATTTTGGCCAGATGGAGGATGAAATCCAGTGTAGGGTCCAGAGTGACCACAAGGGACCAGGGATGGTTAGAGAGGATGTACAGGCATCGAGTCTAGGCGCAGAGCCAAAGAGCATGACTACCGTCATCTTGGTATTTAGAAGGAGTCTGTTCTTCCTAAGCCAGGATTGCATATGATCAAAAACTTCAAGACAGATTTGAGTTGATCCTGGTTATATCTGCAGCACTCTTGTATAGCACGATATCTTCTGTGTAATGTCGCACATGACCCGATCGTTAAGGTCATATTGTTAATAAACGAGGAAAATAGTAGGGGCCCTAGAATGCATCCTTGAGGGACACCAGCTCTAGTAGGAGAGGGAGATCAGCTTTTACTTTTTCAATCTGAACGTATTGTTTGACATCTGGCAAGGTAACTAGCAAACCAGGAGGTAGTCAAGGATGAAAAACCCAGGGAGGTAAGTTTAGATAATAAAAATGGGTGATCCATAAGGTGGAGTGCCTTAATGAGATCGATAAAGACTGCCCCTGCTAGCATGCCCTTATTGATTGCCGTCTTAACGTCATTTGTGAATTGTAAGAGAGCTGTGGATGTGCTGTGTCCCTTTCTAAAGCCATGTTGTGCATCAGACAGTAAATTGTATTTGTGGTAATGTCCAGTCACCTGAGTAGCCACAACCTTCTCAAGTACCTTATTCAGTGCAGACAGGATGGCTGTAGAGTGATAGTTCTCCATGTTCCTGGTGTCCCCCTTTTGTGGACCGGAACCACCCGTGCGGTCTTCCAGAGCTTAGGGACAGATCCAGTAGCCAAAGATAAATTTAAAAGCCTAGTGACCGAGCTGGCCCAGTGGCGCAGAGGGCTGAGGTGCTGGCGCCTTACCTTGAACCACGCTGGCGACCGGGGTTCGAGAACGGACTCGGGACGCCAAGGGTTGGCAGGGGGAGAATAGGATTGAGCATCCGAAGGACTGCTCTCCTATCCTTTGGTGGGGTTGGGGACTGCCTCGCTCAGCAGTGGCCCCCAGTGGAGACTGAGGCACTGCATGAGTGGCGCGATGAGGGCACCTAGAAAACCGGAAATACCGCTCGGTGGTGGCGGCCGAATGACGGCTCTCCGTCCCCCGATTCCTCCAGTGCCTTCAGTGAGCCTCCTTCCCTCAACAGCATCCTTGGGCCCTATCGAGAGTGCGCTGGACTCCTCCCCAGGTGCCTTCCTCCTCGAAGGAGGGGGACCTGCCTAGCGAAGGGTTACATCCAGGATATCCCAGAGACCGGCTGCGTTATGAGGGTTAGAGAGAGAGCTCGGGTAAGGCCAGTAGGGATTGGTGAGGACTTGGAAGGAGCCTGAAGGAGTGGGGGTCACCAGGACCATGGAGGGGAATAAACAAATAATGCAAAAAAAAAAAAAAAAAAGCCCAGTGACCAGAGTAGCAAGTAGAGAGGTAGCAGTTTTTATAAACCTGGTAACAGCCCATCCGCACCAGCTGATCCATATGCAGGAATGGTTTTTAGGAGACAAAGGACCTCGGAGTGAGAAACAGACCTAAGATATCTCAGTCATCAGGTCACACCTGTGGAACTTAGCCGTCAGGCTATAGGATCACACAGAAGCTTTTCTCTGCAGCAGTCTGTTTGGGGTCGCCCACGCCAATGTCGGGCTGCAACGTCACGCACCCTATATAAGTGCGGCAGGCCTGCTCCCTCCTTGGTTCTTTCCCGCTGTTGACCATTCATGCACGGACTCTGTGGAAGCTTCACTCAGTTTGACCGCCAAAACTACTTACATTTTCTTTAGTAATTGCCTTTGAATTACTTTATTCTGATAAATGCTGTAGAAATTGCACTCAGCCACTCATTCAAGACAGCGTAGGCCAAACTGTTATAGGTGCAAATAAAACAGTTTTTATTCCGTTCCAGCACACAAAAAAACAGGCTTTTAGTAACAGTGCCATAGCACTTGCTACCAGGATGATCTTACATTTCGCCCTGCCTTCAGGGCTTTATCAGAGATCACTAGCTACCACCAGGAGCCGTCAAACAGCGACCCACCCCTCCTCGGGAGGGAAGCGTCCAGTGGACGCTGTGGGGGGGGGGAGGCGGGGGGAAGAGAACATTGTTTAACCAGGAGTAGCACACTAAACTGAAGCTTGTTACCAGATGCGACCTGGGAGCACAAGGAATTTAAGTGACTTGCTCAAGATCACACAGTATGCACCTAGGCGGCTGTGGGATTCAAACCCAGGTCTCCAGATCTGCAGCTCAGAGCCTTAACCCACTGCGCTATACTGCCTCCATAAACTAACTCCCTGCTGGCCTTCACTCCTGACATCTGGGCTCGGGGTGCAAACCCGGATCGCCAGCGTGCCGAGTGATCACGCATTGCTCAGCGTAATGGAGCCAGCTGAATCACTTTATTTTAATAAAGTGATTCTTTTTGTCTTTGTATGTTGAATTACTCATTTATTGTTTCTCTTCTGTCGCTGTGGAAAGTTTTCTTTGACCAGCTACCACAAACTGTCTTGGGCCTGGTCACGACATTATCGCCAGTGAGCTCTGCCTGAAGTTCAACCTCACCACCTGGCACCTATGCAAGAAAGCCCTGTAGAAGTTCCTCATGGAGCAACAGGCAGCCATCGGAGAGCAGGGGTCCCCCATCCCTCCCAATTGATGGTATCTTCAGGCTCTCAGGCTACCAAAGCCCGGAACAAGTCCTTGGAAACACTCTCATCGGGATGAGGACCGGCCTAAGGATCATTTCCTCCTCCCCGACGGCGATCCCAGTCCCAGTTGGATTCTTTCTCCTCTTCTCCTGAGATCGCTCAGTTGAACGATTCGACGTCGGCAATCGCTCCATGCAGGCCTTTGCTCCTACTAGGTGCCCCATGGAGGAGTGTTCTAGCCTACAGAGGGCTACGGAGGGGCTGTCTGTCTCCTGGTTGTTGGTCCCAGCACCACCATTGAGACCTCTCGAATCTTTTGATCCGCTGACGCTGGGCTCTGCAACTTCTACTATAGTTAGTGCCAGTTTGTCGGAGCTGGGTTCCGCACCCCCTCTGTTGATACCTTTGTCGACGACGGTTCCCTATCCCGCTGTCAGCCTTAATGCTGTTCTTTCCTCCATTGCCACCCACACAGTTGGGTGCTGCCTTCGTGTCGACACCGGTTTGACCCGTATGCACTGTGCCTTCTAGAGAGCTGTTGTTACTCTGACTGTCGATCCCTGCTTCAGAACAGGCTGACGAGGAGGAGGAATACCATCCTGATCTCATACTCCCTGAGGGAGGAGGATGAGGAGGAAGACATTGAAGTGGACTCCTCTGACAGGTCTACTGTTTTCTCCAGGAGTGAGGGCTAAGTCCAATGCCCCCTTCTTCCCGGAGGACCCCTCTTTCTTTAACATCATGAAGCAGCTATCCTCCACTATGGGGTTCCAGTCTGAGGAAGGGGATGTCACAAGGAGGAATCCGGTGGATTTCTTAGAGATTCCAGAATCTCCACTCAAGTTATTCCTCCCCTACTGCCATCACTGAATAATGCTTTCATTGCTGCCTGGCACAGGTCCAACCTGGTACCAGCCATGCCCAGAAAGGCTGATGAGCTTTATTTATTTATTTAGCTTTTGTTGACCAGGTAAGTACACTAGACAAGACAATCACCTATTTTCAGGTACGACCCGGGAGAGTACAGGAATTACTGCGTTAGGTACAAAGGACAACATGATACAGATTGAGACAGGTTACAGGTCAAGTAAGGCATATCTTATACAGTATATACACAATAGAACAGCACATGTAGCAACTAAGAGCAGTACAAATTGAAATGCAGCAGATACAACACTATATACAACTTAAGGCCCCAGGAAGTGGAGCCTTGGTTAGAGCAACACCCCGAAAACACGGGTTATGGTACATTAAAAACAGTAGACAACCCAGGTACCTCAAGGGCTGCCCTTTTATGCAGCGCAGCCGAAACCAACTCAGTGGTTATTAAGGCCGTTCATGATGGCTGAGGCTCCTAAACACCTTAGTTCTGTACCCTCTGAGCTGGAATCTAGGAGGCTAGACCTCTGGGGCGAGAGGACATTTGCCTCTGCCACCTGAAGCCTTAGAATTGCCAGTTACTTGGCTCATTTGATAAGTACCAGAATACCCTCTTAAGGAAGGGCAAAGCTGCTGCTCAGGACCTCCCTGAGGGTTCCCAGAGACCAGAGCTTCTCAAAGTTCTCCAGTCCTCGGAAGATGTCAGTAAGCATTTCCTCAGAGCCACCTAACATATTGCTGATACTACAGCCAGGACAGCTGCCTCCGGCACTCCTGGCTCAGAGTCTTTGGCTTTGCGGCTGATGTCCAGAAAAAGAAGCTGAATGCCTCTTTTTTGGGTCACAAACCTTTTGGTCCTGATGTGCAGGATATTATCAATGACCTGCAAGCCTCTGGCAAGGTGAGTAGGTCTGTTCACTCCCTTTATCATACCCAACGCAGGAGCAGACCAAGGCCCTCCTTTCGTAAGGTGTCTCACAAGTCTGGTTCTGGAATCAAGCTCCAGGGCAAGTGCAGAGCTAGCACTGCTTTGACTTCCCCCTCTTCCACCATGGGTCCCTCTGCTGAGCAACCAGAGGAGGAGGTGCAGCTCTAGCCACTGGATCAGCTTCAGCCTTACTCCTTTACCCCACCCCCCCGTTTCAAGTCAGGAGATGGTGGTCGGAGGTTGGTTCTCCCTCCCATCTGTCCCAGTGGAGAACCATTACTACAAGTGCTTGGATCCTGCAGATAATCGAAAAGGGCCATGCTCTAGAACAGCCTCCAGATGTTCCCCCAGGTCCCATCTCTTATCCTCCAGACCATACAGAGGTGCTCAGGGAGGAGGTGCTCACTTTGTTGCACAGAAGGGCAACAGAACCAGTGCCCAGGCATCAAAGAAACAAGGGGTTCTACTCCAGGTATTTCCTGGTTCCCAAAAGAAATGGGGGACTAGAGGCCCATTCTAGACCTCAAGGAGCTGAACCTTTTTATCCAGTACAAAAGGTTCTAGATGGTCATTCTGCACGGCTTTTCTCCTTTCATTAAGCAGGGCGACTGTCTATGCACCCTTGATATGCAGGATGCCTATCTGAATATCATGGTTCGGGTCATGGTCAGGGCTCTCCTGGATCTAGTACTGACTAATGGGGAAAGGATCACAGATCTCCAGGTAAAAGGTCACCTGGGGGCCAGTGACCATCACATGGTATGGTTCAATTTGGCCATTAGAACTAAATCATCCCATTTCAAGGCAAACATATGGGACTTCAAAGGAGCTGACTTTGATAAGGTGGCCAACATAGTTAAGCTAGACCTGGCAAGAAGAAATACAGGTGAGGGGGTACAGGCCAAGTGGGCAAGCATTAAGGATGCAGTATTTGAAGCAACATCCCATTGTGTTAGGAAAAAAGGGAAGAGCAAAAGAAGGAGGAAACCACTTTGGTTCTCAAAAACAGTAGCGGAAAAGATCATAGCCAGAAGGTTGGCCTTCAGGAAATATAAGGGATTGCAGCGGGACGAAGATAGGGAGGCAAACCAAACTTCCCTAAGGGAAGCAGGGAAGGCAGTAAGGCAGGCAAAGGCCCAAACCAAGGAAACACTAGCATGAACAGTAAAAGAAGGGGACAAGACATTCTATAGATACATTAGTGAAAGGAGAAAGTCCAGAGGGGGTATTGCTAAGATCAAAGGGGATAAAGGGGAATGTGTGGAGGAGGATCAAGGAAAAGCATCTATCCCAAATAGATACTTCTCAGTATTTACTGAGGAGAAGGTAGGGCAGGACCCACAGCTCAGCACCATGGACACAAGGGGGAGGGAGGTGTGCACAAGTCCCTTCACAGAAGAAAGGGTCCGACAAGAACTCGCTAAACTCAGGGTGGACAAGGCAATGGAACCTGATGGCATACATCCCAGGGTACTAAAGGAGCCAAGGGTGGAACCATTAGCAGAACTGTTTAGTGAGTCTCTGAGCACAGGAGAGGTCCCAGAAGACTGGAGAAGGGCTCATGTGATCCCGCTCCACAAGAGTGGCAGCAGGAAGGAGGCAGGGAACTACATACCAGCCAAGTCTTACCTCAGTAGTGGGCAAGATTATGGAGGCACTCCTTAAGGAAAGGATAGCGCAACACCTGGAATCCATAGGAGCATAGGATCCACGACAGCATGGGTTTACAAAAGGAAGGTCCTGTCAAACTAATCTCAAATTTCTTTGACTAGGTAACCAGAGTGGTGGACCAAGGGGGTGCAGTTGATGTCGCCTACCTTGACTTCAGCAAAGCTTTCGATACTGTTCCACATAGAAGATTGATTAATAAACTGGGTAGGCTCGGGGTGGGTCAGAGGTTGGTCAACTGGGTGGCAAACTGGTTGGCAGGCAGAAAACAGAGTGGTGGTAAATGGTATACAGTCAGAAGAGATGCAAGTCACAAGTGGGGTACCTCAGGGATCAGTCCTGGGGTTAGTCCTCTTCAGTATCTTCATCAGTGACATTCTAGATGGCCTGGAGGGTAAGGTTTGCCTGTTTGCAGACGACACCAAGATCTGCAACACAGTAGATGATCCAGATGGGGTGGGCAGAATGAGAAGAGATCTGGAAAAACTGGCAAAATGGTCAGAAGAGTGGCAACGGGGGTTTAACATAAAGAAGTGCAAGATCATGCACATAGGGAAGAGAAACCGTGAAGCTACGTATAGGTTGGAAGGGGAGTTGCTGGCAATCACGAGGGAAGAAAGAGACTTGGGTATCATCATTACAGATGACCTGAAATCTTCCAAGCAGACCACTAAAGAAGTAGGTAAGGCTAGAGGGATGTTGGGGTGTATTAGTAGGGGTATCACAAGTCGTAAGAGGGAGATAATCCCTCTTTACAAGACACTGGTTAGGCCCCATCTGGAGTACTGCGTGCAGTACTGGAGGCCGCACCTGCACAAGGACATTAACAAAATAGAGGCAGTCCAGAGAAGGGCAACCAAAATGGTGCAGGGACTGCATCAGAAAACATAAGAGGACAGATTAACGGAGCTCAATATGTATACCCTAGAGCAAAGGAGGGAGAGAGGTGATATGATCGAAACATTCAAACATCTTAAGGGCATTAACAAGGTGAAAGAGTCTTAACATGTTTCAATATAAGAAAAGTGGCAGGACAAGAGGATATAGCATGAGATTAGAGGGAGGCCAATAAAGGGGTAATGTGAGGAAATTCTTTTTCACAGAAAGTGTGGTGGATGCATAGAACAGCCTACCTTGGGAAGTGGTGGATATGAATACAGTGCAGGGCTTCAAACAGGCATGGGATAGGCATAAGGGAGCAATACAGGTGAGTATGAATAGATAGGCCATTGACAGAGTAAAAGCCTATGGCACATTCATAAGGTAGAAAAAATGGGCAGACTGGATGGGCCTTGCGGTCCTTATCTGCCGTCAACTTCTGTGTTTGTCCCCATCACAGGTGGTTCCTGCAGTTCCTCTTACAGTGGGAGCATTACCAGTTTAGGGTATTGTCCTTCGACTTATCCTCTGCGCTACCTGTATTTACCAATTGCTTAGCAGCTGTAGCAGTAGCCCTCTAGTGCAGAGGCCTCTGTGTTCCCATACCTGGATGACTGGTTACTGAGCGCCCAGTCCAGGGAGCTCCTGTTGTTAACATTACAGCACACCCTGCAGTTGTTCCAGGCCTTGGGCATCACTGTCAATCGGCCAAAGTCTGTGCTGACCCTGTCCCAGTGTTACAGTTCATAGGAGCGGTTCTAGACTCTACTCAGGGCAAGGCCTATCTTCTCCTAGACAGGGCGGACCGCTTCATTGCCCAGGTCCAGGAGGTGGCTCAGAGCCGGTATGCCCCAGCCAGGAAAATTTTGAGGGTACTAGGCCTAATGGCTGTGGCCATTGTCTTAGTCCCTCTGTCCAGGTTGTACATGAGAGTCCCACAGTGGACCCTCGGGGGTCCAGTGGGATCAGTGCTCAGATAATCTAGATCAGCTGGTCCTCTTCTCCGCAGTCCGCAGAGTGCTTCATTGGTGGATGGACCCAGCAAATCTGTTAAAAGGGTTCCCCGTCCTTATAAATAAATAAATCCCAGATCCTCACCATTGATGCTTCGGGTCTGGGTTGGGATGCCCACTTCGGTCCTTATCAGAACCAGGGCCTCTGGTCCCGGTGGAGACTTACCTCCACATAGCCATTTTAGAAATGAGGGCAGTTCTGTATGCATTACAGACCCTCCATAACCATTTCTCCCCAGGCCTTCTGATGGTGCAGTCAGACAATCTCATTGTGGTCTATTATATCAGCAAGCAAGGGGGACACCCACTGCGTCGGGAAGTGATGAGGGTCTGGTACTTGGCTCTAGATCTCGGTCTAAAACTGTCAGCCGTCATATTCCAGGTGCCCAAAACACCTTGTCGGACAGCCTCAGCCAGTCACAGTCCAAGATGCACAAGTAGGAGCTGTTGACCTCAGTTCTAGAAGACTTGTTTGACAGGTGGGGTCGGCCAGAGTTGGACCTCTTTGCGTCCCCACTCAATGCAGAACTGCCGTGTTTCTGCTCACTAGATCCAGGGCCTGGAGTTTTCTGGTGAGACACGTTGTTCCTCTACTGGAAAGGGAGGTTTCTTTATGCCTTCTGTGACAGGGAGCTCCTGCCACTCGTGAGGACTGACCTTTTCTTAAATCTGTTGCAACAGTTCTTCTGTTCCTAAGCCTAATCTATCCTTTACTATTTCTAGTCCATAAGGTTGGCCACCTGTGGGCACCCCCTTCTCCCTCTCTTGACTATGCTACAGTGTCTTCTTTAATTTTCATTTTTCCCTCTTAGGTCCTCATACAGGGAGGTTATTGTGGTGACCTCCAAGTATATGTAAAACAGATTGTGTTTATTGTTGTTGGATTTAGTGTGTAGTGGCACTATGTTATAAAATACCTTGATGTATATACTTAATGTTTATGAAACCTGTAAATGTTGAACACACCATGGCACTAGGTGTTTTTGATAATGGTAAAAAGTACTAGGTGACTATTATAGAAATTAAGCTAGTTGTGCTATTTAAAATGCATGTAAATTGTTGTAAATTTAAGCCAGACATGTCATGGTGATTTGCATATATCTCATGATGCACTGCATTATGGAAGTATGTATGATGTTGTATTTCTTTGAAACTTGATTTGTTGCCAATGCCCTTTGGGGTAACCTTTCTTTCAGTGATTCTGCTTTGAGGTTCTTTGTGTATAGCTTGTTTTTTTTTTTTTGAACCCCACTACCCAAGCAAATGGGGCCTGCATAGGGGTGATGGCTACATCGCAACTAGTGAATTGGATCAGAGATCAGTGTCAGTAGGTGCTGGCTAAGTGTAGAGAAAGGACATTCATAGTTTGTTGCTGCAAACTGTTGTACTGAAGAAGGAATATGGCATTGCAGAAGCTTATTTCTTGTATTTTGAATAAACATCACACAGAGATTATGTGTTGAACCTGAAGTTTGGTGTCTGGTCCATCTGTTATCCCACAGCCCCTCCACACCTTCCCTTCTTTCCTGTGATTCAGAGGGTGCTCATCAAGCTATAGATGGACGGTGCTATCCTAATTCTGATGACTCCATTCTGGCCTCTAGAGAAATGGTTTCCATTGTTGCAACAATTGGCTGTGGAACCTCCAGGTTCCCTGCTCCTCTGCCAGAACCTGTTAACACTGCCTCAGGGACTCTGGTCCATCCAGACCTCAAGTCCCTCCACCAGCATGCATTGCTCCTGAAGACATAGCCATTGCTCAGTTTGATGTGTCTCAGAAGGTGGCTAATGTCCTGGTGGCAACGAGAAAACCTTCCACCAGGGCCACTGACTCTATGAAATGGAAGTGATTTGCCATCTTGGCCTCTTCTCTTTGTCTGGACCCGTTCACCTGTCTGGTGAACCAGGTTCTGGAGTATCTTCTGACGTTGTCTGATGCAGGACTCAAACACTCCTCTCTTGAAGTGCACCTGTCGACTATATCAGCCTTTCATGTGCCCATTGATGGCCGTACTGTGGCACAGCTGGATGTGGCCTGTACTTTTCTGTGAGGCATTCTCCACTTGAAGCCTCCTATCTGTATTCCAGCTCTGGCTAGGGACTTAAATTTTGTTCTAGAGAAGCTGACCCTGCCTCCTTTTGAGCTAGCCGCATCTACCTTCAAGTCCTGCCAGGCATGCTCAAAGCCTGTTTTTTCAGCCAATAAGTTGCCCTCCGGCTCCTCCGGTGTCTGCACGGCCACCGATAAGTCAGAGTCCCGCCCAGAGGGAACCCGCATGGCACCTGCCGGTAGATCAGCTGGAGACTTCACCTGCGTGGCAACATCGACCGATAAGTTGGATGTCGAATCTTCCCACATCCGCCCGGTCGAAGCTCGCCCGTTGGGGGGGGGGGGGGCTACGTCCGAAACACCCAATGCCAGGCTGAGCTCACTGACCTACTGTGGTCATCCCTCCTGCCAGGTTCCTACATTCCGGGAGCCATCCCAACCGCGGCCCCCGGCTCCTCTGTTTTCTGACCCTCAATCCGGATCGGAGGAGGGAAGAGAGTCCCTTGGAAGTGGTAACTCCTTCCCCAACTCCAGCACTGATTCCCACACAGTCCCCACGGCCCCCAGGAGAGCCTGACATCTGAATTGGCCCCTGTGTTGGATGCTCCATTTCGCTGGACCTTTCACCAACTTGACGTCGGAGGTTACTCCGCCGGACCCAACGCCTTCGAAGCCTTGGACGTTGGGGACCTAGTCGGAGGCCATGGGCAGTCTCCCATCCGTGCCGCCGCCAGGGCCCTTATCTCCATCTCTGACATCCGTCGGCCAGACAACAACTCTGTCGTCAGAGGCTCTGACATCAGACAAGCCAACGCAGGACAGTTCGTTGTTGCCTGTGAGCATGGGAAGTTCCCCATCGGTGCCACTGCCAGGGCCCCCATCACTGTCCCTGACGCCAGTCGGACTGACTCATGTCCCAATGTCAGAATTGCTAACGTCGCTGGGTCCTTCAGTTTTACTTGCGGATCCCCCGGCTGGTCCTTGGATTGCCTCACCTGGTCCTCAGACACCTATCGGGCAGGTTCATCAGTATCCAGGTTACCTGACATTGGACCGTGCCGAAACTTAGCACCTGGTTTTACTGTGCTAACCGTGGGTTGTCTTTGTCCAGGTCATAAGGGTCCAGGCTATGCCCCACCCGTTTCCCAAGCTCAAGGGGGCACCCCTTTTCCTACAAAGGTGGCCTTTTCTTTTCAGATGCCTCAGTCACCCCAGCCGCAGCCACCACAAGACTTACGGGCTGTCTTGCAGTCCTAGTGGCAAGAGGCCAGATCTCAGCTGGACCCTGCTAGGACGCAGCAGGTTACAGTGACATCCTCCACCACCCGTCCCAGGTCCCCTGGGAACTCAACCATGGAGATCTCTCTCACAGGAGCCAGTACCCTGGAAATGGTAGAGTCCTCGATTTCAGAGGCAGACTCGTCCTCTTCATCTTCTGGGGATCTTTTTGGGACCACGGAAGCAGGGGAAAGGGATTTCCCAGACCCCTCCCGAGGATCCCTCCTTCGCAGAGATCCTCCAGACTACCTACGACTGGAATATGGAGGAGCAGGACTCTAAGCGTAAACACCTTGTCGAACATTTGGGCTTGGCTGAGGCTTTGCCCACTCTGATTCCTCCTTAGGTCCCCCCCCCCCATGAGGATCTCACTTCAGCTGTTTGGCAGTTACCCTTCTTGGTTCTAGCCATACCCAAGATGACAGAGCGGACTTGTATCGCTCCAGAGGGCGCTCCTTTTTTGGGTTCCCATCCAAAGGCGGACCTTAGCGCTTTAGCAGTAACTCAAGATCCCACTCTACAGCCTACGCACTCGGGTTCCTCTCCTCCTGATAGGGAGTCTAGACTGCTAGATCACTTGGGGTGCAAAGTCTAGGCCTCCTCTACATGTGCCTTGCACTCTTTGAATTACATAGTGCACATGGTATCCCATCAGAAAGCCACCTTGGCCCAACTGGAAACTTGCCTCAAGTTCATCGAGGACTCGGACCTAAGAGCTTAGCTGTCTCAGACCATACAGCTGTGCAAGGTTTCCTGTAGGCACACTATGTGAGCGGCTTATGACTCCGTTGACACCGTTGCTCGCTGTTCTGCCACGGCGGTCTGCATCAGACGCCATGCTTGGCTGCATACATCCGAACTGACCCCGGACATACAGGCAGCTGTACAAGATGCCCCCTTTTGGGGCCCCGTACTGTTTGGGGGTGGCACTAAGGACATCCTTACGGGTCTACTCGACAACGGCAAGGCTCCGAGTTCTTCTAGGCCTGTGCATAGGGTAGACTTCAGGTCTAAGTACCCCTCTCTATCCCATTAGAAAAGGCTTGTTTAACAGTGTTTCACTAGGTGCAGGAATACACGGAGAGTGTCGGGCTCCACCGTCTTCTCTCCCCCTGCTTCCAGGAACCAGCAAGAGGCTGAGGGGACCTTCCCCTCTTAGGCTTGATTTTTTGCAACCCTCTTAGTGCCACCTCCTTTTTTCCATAAAGAGGACCCACGGGGGGAGGGGAATGTTAGTATTTAGGATTTTTTTCCCCTACGAATAGCGTCCTCTCCAACAAGTCTCTAGAGGGACCTATTGCTTTCCCTCTATGCTGTTCCCTTTCGTTCCTCGATTCTCATCTCTCTGTGAAGAGATGAGACCTTGGTTCTTTCTCAGACCGCTACCATGGTCGCAACATTTAGGGTTCAGATAGAAAACAATGTATTCTTTGTTTTCTCCCTTATTTTTCTCTTGTACCCTACGGGGTAACCAAGTTAATGTCACCCTGTCCTCCAGTTTTTTATTTAGGTCACCGCTGCGTAGTACGGATGGTGCCACAGGCTGCCTATCTCAGATTCACTGTTGAACGGCAGAGGGAAAGTCTGTTCTGCGGACGGGACGAGCAGATTCCCTGTCTGCACATTCCTGCCTTCCCACGCTACCCCCCCCTTCCAGGGAGAGCCCTTTTTTGTTTACCTTGCTCTCCTTCTGTCCTTTCCGTGGCACTTGGGTTACTTTCCTAGTGCCTATGAGTAGTGGCGGGAGCCGTCTGCAGCTAAGGGTTTTTTTCTCTGTTCCCTCACCTGTTTGTTTGGCTCAAGGGCCACCCTGGAGAACATTTTTTGGCCTCCAGGCTCCTTTCCCCTTGACCGGGTATCTAGTTTTTTTCCCACCAGTCATCCCGTGCCCACTCCTGATTCTTCCACCATCGTGTTGGTGCTCAACATTATTTAGGGTATAACCTCCTGCTGGTCGGGGCGGATACCTGGTAGGAGAGGGCCACACTGGTAGCCTTCCTCGTCCATGTCTCTGCTAGAGTGACTGTCTGCCCCTTTGGCATTAGGGCTGTGCTCCATCTTTCTGTCCTCGGGACTGAAGTATTCCCAAGGATCTCCTTTGGGAAGTTGTATAGTCAAGAGTGTCTGTGAATGCTTACTTTAGAACTTCTAGTTCTGAGGTTTGATGTCCCAATGAGAGAGATGATCTGTGACAGCAGGTCTCTTCCCTTTTTGCTCTCAGGGGTAATCCTTCCCCTCTTCCCCCCCTCCTGTTGTCGACTGTCGACATGGTTGCATTGAGTCTAGTTTGAGGTTTTTCTTTGCTGGGGACTCCACAGATCCATCAGATGAGGTCCCAGCCGAATGCCCCTCTCCTTTTTTCTGCTACCATGGAGAGGGGAGTAGCTCTCTATGCTTTTCGGGCCTTTCCAGGCCAGACCTTCTAAGGTAAGACAGTCGGGTACCGAATGGAGCAAGGAGATATCTGTCAATATTCCCCATGCAGGGAAGAGTTACCGGTCAGTTTCTTTTTTTTTTTTTACTGTTGTCTAACTCTCCCACACCCAGGCGCTCAGTTTGCGTAGGCGAATTTATTTTCTGCTCTCTTCCACTGACCCGGTAGGTAGTTTTTCCCATTAAGGATCTGGGCAAAAAGAATGGCTTTGGTGCTCTTTGTCCCTCTCTGCCCTACACAGATAGTTTTTGTTCACTTTGGCGGATGATTTGAGTCTTATCAGACCCTCTGTTTTCTCCTCTTCACCTCTAGGGAAGAGGAAACAGATCAGAATGCCGCCTCTGGGTTTTTCTGTTAGATGCGTGCCTTCTCCAGAAGTCTTGCTCTGGACAGGGGGATCTCTGATCGAGTTACCCAGACTCTGATGGAGACCAAAGACCTTTCCCCAGGTTTCCTTACATCTTCAACTCTGACAACCCTGAAAGTCCAGGACTTTTTTCCCTGCCCCATACTCCAGGTACTGAGGTTATTCTCATACCCATCAGAGTGGGACTTGGGTGACCCGTTTTTTGAGCATTATCCTCTTGTCCGCCTTATCTGCTATCTTATCTTGTTAGGCGGAGACACACTAGCCTATGGGGGGATCCTCCCCTGTTAATTCTTCTCAACAGGGGTCCTCCACTTACTCTCCCTTCTTCAGCGATCCCTCCCTCCCTCCATGAGTTTTATGCTTCACTACCTCCCTTTGAACGGGCAACTAGCTGGGGTTGACACTGCCTGTCCTTGGAGGGACGAGGGGGTTGCCCCAGCCTGTATGTTATTCTTTGCCAGATTTTTATTGCAAAAAAGACAACAATTTCTAGTAGGGCGAGGTTCTCCTGCGCACTCGGAAAATGCAGAGTGTTTTTACACTAACAGAGCAAGGAACCGCAGTGCCTGTCCGAATGGCTGGGCGACTGAACTTTGTTATTATATTATTTAGGGAATGTTCCACCCCCTTCAGTGGGACGTCAAAGAGGCTTTCCCATGGGGGTCATGACCGCTTACGCGGCATTTCCAATTCAAGTTTTCCGCAGCTGTTTTTTTCTCCTGCTGTGGCACCTTAGAGTTCGTATTTTCTTTTTTCCAAGTGTCTCCATCTGGACTGTACCATCTTGGCTGGGAGTGAGTTGCGACCTAGCAGTCCTGTAGGACCTTTTCTGCACTAGGCCGGCTCGGGTCTCTTTCTCTCTCTTTATCAGTTTTTTTTTTCCTGCCTCCTGGGTTCCAGTTTTATCTAACTGAGATTGACTGCTTGGGATTCAGTCCTGTATGTTATGACTTACTGAAGGAACCCTCTCGAAGTAATATAGTACAGTTACGTAAGAACTTACCATAACGTAGATCTTTGAGAGAGGTTCCTGCAGTAGGTCACCTTTTTCCCTCCCTCCTTCCCCCCACATTTTTTCTGCATACTCTTGCCATTCTGGATTGGGTTCTAGGAAGGCTATCCGCTCCTCCTGTCGAAACCACTAGGGGTCTCTGGCGGGAGAACTGGCAGGTGGGCGTGGGGACCACCCACTATATAGGGTCTCGTTGACGGGTGGGCGGTCCCCCACCAGACACTGCTAACAAAAGTTTGCCATGTGGTCCTAACGCCATGGGGCGCAGTCCTATGCTATGACCTACTGCAGAAACCTCTCTCGAAGATCTACTGTTATGGTAAGTTCTTACATAACTGTACTGTCGTCAAGGGAACCTCTGTCATCAGATCATGGTGTCCCTCCCTCCATCCCCCTTTTCTCTCTTTCTCTACAGCTTGGCTGTCTTGTTGTTCCAACCTTTCTGTTACCACACTTTCTCTCTCTCTTTCCTCAGTTCCCTGGTGGGACTCCTGTCTGCGATGGCTTCCGGCTGGGGAAAGAACTGAGGAGGGAGTGGGTCCGCCCGCACTTATATAGGATGCGTGATGTTGGTGTTGGCGGCCCCTAATAGACTGCTGCAGAAAAAAGCTTGCGTGTGATCCTGATGCCCAACAGCTAAGTTCCATAGACATGACCTGATGACAGAGATTCCCTCAAAGGTCTACTGTTACGGTAAGTTGGTACGTAACTGTTTTTTTTTTTTTAGCTTGGTGATGAGGTCTGGCGCCAGCTGAGGCTACTCATCAGTGACCTGTCCTTGACTGGTCATGGCTGGGTCCATATCTGTGGATTGAATGGCATGAGTTGATTCTGCTGTAGCTTTTCATTTGAGGTACATTGATCCTGAAATGTAGCCAGGAGGGGTGACTTGCATTTTGAACATTTTTTCCCCCTTGTAGACTTGGCCTCGAAGGATTTGTTCCCTGACTTGTTTGTTGAATTTGTGGGCATCTTTATTTTTTTTTTATTTAAAATTTTATTAACTGGTTAAGGGCCACATGGCCATTTCACAGGCCAGATCCGGAGGTTAGGATACAACAGTGCACAAATGTGAGATTCATAATATAAAATACATCATATAAATACAGAATAAGACTTTACATTGATTACACGCACAAAATTAAACATAATAACTGATCTAAAAACGGGAACCTCGAGCTCCAGGTAAGAGATGTCTTCTATGTTGAGGCGCCCCCCCCCATTGCCTTTTTCCCATTGTTTTCCATGTTTAATCTCATACACCCCTCCTCACGGCGTGAATGTGTGCATGTGGAGGCATGCGACGTCATGTTCCAAGCTTCTATCTCCCAGCCTCCAGTTCTGCCCCTCCAGCTCCACTAGGGGGCTGCCATGAGCCGGACAACAATTCTTCCCTCCCCGGAGAGGAGGGCAGTCCATCGGATGCTCGATCTTTCCTCCCCTGGCAAACCTTGGCAGCCCCGACCCTGGGTTGCCGGCACGCAAGATGTGTGGCGTACAGTGCTTCAACCCTCAGCGCTACTGGGATGACTTTCTATCGAGAGTTTTAAACTGTTGTAATCTTGTTGCTTTTCTTATATCCAGATCAGTGCTATTCCAGGCAGTGGCAGCGCTAGGGGTTTTAAAACATGGGTCAAATTAGACCCACTGCTGTAAAAAATGTGGGTCAAAATGAGACACAACTGGGTCAAAAGCTGATTACAGGTACAAATTTCACTAGTACAGAAGCTTAAATTTGTCAAGTGAAAATGCTATTCTGTTTACGTTTCCATCTTTCAGCTATTGTAACAGGTGCACCACTTGGACCCACTGACATGTGGAAAATGGGTCATTTCTGGGCAAGCTGCAGCATTTTCCCATTTTGTTCTATCTAGTGCTGTCTGTGATTTCAGGTTTTAGCAGCAAAATATGTAAGTTTTATTAGTTCTGCACGGTGGTACAGGTACGGTCAAAAAACTGTCAGATCTCAGAGATTTTGGGGACAAACATACCTGTTAATGCCCCATCCCCTCCCGATTTAATCACCTTGAACACAGATAACTTTTATACAGTTTGTCCCTTCGTTGAGTAGACAACCGGTTTAATTTTTATGTTTGCTTGCACGCATGTGCAAGAAAAATAGTGCCATGAACGGAGATTTCGGAGGTGTGTCACCTCCTCCAATTCAGGCACTGGGCTGGCAGGCGCGGCCCCTGTAAGCCAATGCATTTTGGAGCTGTCTATGACACTCTCCAAAATGCAGTGGCATACAGTTGAAAGGGGAGCTACGCCTGAGTGAGCACCAATAAGATATCGGTTGCTCACGCCAAGCAGCTACCCCCCACGCACAGACAGACGCGGCACGCCCCAGATTGAATAGCCGACGGGTGCCCAATCCCGCCGGCTGAACGCCTCCACCAGCCTTGTGCACGCTGGGAGCCCACCCCAGCGTGGCAAACGGTGCCAGATATTTTTTATTTTGCCGACGGGGTGCCTAATCCCCGCCGGCTGAACGCCTATTGCCTTGTGCCACGCTGGGAGCTCCACCTAGCGGGCAAAACCATGCGGTGTTTTTTGTTTTATTTTGCCGACGGGGTGCCCAATCCTCGCCGGCTGAACGCCTCCTAGCTTTTGTGCCACGCTGGGAGCCCACCCCAGCGGTAAACGCCCCATAACGCTTTTTTATTTTAAGACCTGTAAAATAAAATTGTCTCTGCCTGCCTCCCAACGCCTCCCACAACCGCACCTACCCACCGCGCACCAGCCTTCTCCGCACTTCACCCCATACTTACTCAGCGGACTCTGGCGCCGACGATTTCAGTGGACCGGGAACACGTCTGCACTCTTCAAAGCCGACCGCGAACTGAGGAAATGCCGGTAAGCTGTATAATGGGTTACATAGGGGGGTTTCAACTTTATTGCATATCTCGGGCATTTTTGGGAATTTTTGCACCAAATTTTCAACATGGGGTTTTTGGGACCCCTTCTCATGAATTATGTCACTGTCATGGCGGTATTCATGCCCGAAGGGTGATTTCGCGCAGTGACTGCGCAGTGACTGTGAAATCACCCTTCGGCCCTGAATACCGCCATGACAGTAACATCATTCATGAGAAGGGGTCCCAAAAACACCATGTTGAAAATTTGGTGCCAAAATTCCAAAAAATGACTGTTTTACGAGGGTGCGTTGCGCAGATCCTACGCAGGCTCGTAAGTTCGCGAAATTTCAATATTTTCACTCCAGATTTTCAACATTGCCATTTTACCACACCTTCTTATGAGTAGTACAGCTGTCATTTTTCACATCTCACCCAAAATGTGTTTCCACCCAGGTAGCGCAGAATGGCGCAGTCGGTGTGCGAAATCAATGTACGGGACAAATTAAGAAAATCACAGTGACACTGTTCATGAGCAGAGGTCTTAAAATGGCTATGTTGAAAATTTGGTGAAAAATTCCTAAATGACTGTTTTATTTAGGTGCATTGGCAGTTCCTACGCACACTGTAAGGTCGCGAATTTTCAATATTTTCACTCTAGATTTCCAACATTGCCATTTTATCACACCTTCTTATGAGCAGTACAGCTGTCATTTTTCACATGTCACCCAAAACGTGTTTCTGCCTATGTAGCACACAATGGCGCAGTCGGTGTGCGAGATCATTGTACGGGACAAATTAAGAAAATCACAGTGACACTGTTCATGAGCTCAGGTGTTAAAATGGCTATGTTGAAAATTTGGTGAAAAAATTCCTAAAAATGACTGTTTTACGAAAGCAGTGCTGCACAGCCTCATGCACGCCGTAGTTCCAAATTTTCAATATTTTCACCCAAATTTCCAACATTGCCATTTTACCACACCTTCTTATGAGAGTATAGCTGTCATTTTCACATCTCACCCAAAGCGTGTTTCCGCACATGTAGCGCACAATGGCACAGTCGGTGTGCGAAATCAATGTACGGGACAAATTAAGAAAGTCACAGTGACACTGTTCATGAACAAAGGTCTTAAAATGGCTATGTTGAAAATTTGGTGAAAAAATTCCTAAAAATGATTGTTTTACGAGGGTGCATTGCGCAGTTCCTACGCACACTCGTAAGTTCACGAATTTTCAATATTTTCACTCCAGATTTTCAACATTGCCATTTTACCACACCTCCTTATGAGCAGTATAGCTGTCATTTTTCACATCTTGCCCAAAATGTGTTCCCACCCATGTAGTGCACAATGGCAGTATGTGCAAAATCAATGTATGGGACACATTAAGAAAATCACAGTGACACTGTTCATGAGCAGAGGTCTTAAAATGGCTATGTTGAAAATTTGGTGAAAAATTCCTAAAAATGACTGTTTTACGAGCGTGCGTTGTACAGTTCCTATGCATGCTCGTGAGTTTGCAAATTTAATATTTTCACTCCAGATTTTCAACATTGCCATTTTATTACACTTCCTTACGTAACAGTACAGCTGCCATTTTCATATGTCGCCTAAAATGTGTTTTCGCATATGTAGCGTATGCAAATGGTGCTGTTGGTAAAAGGAAGCAATGTTTAGGACAGATTAAGAAAATCACAGTTACACTGTTCATGAGCAGAGGTCTTAAAATGGCTATGTTGAAAATTTGGTGACAAAAGTCCATAAAATGACTGTGTTACTGAGTGAGCAATGCAGTTTCCACGCACCCTTGTAAGTTCATGACTTTGTAATATTTTCAGTCCAGATTTTCACCAGTGGCATTTTTCACTTCCTTATGAACAGTACAGCTGACATTTTTCACAACATGGCTGAAGTGTGTTTCCACACTTTCAGCGCTTGAGATGCTGGTCGCTGTGGGGAATCATTGTTCGGCACAGATAAAGAAAATCACAGTGACACTGTTCATGATCGGAGGCACCAAAATGCCTGAGTTGACAATCTGCTGTAAAATATCCCCAACCTAATTATATTACGGGTGTGCGTTGCACAGTTTCTATGTACGCTCATGACTTCACCATTTTTTTAAATATTTGTACTGCAGATTTGCAACATTGCCATTTTTTACACCTCCCCATGAACAGTACAGCTGTCATTTTTTACATCCTGTTCGGAATGTTTTTGCACCTGTGGTGCTAAATGCCGTACTCGCTGTGCATAAGCAGCTTTCGGCTAACAAACTGATATTCCCCCTGTTCATGAGGTGGGGTCACAAAAAAAAACATGTTGAAAATTTGGAGTGAAAATACCAACGAATGCCTGAGGTATTAGGGTTTCCAACCATAACGCCCAACCCTGTAGAGAATGGCAGGCATCAGGGGTGTGACTTGGGATTCTTGCCTGTAATGCTCATACCATTCCACACCCTGCAGCCAGTGAGAGGTATCGAGGTATGCCTTGGACTCTTCAGCCCCAAAGTTCACCCCATTCTCCTATATCGCACCCATCTCACCGCATTTCCTAATGAAATGGGTGCGATATGGCCAAACACCCTAAGGAACACCATGACACTTGTCAGTGTTCTGCAGGGTGGGGTGTGGTGAAATGGCAAGGCCATTATGCCTGATGACCCAAATGCACACCCCAATGCCTGTCACTCTGCAGGGTGGTGGTGGGGTTGGCTTCAGTTCAGTACTTCACTGCCATTCCTATTACGCAGCTCTGTAATTTCTACATTACCACTGCCAATGCCAGCAAGCAAACATTCGGCATTGACAAATGCTTGTTTATAAAGAAACAATGGTGTTTGCAGTATTTAGCTCTCAGTGGAAAACTATGGATTGTGTTGTACGTACAGGTTCATTTTTTCTGGATCTTCACAGATGCAGCTCACCCAATTAAGCTGCTGTAATGCATAGTTGGCAGCAAATAACTAGGCCAAAAATGTTCTAGCTTTATCAGCCAAAAACTGTTTTAGAGTTTAAGGGCCCCCAATTGCTTGTTCAGTTATCTTGAAACATTCTCTGTATGTTTTTCAAAATTTGAGGCTCCAGCAATGACTCCTTGGTGGGAAGCAGAAAGCAGCTGAATCGAAACAAACACAAGTGTAGTCTCCTTACAAAGGATAGAAAAGCGTGTGGCCTTGGGACAGATTAAGAAGGATGCTTCTGAGAAAAATTCCTTGTCTATAGAGTGTTTTAGCAAAAAAACAAACGTGTTCGGGGGTGTGGTGGGGGTAGTTCAGGCATGTGGTAAGGTTGCTGGCACTGATGGAAAGACCCCCCCCCCCCCCTCGCTGTCTGAAATAGGAATGAATATGTAAACATTTGCATGGACTGTAAAACAGGACAGGGCGTGACATTTTTCTTGCCCTTTACTATTGAATGTTGCGGTTTCAACAGTATCCCTATCCCTGTGATGTTAAATTTGATTCTAGGCTGAGACTTTGAGCAGCTGACCATAAAAGAGAAATGTGTGGGCGCGCTCATAAAATGGCTGCCAGAAAAGAAGTTCCAGCGTGTGAGCAAGGGACAGTCTAGAGACTTGCTTCTGCAGGTAGACACGTGGTGGGATAGGTGTGTCTGTTCAACAAGGGCTGCCTGCCCTCCCAAGCCAGGTACTTACTGCCCAAGCAGCGATCAGCAGTAGAGCTGTCACTGTGCTCCTTGATGCTTCGGGTTCACTCTGGGCTACTTATAGAGAGTACAGCTGTGCAGTTAGGTTGTACGTTTTTATTGGCAATTGCTGAGTTGGTCCCAGGGGCTCCCTGTGTTGGCCGGTTGCAGGAGACTCTCTGGATTCTTATTCAGGCTGTGTGATCCTCTGATGTGCTCTGGTAGTCCTTGTGTTGTGGCGCAGTGAGTGAGGGAGGGGGAAATTGTGCAGTTAGGCTCTGTCTGGTAGGCCCCAGGTAGAGAGACAGATAGCTGGCCCCAGTGCAGGATAGTGTTGATCAAGGGGAAGGCTCTGTAGCATCATTAAGCAAATGCAGTACTCTCAAGCACTTGCTGCAGAGGAGGAGGAAGAATGGGGGTGGGAGGAGCAATAACAAAACGACTGAAGAAAAATTCCTGTGCTGCTGTCACAGACTGACATACCTGTGCACTAAGCTGCCTGGTTTCGTGGATGCAGGAAGAAGACTTGCGCCACTGGTACCTGAGCCCTGCAACCAGCAGTTGGAGAAAGAAAATTTACAGGTATTTTAAATTTTGCCTGCCGCACCACTTAAGAGGGCTTTAAAGTAAATTATTTACTTTTCTGAGTCTTTAAAAGGACTTGTGTTTTATTGCAGTAAGCACTTTTAAACAGGCTTTAACTTCATAGAGCCAGCTACGGTGAGGGCCGTCCTAGATGTGGTCCTGTCCAAGTGTGCACATGTTCGGGATATGAAGCGGGAAGCACTGCCTGTATGAAGTGACCCATCACACAGCAGCGTGGTTCTCATTGAATGTGGGTAGAGGGAAGGTCACGACCAAGACGAGGGTATTGGACTTTTGGAGGGCTGACTTCGGTAGGATGGGCGATGTTTTGAAAGGACACCTTGCTGGGATCAGAGTGGGGATGGATGTGGAAAAGAAATGGGCCACAATAAAGAAAGGATTGATGGAGGCTACAAGTGAGTGTGTCAAAATTAAAAGTAAAAAAACTAAGGCCAAAAAGCCCAGGTGGTAGAAGCTGTAGGAGACGGGAGGGCTGCCTTCTGAAAGTACAAGCATACTCCTTCTCCTAAGTCAAGAGAAGCGAGCAGGGAGGTAAGGGTGACAAAGACAATGAAAGAAGCACAGCTAGCCCTGTGGGTAAGAGCGGATGAGAAGGCCATTTTTTAGAGGCATGGTTATGGTGCTTCATCCACACTTAGGCAGTCTTCCTTTCACTTTAAATCTTGATGGAAGGTTTTCAAGCTAAGCTCCTCCCATCTGCCTGGGTGGTATCCTCCTCAGCCCATCTCATGACGTCAGATCTTCCTTTCCACTGGAAACGTCGGGTCTCCTCCTTCGCAGTAGTTTTGTGCAGTGTAGGCCCATTTGGTCTGCTTCAGGCCATCTTTTTTCTCCTTCATTTCTTGTAGTGTTGGGTACTTATGGAGCACGATGACCAAAAGACTTGTCCTGGGTTCAGGCGGTGCGTTGTTTGTAAGATGATGTCATGCACCGAACCTCACGCCTTGTGCGTGTATTGTCTTGGGGCTTAGCATGATCTGCAAGTTTGTGGCCTGCGTCACTTCCTGCAGCCCTCCACATTGGAGGACCACTATTCCTGCCTTCTCTTACGCTGCTTCTCCATGCATTCTGTCTGGACTTCAGCATTTGACCCTGAGTCCAGTGAGGAGCTCAGCACCGAACACGGCCCTGTCTGTTTTGGAGCCTTGCCCCACCTTATCTCCAAATCCATGGGGATTCCATTGGAGACCGTCCAAAGGTGGGTGAAGTACTCCCCGACAGAAGTCCTTGACAGGGATGACTCCCCTGGGTTGCCTTCCTGGTAGCGGAGCCATTCTTTTGTTCTGGTCTGGAGCTTTGGCAACGTCCAGCCTCTTGCCCAGTGCCTTCCGCCCATATGGTCTCCAAGTATGCGTGGCTCACCGGGTCTCTTCCGGCTTCACTGACCATCCTTCATCCAAAGGATTGGTGGCGGGCTTGGTTCAGACGGCCTTGGACATTAGCGACTCCTGTATCTGATCTGTGCCCGCTGTGGTTGCCATGTGGCATTTGGCTTAGTTACAGATATTCCGATTCACATCTGATACCCAACAAAAACTGGCGGATGTCCCCTTCTTAGATGCTGACCTGTTCGGTCCTGGGGTGGATGGACACCTCACTAGGATCATGAAATCTAGTGTCACCCTGGATTCTGTGACGTCCTCTCAGAAGGGCCCTAATGTCCAGAAACAAGAATGAATCCCTTTCCGTTTCGGCTCTACCTGGCGCCACATTCCAGTCTGCTGCAGACCCAGTTGGAGCAGTCCTAGGTCTGGTGGCCTAAGGCTAAGCTCCCCTGTACGCAGCTCTAAGAAGTCCAGAAGCTGGGGAGGTGACTCTCCTCTAGCAGATGGTGCTGGAACCTCTGCTAAGCCTGCCCAATGATAGGTTTGGGGTGGTCACTATCACCTGTCCTGCCTCAGCCTTGGGGGTGGGGAGCTTCACCATTTTTGACACATCTGTCCATCATCACATCGGACAGACGGGTGCTCAGCGTGGTGGAGACCGTGGTGTCCCTGGACACGCTGTTCACCGTTCGGGAGGACATTGCTCAGCTCCTTCAGAAAGGGGCTGTAGCCCATGTCCTGGACTCCATGGTTGTTCAAAGTTTCGTCTCCTGATACTTTCTGGTTCCCAGATGAGCAGGGGAAGGGGGAATGGTGCCCCATCTTGGATATTCACGCTCTCAAGTCAGTTTCTGAGGAAGCGTAAGTTCTGGATGGTTAGTCTGAACCAAATTATTCCAACCCTGGAGCGTAGGGCATGTGGTTCTGCCCTCTGGGATCTCCAGAATGCTGTCTTCCACATCCCAGTCTGTCTCACTGGCGGTTCCTTTGGTTCCATGCAGAAGGGGTGCTTTACAAATTCTGAGTGATGCCGTTTGGCCTCTTCTCATCCCCCAGGGTCTTCACCAAGTGCATCACAGTGGTGGTAGCATTCCTGCGACACTGAGAAGTCTGGGTGTACCTTTACCTGATGAGTGGCTGGTTGCTGATTCCTCTCGGGAGGAGGTGAAGAGGTCCAGACTTAGGTCTAGGGCCTTCTAGTCCACCCGGCGAAGTCAGAACTCCACCCCTTGCAGGTCATCCACTTCATTGAGGCAAAGCTCAACTCCTTTTGGGCCAAGGCTAGATGCCCGGCAGACTGGGCAGCGGATCTTGCCTGCTTTGTCCGATCATTTCAGGTTGGACAACTGTGCCCTGCCTCGAACTTCCTGTGGCTGCTGGGGTACATAACATCCTGCATCATGCGATGATGGTCTAGTATGGTTTGGTGGAGCCGCTGGTGGATGCTCCCGCAGGGCCCACCAGTGGCCTCAGTGCCTCGGTCACCTGGACCAGCTGGTCACAGTGACACAGCCAATGTGGGATGCCATCCACTGGTGGCTCATCCTGGACTGCCTGCAGGAAAGAGTCCCATTTGTCTTCCCAGAGCCGACGGTCCCTCTGATGACTGAGGCATCTCTGGTGGGATGGGAAGCACATCTGGGGGACCACAGGGCTCCTGGGCTGTGAATCCCAGGGGGGTTCCGGTACCACATCAACCTGCTGGAACTCCACAGGGCTGTGTCTTGCTCTGACAGCCTTTGCTCCATCTCTTCATGGTCAGGTTGTACAGGTCCAGACAGACAACACCACAACCATGTACTACCTCAGCAGACAGGGCAGAACGCATTCCCTCTGCTTGTGTCCGGAAGCCCCCTGCACGTGGACCCTTGTGCGCAGTCGATGCCAGTCTCCTGGTAATCCACGTGGCTGATGCCTCCAACCAGCTAGCAGAAGCCCTCAGCCGAGTGGGTGAGGCATCGTGAGTGGTCTCTCCACCAGAAGGTGGTGAATTACCTATTCTCCCATTGGGGCACTTCCCTGGTTGACCTGTTCACCTCTTGGGAGAAGCAAAGCTGAGGCTCTTCTGTGTGCCTAGCCCCCACAGTGAGGAACACTGATGGGGAATGCCTTTATGCGGTCCTGGGCCTCCTGTACCCCTTTTTTCTCTTCCCCATGATCCACAAGGTGTTGCTCAAGGTTTGGAAGGACAAGGCATGGCTGATCTCGGTGGCCCTGGACTGGGTGCGGCAGTTTTTGGTACCTCATCTCCTCAGCCTCAGGAGCGCACCTCCATGATGCCTGCCTCTGCGCCTGGACCTGCTTTCTTGCCATCAAGGGAAGGTCTTGCACCTCTACCTTCATTCCCAGAGTCTGATAGTCTGGTTCCTGAGCGGCTAGAGTTCCAGGCTTTGGGTCTCTCTGACAAGGTCCTCCATGTTGTAGAAGCCTCTCAAGGCCTCTCAGAAGGAGTTGACTCGCCAGTGCTATGCCTTCATGTGGAATTGTTTTTCCATTTGGTGCCAGGGCAGGGAGCTAGACCCCCTGTCCTGCCCTGTGGCTAGCATCCTGGACTATTTGTGGTCCCTCTCTATCGGTCCTGAGGTCGATGACCCTCGAGGTGTACCTGACAGTCATCTCTGCATACCGAGCACGGGCGGGTAGATTCTCCCAGTGTACTTCACCATTCCAATCTCGGATGCCAAGCACAGGCTCCATATGTTGGACCTGAGGTGAGCATTTACTTATTTACACCGAGTGCACGGCTGGAGTTTGGGGAGAGGTTCATGTACTCTTTGTCATCTATGTGAAAGCCGCACCTGGCAGTCAGGCAGACGATTGGGAGGTGGATTGTAGCCTGCTTTGTTCACTGCCATAATTTGGCTGGTAGAGGGAGCCTCCATTGGACTAAGGGCTTATTCCACAAGGTATACCACTGCCTCAGTGGCTGCTTCCAGTGACATCCCTAGCCAGGAGTTCTGCAGGGCTGCTACCTGGAAGTCTGCACACCCCTTCATTTCCCATATTCACAGCGACCTTGAGTCACGCTAGGATGGTGGTTTTGGGGCCTTGGACCTCCAATTCCTGTTTTTCAAGTAGGGATGTGTGCCTTGCCCCGTCCTCCTTTTAGAACTGCTAGGAGTTTACCTAAGTGTGGATAATGTACCATATCCACGCCACCTAGAAATAAGTGTTACTCACCTGCAACTGTAGATCTTCCATGGAATGGTCCCTTGCAGCAGGTAATACACTTGGGTCATCGCTAGAGATCGCTGTGGCGCACGGCAGCTCTCCTAGTAGTCTTTTCAAGGGGCCACCCACACATGACATCACCTTCCTATTTCCTGTGTGGGCGATTCCTGGTATCCTCCATTCATTTCCCTGCCATCTTCAGCTCACACGCAACAGCTAGTGCAGCTCAGTAGCAGTCATCGACGAGAATTTGTGCTTAGAAGCATTTTTTTTTCCGTTTCACTTCTTCATCGACGAATGTCCAAAGAATCTACAAGCAAGACAGCGCTATTTCATTCCTGTTATTGCGATAGAAAAATCTACTGTCTCGACAACCACAGCACTTGTGTAAGGCCCACACACGACACCACCTCCTGCATACCTTGCCAGGATTTTAACTGGGCAGTCCATCGACGACGGCTGCAAGAAATCAAAAACTATTTAATGGAACAGAAATTGTCTACTGGAGAATCAGGGAGTTCGTCCCAAGAGCTCCCCGTCCACTGATTCTCACAAACGGCACAAAAAAAGAGAAGAAGCCCTCCTTAACCTCTGTAACTAAACGCTCGTTGGTGGCCACTGTCACAGGTGCCCTACCGTTGACGATGTGTTCACACACTGCCTCCTCGTCGATAGGGGTTTTCACCCTCCCGTCGGCAGCATTTTTTTTTCAGCGCTGTTATGGCAGTCTGTGATGAACCCTTTATGGGTTCCGTCAATGGGGGCTTCTCTCCTGTCGATGGTGACTTCATTTCAGCATTCTACTAATGTTTGCTGAGCGGCCCCATCGACGAGGGGTCATGTTTCCATGGGGAAACCTGCAGCATTTGGTTTGTATTCAGCCCCTCCACCCTCACAGGTGCATTCTCATAGGGGCCAGGCAGACAGGGATCGGGACCCTGGGCTCTACCACCCAGGTGCAAGACCTGCACATAGTGCACGTGCAATCCCCTCAGCAATCCCCTTGGATTCCCAGAAGCCCCCCTCCCTATCCCCCTCCCTCTTTTGATGTTGTCTCAGTAGTTCAGCAGGTTTTGCATGCCATTCGGCATACTCAGCCCTCCGATCCAGGGGAGCCGAGTCACCCATCCCGTTCCCCTACTCCTCCGCCAAAATGTTTCCAGGGTGACGGAGACCCTTCACCACCCTGGTCACCTCCCTCGTACGTGGATGACTACCTATCAGATGAGGCTGAATTTCTGGCAGATTCCACCAGAGGTTGGCAGGATGAGGATTTTCAGGACCTGGATTTCCGACTCCAGTCTCCTTTTTTGGATATTTCTTCACTTAATGAGAATTTATCCCACCAGGTGGCTGCCTCTCCTCCTCCTGATGACCCATTCTTCCATGAGATGATAGTCCAAATTCAGAAAGTCATGGGTTTCTCCACTACCGAACATGACAAACAACGTAAGGATATGGCGGACTATCTAGAATTACCAGAGGAACCAGTCCTAGTGGTACCCTCACTTATACAAACCTACCAAAATGCTGTGCTTGCAGCCTGGAATCAACTTTCCACTGTTACGGCTATTCCCTACAAGGCGGATCACCTCTACCAGGCTTTTCTGGATCACCCTTTTCTATCCACTACTCCTGAAGCAGATTCAGTAGTAGTACTGCCGCTCGTGATTGTACCAAACGACCAAAACACATGAGCTCCTTACCTCCTGATAAAGACTCCCATAGGAAAAATTATCTGGGGGAAAAAGGTATTCCAAGCAGGTACCATGAATCTCAGAATCCTAAATTATATGGGACACGTGGTCAAATACCAGCGTGCACTCTGGTCTTCTGCCATAGAATTAGTCAATAAACTCCCTCCTTCAAAGGAAAGGAAACAGTTACTGGCTACCATATCTACTGGCAGTTCCATCTCCTAACACCAACTTCAGGATATGATGCGGTCGATACTTTGGCCCACATGTCAGCAACTGGCATTACTGTGTGTCTCCATGCTTGGCTTCGCGTCTCAGGCTTTACACCAGATGTACAGCATAGAGTGGTCAGTGCCCCCTTTAATGGGTCTAAACTTTTTCAGTCCTGGTATCCAAACAATGATAGATGATCTCCAGTCTTCAGGACGGATACTTCATATGGTACATGGCATGTACCATACATCCCAGCCATCGTATTGACCTCGATCCTCCTAAAAGAGGTGGAAAGTACAGAGGATCACATAGAGGTGGGTTCCAAGGTCGTTCCCAGCCTTCCAGAACCAACACCTCTGCCGCCAAGTGTTCCGACTCCCACCCTCCTGGTGGGGCTGGTCAGCCTGCCTCCCACTGACCAATTGGGACTCTGTCCACGCTTCCTCGATCAGGCCTCGGAAGCCATGGGCGGTCGTTTTGCCCTCCATTTAGAGGCCTGGCAAACGATTACGTCAGACGAAGTGGGTACTTAAGGTTATTCAGACGGGTCACATTCTGGAACTTATTTCCATACCTCCCCCTCATCCTCCCCACTTTGTCCAGCATCCACCTGACCACATTCTCATTCTCCAGGAGGAACTCCAGGCTGTTCTGACCAAGAGGGCCGTTTATCTGGTACCACCAGCAGACCACCGAAAGGGGTTTTATTCCCATTTCTTCCTGGTGCCCAAACGAACTGGAGATCTCAGACCGGTACTAGACCTCAGACAATTGAACCTACACATCCAGTAGAAAAGGCTCCGCATGGTCACCCTAAATTTCATCATCTCAATGTTGAAACAAGGGGACTGGCTACGTGCCCTAGATATGAAGGATGCCTACCTACATATCCCTATCCATCCAGCCCACCGGAGGTTTCTTTATTTTCACCTGTTGGGACAACACTACCAATTTCAGGCACTTCCATTCGGCCAAGTGCCTAGAGGTAGTAGCAGCAGCCCTACGATGGGATAGGCACTTAGTCTTCCCCTATCTGGATGACTAGCTCATCAAGGCAGAGTCCAAAAACTCTGCTTTCCTCCCTACATGCAACCCTAACTCTGTTCCTCTCCCTAGTGATTACAGTCAATTGACAGAAATCCAATCCGGCCCCTACCCAGTTATTCCAATATATAGGAGTGGTCCTAGACACCATCCCTACCAGGGCTTACCTCCCAGCTGACAGACAAGACAAACTACTATCTCTGGCTTCTCAGATACAAGGCCAAAAAGTAGTCACAGCCAGGCGTATGTTATGCCTCCTAGGGCTCATGGCTGCTACCATCCCTATGGTAACGTTTGCATGTCTTCACATGAGACCAGTCCAGTGGACTCTCCAAAAGCAGTGGTCTCAAAGAACAGGAAATTTCGAAGACAAAATCAGAGTCACTCCCAAGTTGCAGTCCGCCGATTATGGTGGACCCTCCGAGCCAATCTGTGTCAAGGCATGCCCTTCCAGTCTCCCCACTCCTGCAGACGTTGACCACGGATGCATCCCTAAAAGGGTGGAGGGGCGCACCTGGGTCCTTACAGGACACAAGGCAAGTGGACCAGTTCTACCCCCCTCCCCACATAAATCATCTGCCGGTGAGGGCGGTCCGCTTAGCCCGACAGGTTTTTCAACTTTACTTGTCTCTGGGACCGTTGCTGATTCAATCAGATAACACCTCAGTAGTGTGCTGCTTCAACAAACGAGGGTACGAAGTCCTGTTCTCTATGCAGAGAGACGATTGTGGTCTGGCAGGAAGCCATATGGCAACACCTTGTACTGACAGCCGTCCATCTACTAGGATACCACAATCTCCTGGCCGACCTTCTCAGTCGCCAGTCCACACACGAATGGACAAACTTCATCACAGAGTTCTTCAGAAAATCTTTCAGTTATGGGGGACCCTGCAACTGGATCCGTTTGCCTCCCCAGTCAATCACCGTCTCCCCAGATACTATTCCATTATCCCGAGCAAGAAGGGATGGCCTATAGATGCTCTGTTCCAATCATGGACAGGACTCTTCTTATATGCTTCTTATCCCCACCACCTCCCGTGTCCCTGTCCTGCAACAGACTCTACTGCAAATACAGCTTGGACCTGCCACCATGATTCTCATAGCCCCTCTGTGGCCTCGGCAGGTGTGGTTCCCCGTACTTTAACAGTTCTCAGTGGAGGAACCCCTCCAGTTACCAGTAAGACCAGATCTCTTGACTCAGAATCAAGGGACCCTTCTACATACCAACCTGAAGTCATCACACCTTCGCACTTGGCTCCTGAGGATGCTTTCACAGCACGTCTCCGAGTGTCCTCCCCTGTGGCCAGTATTCTACTGGCCTCATGTAAACCAGCGGCCAGGGATACTTATAATGTCAGATGGAAACGCTTTTCCATTTAGCTGCTTCCTGGTCATTGGATCCTTATTCTTGTCCACTGACGAAAGTATTGGATTACTTGGCCTCGATTGCCAAGACAGGATTAAGCTATTCCTCTGTCAAAGTCCATTTGGCCTCCATTTTGGCCTTCCATGAACCCCTAGATGACAACTTAGTGTATCAACATCATCTAGCCAAAATGTTTTTAAGAGGAATGTTACATATTAAGCCACCTATCAGACGACCCACTCCTCCGCAGGATCTAAATTTTCTAATAGAGAAATTAACTCTTGAACCTTTTGAACTGGCAGCCACTTGTGACCTGTATGTCCGAGCTTCATGCCCTCGTGTAAAGAATCTTACTTAATTTTCCACAAAGACAGAGTGGCGCTTCATACCACCAACCCTTCCTTTCTGCCTAGGGTAGTGTCTGAACACATCTTAAATCAATCCTTGGAGCTACTGGTATACTACCCTGAACACTCCAATTGAGGTGAATACCTCCTACATACTCTAGATGTCCCTCATATATTACGATACTATACTAATCAAACTAAATCGATTAGGAAAACCTCTCAACTTTTTGTTAACTTCGCCTCAAGCAGGGAAGGTCTCCTAGCCACTAAACAAACCCTCTCCAATTGGTTAGCACACTGTATCACATTTTGTTACATAAAATACAACAAGCCATTACTAGGGCCTGTGCAAGCCCATTCTACCAGAGCAATGGCCACCACAGTGGCCTGCTGTAAAGGGGCCTATATCACAGATATCTGCAGTGCAGCTACATGGTCCACAATCCATACTTTTATGAAGCATTACAGCTTAGATGTTGCTTCATGCCGTAGGACGGCCTTTGGCCGAGCTGTCCTGCAAGGTCTCCTGTCATAATAACCACCCTTCTTGGGTTCACTGCTTGGGATTCATCTCAAGTGTATTACCTGCTGCCAAGAGACCACTCCATGGAAGATAGTACATTTATGTAAGACCTTTCCATAACGGATCTTTGAGGAGTGTCTCTTGCATCAGGTACGATCCTGCTCCTCCTCATCTACCTCTCAGGGGAACAAATTGTAGTCCAATGACTTATGGGTTGGGATACATATGGTACTTCGGCTTCCCTTCGGTCCTCGCTTAGCGAGCTGAATCCGGCGGGGGAAACTTAGAATACCAGAGACCGCCAACACTTGTATAGGAAACAGGAAGGTGATGTCATGTGTGGGCGGCCCCTGGAAAAGACTGCTAGAAGAGCTGCCGTGTGCCACAGTGACCTCTGGCGACAACCCAAGTGTATTACTTGCTGCAAGAGACACTCATCAGAGATCTACTGTTCTGTAAAGTCTTGTGTAACTCTACTTTCTAGTCGTGGTATACAGTGCACATCCACCCGACCTCCTCTGGCAAGTGGCATACAGATCCCTGCTTCTAGCATGCAAGATCTGGCATCATGGGGCAGAGCTGAGGAGGATACCACCTTGGTGGGTGGTGGGAGGAGCTTAGCTTGAAGACCTTCCGGCAAGGTTTAAAGGGAAAGGAAGACTGCTAATGTGTGGATGTGCATCATATATCACTTTTCTTTTTTTTTAAGCTAGGAGAGAGACACACTAAGCTAAAGTTTGTTTACAGGTGCGACATGGGAGCACAAGGAAGTTAAGTGACTTGCTCAGGGTTACACAGTATGCAAGTGGGGGTTGTGGGATTCAAACCCAGGTCTCCAGGTTTGCAGCTCAGAGCCTTAAACCACTGCGCTATACTGCCGTCTTTTAGAACTACGGTTACAGGTGAGTAACCCTCATTTCTGATATATATGGGAGAAAAGAAACATATACTATGAGATTGTCGGGCTAAAAAAGTACGGGTTTTTGGCAAGGGGTTGTGAAGAAAATGCAGAGGTGCTAAGCAGGTACTGCCACTGATTCTTCTCTCGGGAGAAGGACGGACAAGTGCCATGAGGGAGTAGGGAGGTGCGGACTGGGAGGGTAATGTCACAGATGGCGCAGTTGAGGCCAATGGAGCTCAAGGGCCTTGGTGTTGTAAAGGTGGGCAGATCTCCAGGGTGACATGGCATGCACCCAAGGGCCCATAGAAAACTGGTGGAGATTCTGGTGGGTCCACTGGCAGACCTGTTTAACACCTGTCTGGAGTTCAGAAACGTGCCACAGGACTGGAGAATGGCACATGTGGTATCTCACCATAACAGTGGGCTGAGGGACGAACCAGGGAATTACAGACAGTCAGCCTGCCTTCAGAAGTGGGTAAGCTGATGGAGACCATCCTGAGAGAGAGACTGATTATCTTTCTTGTGGAAAATGGGCTCCATGACGAGAGGCAGCTTTGGTTTGGGTCGCAGAGGTCCTGCCAAACTAACCTAACTGACTTATTTGATTGGGTCACTAGGACGGTGGACAAGGGCCATCGGTTGATGTCCTGTATTTGAACTTGAGTACGGCCTTTGACTTAGTGCCTCATAGGAAGTTGGTCAGAAAACTGAAGGACCTGGGGGGCTAAGATTGTGGGATGGGTCAGAGCTGGTTGCAGGATAGAAGACAGAGGGTGGTAGTTTGGGGAGAATTCTCAGAGGCAAGGCCTGTGACCACTGGGGTTCCCCAGGGCTTGGTGCTCGGTCTGGTGTTAATATCTTCTAGGTGATACCATGAATGGGATCAAGAGTAAAACTGGCCAGTTCATGGACGACACCAAGCTTTGTTAGAGGGTGGACATGGAGGAGGGAAGACAGGGACTCATGGTGGACCTGGCTAGCTTACAAAAGTCTGGCATTTGGCAGCTGTGGTTCAGCATTAGAAGGTGTAAAGTTTTGCACTTTTGGGCGAAGAATCCAGGGATCAAATACTGGTTGGGTGGCATGCAGGTAACCAGGTTAGAAGAAGAAAATGACGTGGGAGTAATAATCACAAGTGACCTGAAACACACTTCACACTGCAAGACAGCAGCAGCCAAAGCAAATCAGATGCTGGGCTGCATAGCCAGGGGAGTTGCCCCTACTATGGCGGGGGTCACTCTGCTGCTTTACATGTCACTGGTAAGACCACACCTAAGAGAACATTGTGCAGTTTTGGTGCTCGTGTCTTAAAGGGCACTGTCAACCCATTTTGTGTCATACTATTTCTAGTTGAAAACCCATATGATGTTTACCTTTTCTGAAATTCACTGATGTTGCTGATTGTTTAATATGACTTTTCTTAGTAGAAATGAAGTTTGTGCCAATGCAATAATTACACCCAACCTTGTTTGTTTCAAATCCTCTATTTGCTTCTATTGCATACTTCCTGAACATTAGGAACACTCCAGAACAGAGCAGCCACTTATGATGCAGTAGTTTCCTTTATTTCCCGCTGCATCTTGAGTGGGTAGACTGTGTTGGGGTGTTCCCAGGTCCAGCTGAGATGCAGTGAGAGTTGATAAAGGACTGTAAACACACAGATTTTGGTGTGGTAACACCACTATGTTGGTAGTCAGTTTTTTTCACCTTTAAAAGGAATCTGAATCAAACTACCACCTACATCAACACATTCTACAGAATTATGAATAATCATAAAATGCTGATTTTTTAATTTTTTTATTTTATTTAAACTAGGAACAGTTTGAGGCCTAAGGGGTTTGACAGTGCCCCATTAAGAAGGATATCATCTTGCTGGAGACAGTCTCGAGAAGGGCAGCCAAGATGACCTAGGCCAGCAAGGCAGCACCTGTGTGGAGAGGCCCAGGGAGTTCAACGTGTACTCTCTTGAGGAAAGAAGGGGGAGAGAGAGAAGACATGATTGAGGCTTTCAAGTATGTTAAGGATAGTAGCAGGGTGAGCATTAAGGGCTTCTTCAGCCTTAGTGTGGGAGCAAGACCACTGGGGGTAACAGTCTAAAGATGGTGGGGTGTAAGGTTCAGGAGGGAGATGAGGCATCACTTTTTCACCATGAGGCCAAGTGGAATGAAATGCCAGAGGGGGTGGTATCCTTAATGATGGTGGACAACTTCATGAGGGGGTGGGACAGGGTGAGGGGAAAAGTTGCGGATTGGGAGGGGGGAGCTGAGAGAGGTCAAAAGAGAAACCGGAAGAAGGGCGGGTCCCCTTGTAAATACATAAGGAGGTGCACAATCGAGCAGATTAGATAGACTGTAAGGCCTTAATCTGCTGGCATGTTTGTATTTACGTTTTAATACAGAAATGTCAGTGGGCTGCCAGCTACCGTGTGCTGCTCCCTCTAATCCTCACAAACTGTTCTGGCAGGCTGCAGTCTGCTCCCATCAGAACACTTCATAGAGGGAGGAACGTAAGCTGGCAGCAGCCATGTGTCTGCTGATGCCATTTACTTCTCCCTCTCACTGAAGTAGCATCATCATGTAACCACGCTTGTTGGGATCTAGTCTCTGCCCACGTTAAGAATCTCTGTGTGTGAGTGTGAATTTTACGCTTGTGCTGGCTCAGAGTGATCACTGGATGATCCAGTGATACTTGTCTGAGTTGTGCTGTCTTGTCATGTTGCTTCCTTTGGGTGGGGGATGCAGAAGAGGTGCCTCAACTGGCAGGCACTTCTTCTGGTGCTTACCTAACCACTGTAGCTCCCTTACCTGCCCCAAATTTAAGTGCTGCTAAACGATTCATTTAATTGTGCCTGTATTGTGGGAGGGAAATTATTGTATTTTGGCTCCATGGAGCCAAGAGCTCGATCCCTTCCACTTCCCAATTATAAGACATGCCCTCGCTGTCTCACATTTTGTGATGTAAGTATAAGGAGAGCACGGGGCACACACCATAGACTTGTATAGGGTCGCATTTCAAACTACTAAGTTGACTGTTTTTGAGGGACGATTCAAAGAAATCAAGCCACCACTCAACTAACAAGACCCAGTTGTTTAAAATGCAACCCTATACAAGTCTACGGCGTGTGTTCCTGTGCTCTCTCTATACTTACATTACAAAATTTGAGTGTGTGGATGTGCGTGCGTGTGTGTGTGTGTCTTGAAATCTGAAAGGATCAGGCTCTGTGCTCCATGGATCCAAAATGCAATCCCTTACCTCCCAAAATACAGACACAATAAAGTCCATCATTTAGCAGGTACTTTGGGGGCAGATAAGGAAACTACAGTAGTTGTAATGCATGATTTTAAAATATTGAGAAACTGTTCTTTTTAAGAAAATGTAGGTGTCTGTTACCAAAAATTCCTGCCATAGGCACTCAAAGTTAGGAATGTCACACCCAGATGTCATTTTAGTCTTGGCACTGTTTATGTTTTTCTCCCATTAAAAACAGGCATATTCAACACTTTGGTACATAAAATTGAGTCTTGTTAATCTGCTTGGTTGAAACTGAATAATTCTTGCAAACATGATAAGTCTCTGGTGAGTCATTGAGTCAGGATAATATCCTAAATAGGTTTACTGAACTCTTGCTAAGGGGAATATTGTCCTTGAGGTGTACAGATACTTGATATTAATGTGTCTGGGGCGAGATGCATACATTATTGCCTCCATGAGAAATACACCTATGCCTGCATCTTTCACATTTTCAGTTACCTCCTGACCCCCCGCTTTCATTTTGATCTACCCTTCTTCCCACTTTTGGTTGATCTGTTGCCCTCCATGCAATTTACATTACGTGTACTTAGAAAAGTGTTTGCTGAATTTAATTACTGAGCACCGTACTGTTGATGCACCTTATGCTGCTGCTGTTTTTCATTGCATTGTACTGGGTCTCCAGTTACTACCTAGATCCAAGGCATAAATTAGTGTTGGAGACTTGATTAGCAGCCTTTGCTAATCAAAGTAAAAAATGATTAGCAATTGGCCAGAGTTGATTAGCAATTAACAAAATTTGATATTTTTGCTCAAAACTCCATAAAATGTACTTATCTTGCTGTATATTGATACAATACACATTTACACAAGTTTCTGAGACTGATACTGTTTTATTTAGTCATTTCCAGAGAAATACAGCAATTGTGCAGCAGCACACATACATTTCAAGAGCCGAGATAGGATGTCTGCCAAAGCAGACTGTGAATTCGTGAGTGTGATCCATCGTGAGCTGTGACAAATAATGAACCACTGCCCCAGCATAAAAACTGGGACTGTAACTCCCTGAGTCTCTTAAATGTTCGCTGCAGATGCAGGGCACACAACATAACAGGGCACAATAAATATTGGGCAGAGTACAGATCATCTCTGCAAAGCAGGGCACATTAACAGAGTCTTATTCTGTTCCTAAATGTTCACTGCAGACGAAGCAGGGCACATTAAATAAGTTCTGGTTCCCCCACTCTCTGCAAAGTAGGGCACAATACTTGGGTCTCTTTTTCTGTTCCCAAACTGTTCAATGCATGTGGGCACACAACTAGCAGGGCACACAGATCTCTGCAAAAGCAGGGCACATTAACTGAGTCTTATTCTGTTACCAAATGTTCACTGCAGACGAAGCAGGGCACATTAAATAAGTTCTGGTTTCCCCAATCTCTGCAAAGCAGGGCACAATACTTGGGTCTCTTTTTCTGTTCCCAAATTGTACACTGCATGTGGGCACACAACTAGCAGGGCACACAGATCTCTGCAAAAAGCAGGGCACATTAACTTAGTCTTATTCGGTTCCCAGATGTTCACTGTAGATGAAGCAGGGCACATCATTAAATACATTTCTGGGTCCCCCAATCTCTGCAAAGCAGGGCACATTTTACTTGGTCACTTTTTCTGTTCCCATATTCACTGCAAAGTCAAGAGCAGGGCACATTACTTCTGGTTACTGAGATCTCAAAGCAGGCAGGGCTGCTTACTTAGTCTTATCTGTTCCCAAATGTTGACTGCAAAGATGCAGGGCACACAATATAGTAGCACATTAAGTTCTGGTTCCCCCATAATCTCTGCAAAGCAGGGCACATAGTCTTTGTTCTGTTCTCACTGCAGTTGTTCACTGTTTGTTCCCAAATTCACTGCAAGCAGGTCACTGACTTAAAGTTCAAGGCAGGGCAACACTTTCATACCCTTGTTCTCACACCACCCACAGTCCAGCTCTAGGCCTTGCCCATTTGTTGCCATTAAGCCATTCGCCCCCCCAATCTGTGCCCTGAAGTCCGTGTGCCCCTCTTCCCTCCTCCAGCTCCCCGACCAAATGAAAAGGTTTTTACTTATTTTGCTGCTGAGCTCCCTGATTCTGCTGCGCTCCTGCTCTCCCCTGAATCTGCCCGTCCGACCGTGCCTCACCCCGCGATGCAGCTGCCTGCTCTCTGCTCCGTCCAGGTCACCTCCATGCTCTCTTGCAGTCTCGGCCAGGTCTTCTCCCTCCGGCTCCTCCTCAGTGCGGCCACCATTACTCCCAGCTCTGGCTTGTCTCCGACCACCTGCAAAACAAAAAGACACAATTAGATAACTGGATGATGGCGCACCGACAATTTAAAAAAAAAAAAAGTGAAATAAAGTAAAGAAAACTCACCTTTGGACTCCTGCGTGACCTCCCAACGCCTGCTTCCTCTTCTGGGTGGAGTCAGTCACGTTTCTCCCACATGGAGACCAGGTTGGGGGGGGGCAGGAGCATCACTGGACCAATCAGGGAACAGCTCGGGGTTCATGGGGCAGGGCGCGGAGGAGGAGGAGGGCAAAAAATGGATACCAGGACAAAAAAGAAAATTAGTGACAGTGCCCATTAAGGCACTTTTACAGGACCCAGGACCAGTTGGCAATAATTAACAATGACTGCTAATCATTGCTACACTTGACTCGCTTGTTACTGATCAGAAATGACTGCTAATCATTGCCAGATTTGACTCGCTTTTTACTGATCTTGTGTCACAAACTGCGATGTGGACCCGCTTATTTTATGCCTTGAGATCATGTATTTTATTGCTACTCCTCATGTTGTAACTGAGACATTTCTTTACTGCATTTATACTCCCTGGGATGTGCCTGAAAATAGGCATATTATTGTCTAGTGCACCTACCTGGAAAACGAATAAATAATATTGGATCCACGGGGGGGGGGAGATTCTATAAGATTAGCCCCAGGGATCGCTTCCCTGTCGCCAGTCTTTTCAAATGAGGCGGCGCCCAGTGGTGAACTGTTATGTGTTGATAACCTCGTAGAATAAATGTGGCTGTGGATATATCTGGTGCCGACTGCCCATGTAAACTGTATGTAATGTATACTCTGCAATGAGACGTCCGCCTGTGTGTTACAGTCTATGGCAATATACTGTACTTAAAAATGTCTTTGGAAAAAAAATTGAATCCTGTTGCTATAAATTTGTATCTTATTATTTTAAAAATTCATAAGGGACTGATACAGAAATAATTAGGGACCGATGGCTAAAGTGACATCGAAGTACTGCAGGCCTGAGTGACTGAACGGATCAACAGTGAAAAAAGCTTATACTATACTATAGGCACAGCAGCTGTTTAAGTTTAAAGAGCTTTTAAAAGAAACACAAAGCTAGGGGTTCAGCAAGGCGCGAAGTGCACAGTGCCCAGGGGAGTTCATACAGTACAAGAAACAAACCGACACCAGTAGGTAGCAGCAGTGGGTCTAAGATCAGCAGTTGCTTCATACATAGTTCCGTTTATCAGATTCAAACTTTTTATTGTAACAAATTCAGTTAAAATGCATACCGCTCCCGAGTGCTATCAATCAAAGCACTTAAAAATGGTCTGGCAGTATAGCCTAGAGGTTAGAGTCATGAGCTGTGAGTGAGCTTGGTACATCCCGCAGACCAGACCTGGGTTTGATTCTCACAACCTCCACTTGCATACTTTGTGACTCTGAGCAAGTCACTTAATCGCCCAGTGCTCCCAGGTCGCCCCTGAAAACAGGCACTTGTGCCTAGTGGGCCTTACTTGGTTACCAAAGACCAAAAAAAAAAAAAAATTGGGTACAGCGGTAGGTGCATTCCTTCTCCATTATACTTTTTAAAGTCGACTATTCAAAGAATTCAGCTCTGCAGCTATATAGAGAAACACTGACATTTCACATACACGAGAGGAGACGCCATGCCGACCAGCTGCTTGCCCGATGCCTGTAGCCATGTCCTTAATGTTTTGATGTCATACAAGGTCATGTTGGGGAATATCAGTGTGTTTCTACATACCCGTGGAGCTGAATTCTTTGAATAGACGGCTTTAATAAGTATAATGGAGAAGGACTGTATCTGCCTCTGAACATGTTTTTTAAGTGTTCTGCCCGATAGCACCAGGGAGCAGTATGCATTTTAGTTGAATTTGTTTCAATAAAAAGTTTGAATCTTTGGTGGCCCAGTGGTGTGGAGGGCTGAGGCAGTGATGTCTTACCTCCTGCCACGCCAGTGACCCATGTTCATGGTGTGAGCGGTTTGTCAGGGGGCCGGCTGGGGTGGGAGAGGATCGAGCATCCAAACAGCTCTGTTCTCCTGGAGAGGGAGAGGAACACAGGCCGGCATGTGTCTGACACCTAACGGAGACTACGTGTTGGCACGCCTGGCCCAAGTACAGTGGGGCACGGAGGTGGAGCAGCCGGCGGGCGTGTTACGTGGATGCCCACTGCCGGCACACGCCCACCCCATAAGAAAACGTGGAAAATGTCCTGGTCGAAGGGTTGATGGCCATCCGCATGCCACGCCATCGGGGGTTGCATCACCTGTACTGGATCCTGTCCCGGGGGCAAGTAGGGCTCCTGCCGCCACAGGGGGTAAGCTGTGGGAGTAGCAAGGTGATGCCCTGGAGTGGAGGACAGATGCTGGCAGATGGCGGCTGGACAGAGAGGCTGCCAGGACAAGAGAGATGCCGACTTGGGGCCCGGGAGAAAAAAGTAGGTGGTAAAAAAAAAAAAAAGTTTGATTCTGATAAATGGAACTGTGTACAGAGCAAATGAAGGTGCTGACCCACTGTCATTACCTGCTGGTATCGGTTTGTTTCTTTCAAATAAATTTTGTTCTATTTCCACCAAAATTTGAGTATTTTATAATGTGTTTAATTTAACCTTTTTCTTAAAAAAAAAATTAAATGCCCACCACATTTAGCTTAGAAATACCTTTGTAAACATAGTAAGGGTTGGGATTGAGAAACTAATAAAATAAAAATTCTGATGTGCAGCATAAGCGTGAGCTAGAAAGTAGATTTATCAGGTCTGATAATATGTCTGTTAATTCTAGCTGAAACTAATTTTTGTGAATAAAACAATTTGTTGCATTGCTGTCTTTAAACACAGTTTGTTTTGCTGGTACTGTTCATTCCAGCAGTAAAAATAAAACCATCTATATTTAAACTTCCAGTCATGTTTGCATTAGAAAAAGGGACCTAATGAACTGGGCAAGGGCAGAGAATTTATTTTCTTCCTAAAGGGTACTTGAACCAAATAGTTTGGTATATTAAATATGCAAACGATTACTTAAGTTTCCCCTTAATAATGTAGTAAAGGAAAGGCTTTTAACATTAATGCCCAGACTACATTTATTTAATAAATGCAGATTTGTAGTATTTGAAAATGTAAACAAAAAAGCCCTTCTGTTTTAAAAGTAATGCCCTGAGCTGAATGGTCCCCGAAATGGATGCTGACAGCCTGACGTGCAGGGTGATGATGTCATTGAAGTGAAAGCTGTAGGAACTCGACAGTGTTTACAGCTTAATTTGTATCAAACTCTGCTTGAAATGAAACATGCACCTGTGCACAGCAGCACTTTCTATGCTCTGTAGTACTGTTGAGCTGCTGCAGGAGTTGTTGGCCATCACATTGCACGTCGGCAGCCATTTCAGGGACCAGACAGGCAGACTATTAAAATGTTACAAAATGTTATGAGAATTACATTTAGTTTTGCGATTTATGTAAACAACATTTCCTTTAGTACTCTGGGAAGTAATTTTTTTTTTTCCTTTTTTGCAAACGATATTCCCAGTAATGTAGTTTAGGTATTCTTTAAAACCAGTGTGCAAACCTGTTTTTTGTTGACTGGGAAATGAGTATTTTCCTGTTTTCATCCTTATCCTGGGAAAGGGAGGATCCAGGAAATATTACCTGTTTGTGGATTAATGAGTGATGGAAATTTGGCCAGGGCACCAAGAAGTGCCAGCCTTGAGATCTTTCACATCCACCTTAACCACTAGCACATGCCAACAGTACCTTGGTTTAATATGTCATCTGAAAGATGGCACTCATGTTCCCTCTAATACCCTGCTGGGGCATCAGTATAGTTACAACCAAGGACAGGAGTGTGCCCCCCCCCGGAGCTACCAGCATCATTTTCTGCAACACCTGGTGTTCGGTGGGAGTCTCTCGTCTTGCTTCTCATCAGGACTGACTGCTTAACTTCTGGGATCTGACTAGATCAGGCAGATCTGCAGCATTGATTTTGTATCTTTTGGGATATTCTAAATAAGCAGCGTTACAGAACAATAGACCTGAAAAGTATTAAGATGGCTTTCGTGAACAGCCAACTGCTTTGTTTTGAATTTTGTCTCCTCCCCCCATTCTCGCCCAGTGGGTGAGCATTCACAACCAGTGTCAGCTTTGTGTGTGTGTGTAAAATGTGCGCATACTGTGCAGTCGCTGGGAGCGAAGCACCTGAACTCCTTTTTGTAATCTTCTGTTTATCCTTAACTGCCAACCATACAGCCTTCTGGTCTGTCTCCCACCTTGCCTGCCATTCAGGTGGCTTATGGGCTTACCTATGTTGTGTATCTTTCCCCATGCTTCCCCCAGCTGGGTCCCAAATGCCGTGAATCAGCTGATTCTCGGGAGAGAGCCACGTTACATTCCTTGTTCAGAGCCTGCGAGGGGCTGGACCATCATTCGTCCCCTCATTGGGGATTTTCCTACCAATCCTTTTATGTGAGACTGACTTGTGGGGTGTTCGCAAGCTCGACGCACGCAAGTGTGCAGCGTACGTCTCCCGCCCTGAAAGCTGCTTCTGTGGCACTTCTGCCTGGGTCACCCACATGGCAGTGTTTCACCAGAGCTGGCCGCCATCCCTCCCCAGAGGAGGAGAGGGTGCTCTGGGTTACTTGATTCTCTCCCCCCCATCCCACCTTATTGGATTAGTCCCAGACGACCCAGGCTGGTTCCCAACCCCGGGTCACTGGCACTGTGAGCAGTAGCGGTACCGCTGCAGTGATGTGCAGGTGTACCTGTGTAATATGCTTGGCTTCCAGCTGGATGTAGTGTGTAATTCCAGTACTGTCATTGTGAACCCCAGTCTGCCATGTAGCAGGATAATGTACTGTGTGGTTCAGTTTCTGTGTTGGAGGTGTGAAAGGATCTCCTTGTCAGGGCTGGCAGTGGGCAGATTCAGGGTGCTAGAAGGAAGCGCAGGTGTGCAGTGGTTGTGGAATAATGCCACAGTCATGTGTTGTTTTCATCCAGTCACAGGGCATGATTTTCACTGTTTTTTCTTCTTACCCATTTCATAGTGTGAACTGTGTCATTAATAAGATAGCTTTTATATGGAAAATAATAAAAGGAAAAAGATAAATTTAAACTGTCCAAATAGAATGCAAAAAACGTGTGCCCGCGTGTGTGGCACGAATTGCTGTATTTTTGTGTATAAAAAAAACCTAGTACTGTACCCAAGTGGCTGAGTCATGAGTCATATATTTATATTTAATTTCATGAGTCATTTGAAATTTATTTATAAACGCCATTTAAAGATCAGATTTTCTTAACACTGGGCACATAAATATAATGAATCATTTAGAAAACTTGCCCTTGTAGTGCGTTGGGTAACTGTAGACGGATGCAGTTTACCTTAGCAGAAGGCCAGTCTGTTAAAGTAATACTGTATGTGTACACAGGGAACACAATAATATAAATACTGTGTTTTTGTTATTTTTCCTCCTTTGTGCTTAAAGGTATAGTGCCGTACATTGCACTTGAGGAGTTGCACTGTTTTCACAAAGAACAGCTGAATTTGTGGAGTTAAATATGAGACATTTTCAATATAAGCAAAACAAGATCGTGGGGTAGTATCCCTAATGTGGCTAAGATTTACATTCACTACCCGATTGGTCTCCCTTGTGAAACTAATCGTGTAACGAGTGTACCTTCAACGTACAGTTACTGTGCTTTAAACAGTGCAAAACTGTCCCTGTGAAAACTGTAACGTACTGTTTCAGTATTACTAGCTCTTTCCATTTTTTCCCCCTTTATAGAATTATTTCCTCCCTTGGCATGTTTGTCCTCTCCCATCCTCCAAACCCAGGTTAGTATAAGAAAAAGAAAACCTAGGTGCAGTCCATTCCATGTAAAGACTTAAGAAACACCACTTGTCCCAATTTAAAACCACTAGGGAAACTCACTCCAAACTCAAGTAGGAAAACTTATCTACTACCAGACCTGTACTCCAGAAATGTTCTACTTTTCGCTTCCTAACAAAGAATTCTGCTCCCTCATCCAGCAGGAGCATGCAGGACTAACCACCCTTTCCATCAGCCTCACATTCCCACCCAAAGTAAAAAACCTTGGAAGGCTCAAAATATTCCCCACTACCCATTTATCCTATGGCTCCTTTCCATGCAGCAGCAGCGCCTCACCAGCTGTCGGGGAATCCAGAAATTTACCCCAGCCCCCAACAAATCTCTCCCCCTCACCTTTCAGAACATACGTCAACCTGTCCACTGCCAACACCTGCATAGACAGCTTCCTCCATAATTCTAATGTAGGAGCTGTCCCAGCCACCCAGTGATTCTGGATGCCCTGCCTAGCTACCACTAATAGCACCCTGAGCCATCTGGGGTAGAAAACTCTGTTTTGATGACACAAAGTGGCTGCAGGGCTATATGTAGTATTATAATGCTGTTGGGGGGCAACAGTGTACCTTTGTGTGTACCTTTTACTTATTGCAGGCACTTATACATGTTAAGGGGGAGTAGTACATGTAATACTACTCTTCTTTTTTTTTTTTTTAATTCTTTGATAAGTGGGTAAGGCCACTAGGCACATGATACTTATTTTCAGGGGCTACCGGAGAGCACTGAAGAGGTTACGTGACTTGTTCAGGGTCACACAGTATGCAAATGGAGATTGTGGGAATCAGACCCATGTCTGCTGGACGTACCGAGTTCGTTCACAGCTCATTACTCTAACCTCTAGGCTATATACTGCCAGCTATAACATAGCCCATAATATGTATAAGTGCCTGTCATAAGGAAAAGTTAACGTAAAGGCTCCTGCTAGCATGCTTATGTGTCTGTAGCCCTGCAGCCTCTTCCCCACATTGTATCATCAGAGTGTGGTTTTCTGGTTGGGGCGACGGTAGGTACTCGGCAGCTGGCTTTGCATGCGGAACTAAAATTGTGGGGTTTGTAGGTAAATAATACAATCATGCCTGGTTAAAAAAATATTTTGTGGGCTCAGGTCCTGGGTCAGGCAGCTCCTTGCCATGAGTTGCCTGTCCCTAAGGTATTAGCTGCTCTTTAAGGGGATACATTGGAGATCCCACAGCAGCAAGCATTTGCAGCAGTGCTGAAGATTATGTTGTATGTGAAAGTAAGGGGGGGGGCTGAGACCTATCTCCACCCCCCTCCAAAATTACTCTAATCTGCAGTGTCTCCCACCCTACCCAAAAACATTTATATATGTATGGAGGTGTCCCCATCCTTTCATTTTGAGTCCCAATGCTTTGGCAGCATTCACACATACTTCAGGAAGAACCGTGATCTTCAGTTGTGTTTCTGGTACACCATTTATGGGACCATAGAGAGGAAAACCTGAAAGAAAAAACTTAGGTAGAGCAAAACAAGTACAGAAAGAAATAGAAATGTCTAAGGGGAAGGGAGAGAGTGAGAGAGAAATCAAAAGAGATATGAGGAAAGTATGCATCAGTCCTCATTATGTTACTGGATTAATGCCTCCATCCTTTCACTGTTTTTTCTGGGGGATATGCATGGTGAAACTTGTCGGCAGCACCCAATCAGACGTAAACACAGAAATTGGAGGACTGCAAGATACAGACACACTTGAATCTGGATAGTCTAGTTGGGGGAGGGGGCGGAAGCAATGAGCTCCTGCTCAGGTGGATAGATGGCGGCTTGATCTGGTGTATTTGTGTTTTCGGGGGTTACAGGATGATAGCTGAATAGGATTTAGAATTGCTTATAACTAAGGTTGTGAGCCTGTGGTTAGGGGCTGCTGGATGTGGAGGTACAATTTAAACTCTCAGCGGTATAGGCGGGGGAATCCAATGTAGAGGTTGTTGCAGATAATTGCTTTGTTAATGTGACTTTCAGAGTGCCCTTTTTTTTTTTTTTAGTACTTGGATCAGAAAGAGTGTGCTGGAGCGTTGTGTTAAGCTTGAAGCCAGCACTAGCATGACTGAAACAGACAGAAGAACACACTATACCGCACAGAATTGTTTAGCCAGTTTGTTTTTTCGCTCATGCCAGCGCCTCAGGCTAAAAACAGCACTACAGTGTTTTTGCCAGATTAGCACCACAATGCTGTAAAGCAGAAACAGTTTTATGGGAGAAAATTCAGTGTAGAAAATGGAACAATGTCGCAGTTCCTTATTCCTCTTCTTATTTGTTTTGTTTGAAATACTAGATGAATGTGAAAAGCCTGAGCCCTGCTATCCGGTAGTGCTGCTTCTACATCAGTCAACCGTTGAAGGAGATAGGAAATGGATGTTGTTTCATGTTTATTTATTTATTTGCTTTTGATGACCGAGTGGGTGCACTAGGCATAAGAATGCCTATTTTCAGGCACGACCTGGGAGAAGAGAGTTTGAAAAATACAATGAGCAATACATGTAACACAGTACATGAGATATGTAACACAGTTGGAAGGGAAATCAACATATAGTAAGCTTAGGGAGTAAATAAAACATTGATTCAATATAACAATGACACTTAGGCTGTAGAGAAAATTGTTCAGTATGAAACAGTCAAAATACAGTTTGGTCAAGTAACAACAAGAATCAAAACAACATACGAAACAGGCCTTGCAAGAGAAAGCTATACTCAGAAACAATACAGTAAGTGCCAAAATCTGTGTTTTAATGAAAACGGGGAGAGGAAGGGAGAGTGGTAGGAAACAGGGGAAGAGGGTAAGGGATGAGAGAAGAGACGTGCAGAGGGTATAAGAGAGGCGGCAAAGAGGTGTCAGAGAGGTAGATTGCCTAGGGAAACAGAGGGCAGGGAGAAAAGTTGGTCTGCTCCCCCTTACCCCCTGTACCTCCTCCCCCCACCTCGATCTCCTACCCTCACTTCCCCCACCACCCACCCCCCTTCCCTTGTCTTGCTCATAGCTCAAGTCTTTGTACTGGTTATTACATGTCTTTAAGTCAATGACTATATGTTTGTAACTAAAAATGATGACTGTTGCACACGCTGACGTGGAACCTCTGTAAAAGAGCCTCGGCTCAAAGGTACTCTAATCCTAGATTGAAATAAATAAATAAAAAGGCAGATGAAAGCAAGTGCAGGGGCTAGTTGTACTCAATGTTGATTCCATTTTCCATTTATTATCTATCCAGTACCCTGATATATCTTGACTTTTTTTTTTATTAAATCGAATTTTGTATTGCCTTTTCAGCTACCTTGAATCCCTCCCGTCTCAGCAAGTATTGCTTCCTTTTGTCATACAACGGGAACATTCTGTGACATCAGTTATACCATTCCAGGCTATGCAGATGAATGGTATGGAATGGTGTAATTAATGTTATGGTATTTATTGGAAATAGGAGACGAAGGAGCAATAGCTGCTGAGGAAGGGAAGCACCATGTGGATTTGAGGGCACTACAACTATTGGATTATTAATTTATCAAGAATTGATTAATGGGATCAGAATACATAACCGGCGCTGGATAAAAAATAAGGTATTTCATAACAGAATAAAAGTGATTTCCTATTACCTTTAAATCTTATATCTTAAGCTTGACATTTTGATGCCACTCTGGACCCTTGGGTCACTGCTATAGCAACATGAAAAGGTGTCCCTGGCAGGACCTTCCCTTTTACAAAGCCATGCTGCTTGCAGTCCTGGAGTACATGGGACTCCAGGAAGTCAACTGGTTGCTCCTTGATTATAAAGGGATGCAGTTTTGGCTGCACTCAAAAGCCATGCCGTGATCAGAAATAACATAAAACCACTACAGAAACTGGCACTGAACACCACTAAGCATATGTTCTATAAGTGCTTTATTAAATGGATAAAATACCCATTACCATAAGAACTGCATGATTTGGAGAGTACAGGGCTTCCTGACTGGTTTCACAAGATCAAGATGCTAGTTTTTGTAGTGTTTTTTCTGTTCGACCTTGCACCCAAAGCTTGGTATGAGAGTGGGTTTTGAGAGGTGTGTCTCTTGTCTGTCCAGATCAGGATAGTCTACAAGGGGCTCATCAGTGTCAGACCAGTCATAGGCCAGGCTGATCATGACACTGTTCTGGTCTTGCTGGGTGGAAACTTCATCTAGTTCAAAGGAAAGAGCCAGCCCAGTCATAGGACAACTCTTTCCTTTGGTCTGCATAATACTTCCCAGCAAACAGAGCTGATAAGTATCCTGATCAGCCCACTGTGGCCTCCCACGAAACTTGAAATAAAGGGAACTGTCCTTCACTCCCTCTCATCCCTTCTTTCTTAATTTTCTGACATTAGGGTGCCCAGTCCCTGATGCAGGCTACTACCTCCCACACCACTTGTTTCCACTGTGCGACACCGGGGATCCCCACCCACTACCAGACATAAGAAAACCATCCTCAGTCCCTCCCACTTTCTTGTTAATTTCCGACACCAGGGTGCCCAATCCCCAATGCTGGTTACTACCCCCACTCCAACCCTTTTCATTGTGTGACTCTGTGGAGCCCACCCCCAGTGCTGACAAACATAACACTGACACTGGGGTGCCCAGTCCCGGTACCTGAAATAAAGAAAACCACCCCTCATTTTTTTTTTTACATTTTTATACACTCTGTAAAAAAATTGTCCATCAGTATCTGTTGCGTCACTGCGCACTCCCCCACCCCTTACTTGCCTATCTGGGTCCAACGAGTAATCCTCTGTGGACTGGAGACACGACTTAACTCTTCAATGCCAGACCGAGAAATGAGGCAATCAGGTATGTGGTTCAGTGTATAATGTTTATTCAACATTTTCAAGTCAGTAAATCCATGTGAGTAAAGAATTTGCAATATAAACATTCAAGTCTGGGCAGACTAGGTGGGCCAAGCGGTCCTTATCTGCCATCAAAGTCTGTGTTTCTATGTTTCTAAGCATGCATTCAGATATTATAAACTTTGTAATAGAATAATCCTGGCCAATAGACTGCAGTATTGAGCTGATCCTCCTCCTCTTCCTTAGATACAGCGCAGAGGGAGGGATAACAGTATTTCTAGTGGTAGATTACACCTGTTGATGACCAGACATTGCCCATAAAAGTATTGTGTGTGTGGCGCAGGGTCACCAGTGGTGTTCAGGCCTCCCAAGGGAGGTGTGCGGGGGGGGGCGAGCACATGGATAGGTGTTAGCAAAAGATCATACAGTAGAACCAACCTACCTACTTGGATTTAACTATAGTGTGTATGAGTTGTATATGGCTTGTCCCAGGGTTCCCCTGCCAATAAAGAATGAGAATACATAATCATGAACTATTTCCCACTAGAGGACAAAATCTGGGTCTTTGGTCATAACATGCAGGATCTATCTATCCTATCCCAAGGAGCACAGTTCCACCTTGTCATTTAGCGAGTGTGTGATCCTTTCCATTTTATATATCTGATTGACTACAGCCCATCAATTAGCTATTGTAGGAACCTGGGGTGTAAGCCATGCTCTGGTGATAGTTTTCTCTGCCTCTCTGAGGAGAATGCCCGTAAGGTAGCATGAGTGAGGATCGTGCAGGCCCTGTGGGAGGATACACGTCATAAACATCTCTGCAGTCAATGGTATGGGTTTACTATACAACTCCTCTAACTCTTCACAGAGTGACTGAAAGAAAGGGTACAGGATTGGACATTCCTACATTATGTGCGTTTGGTGGGTGTCATCGAGGCACAGGTCAGGAAGCATAGGAATAGTGAAATTCTCAAGTAACATTTTATTATCAATAACAGTAAAATAAAAAATTAAAAATTGTTCTGTAAAACTGTTTACAAAGGCAGTACAAACAGAAAAACAAAGTCCTTCATCTAAGGGTATCTCTAATTCCAAATTTCAGTCTCTCTCTCTCTCTCTAGCAAACATATTGCTGCTCTTTTTATAAGTCTTTGCTTGGTAACTCGTTAAAGGGACACTGTCAACCTGTTTTTCATCATATTATTTCTAGTTGAAACTTCACATTTTATGATTGCTTACCCTCTCTAAAATTCACTGATGTTGCTGTTTGTTTTGTCTGTCTCCTTGTTTAGAAGAACTGAAATGCATGGCAGTGTATATTTATAAACAACCTTGTTTTTGTTTACAATTCTATTTCTGTTCTTACTGCATACTTCCTGGGCATTAGAAAAACACCCAAACAGTTCAGTCACTCATAAGACAGTACCCTCCTAAACTCCCACAGCATCATGAGGTGCAAGAATGTTTTGTGGGTGTTCCCAAGTCCAGGAAAGATGTATTTGGAGCTGATTAAGGAATGTAAACAAACCTGTTTTGGTGTGATAACACCAGTATGTTGGGCAGTCTGTTTTTTACTTTTGTAAAGAAAATATGAGTTTAAATCAAACTACCAGCTACATCAACAGTCTTTACAGAATGTTGGCAATCATAAAATATGTTTTTTAAACAGGGGACATTTTGAGACCTAAGGGGGTTGACAGTGTCCCTTTAAGGAGACAACCTGTTTTTCACAAAATGTTCATGTCAGTTTCTTTGCAAATAGAACAGTGTTCCAAGCTGGCACCCTGCTGACAGCTCTGCAACATGAGTTTGCACACAAGCCCGAGAGGAGCTCAAACTGCATCTCTGGTTAACCCCCTAAATTCCAAATAGCTTTTTGCAATCATTTCAAGAGTATAACTATATACATTTCAAACCAAGGGATCCCATTTTCGCATAAAGATTTACATATATTTTTATAACTGCAGACATGCAAGGGGGAAGAAAAGACAGAAACAGCAAGTGAAGGCAGAGATAGCGAGAGGCGGAGAATCAAAGTGACCAGTTCCTAGGTCTCAAGAGAACATTTGGTTGTGCAACCAGACAGACAAGAGACAGAAAAGGAGAGGATAGAACAGATCCTTGCATTCCACTCTTTCTGCATAACAAATGGGACAGGGCCTTATTCAGCCCTGTCACAGTGGACATTAGTGTTCCTATATTGCCTCCAACAGGTGGCATCCCTGGTAACGTGGTAATGTGCAGTGATCGCCAGAGTTCGGAAAAACCTTATTTGATAGCCAGGCAAATTTTATTTAAAAAGACAAAGATGCCCATCCTGGAGGCTCTGGGCACCGTACAGAAAACCGAACAATTACAGAGAAAAACCAACAAAAACAACAACATAATAAATACAACAAATTAAATCACACAAATAAATAGATCACAAAATAACTGAAAATAGCTAATAAATAAATAACTGAATAACCTGGGATGGAATTAAATCACAGAAGGCGGGCCAGGACAAGATTATAAAACAAAGTCCGGGAAGGCCTGATTGTATAGAAAGGCCTTGAGGCAGGCTTTGAATACCTCTACTGAAGGGGCCTCTCTTACAGCTGGAGGTGGCGAATTCCACAGGATGAGGCCGGCGACACTAAAAGCTCTGTCTCTGGCAGTTTTTAACCTTGTGCTGGGAATTGCAAGGAGGCCCCTGGAGGAGGAGTGGAGGGAGCGGACCAAGACAGTAGGTGAAGGAGGCCCTTCAGGGTAACCAGCCCAGGTCATGATCTTAAAGGTGAGCAAGCTCACCTTGAAGAGGATCCTCCACCTGACCAGCAGCCAGTGCAGTTCACGCAGCACCGGCATGTGGCAGTACTTAATTCGCCCCACAACAACCTGGCAGCTGCATTCTGCATCAGTTGCAGCCCGCGAGGGTACCTCCAGAGACCCCAAGATAGAGAGCGTGACACAAGTAATCGCTCTAGACATCATGAAGACATGTACCAAGGTGGGGAGGTCCAGGGGTGGAACTAAGGGCTCTATCCTGGCGATATTCCTGAAATGGTAAAAGCTGGTGCGGAAAATGGACAACACCTGAGATTCAGGTGTCAGTCTGCTGTCAATAACGCCAAGATCACGCACGCTAGAGGAAGTCTTCATGTGCAGATTAAAAAGAAAGCCCCGTCTCTGCACCAGAGGCCATCCTATCACGCCCTCTGTTCAACTCCACCACTAGTACCTCCATCTTATCGGGGTTCAGTCGCAACCAGCTGGAGGCCATCCAGTCATTGATCTCAACAAGGCAGGGGTTTAGCACATCCACAGCATTGGATGTCCCAGGGGGCAAAGGAAAGGTGCAGCTTCCAAGCTTGATGCTTCCAAGCATATTCCTGCCATTGGTGGGGACTAGTTTTAGAGAGTATCCGCCCAAGACTGCGTCGGAATAGACATGCGGTGAAAAACTGTGTGGGTAAAACAGATTTCAGAGTTAATTTATATATACAAGTGTGGTTTTCTGGTCTCTGCGCAGCACAGTTTTTGACCGTGCATTTCTGCTGGCTCGGTTTTGACCTAGTCCCATTTTAGAGGTAATTTGACAGGAACTATTCAATTGTTCTAAAGTAATTTGCTATTCTAACTCCTCGCACCATCTCTGCAGAACATATTCTGTTGAGCCATCGGTTGTATTTGTCATGGATTTATAGAATCTGTAAATCAAATGTCCAGTATTGGCTGTACGTACTGCAGAGATGATGGAGTTAAGGATGGCTGGATGGGTCTCTAGTTGCTGAAACTGCACTGGGAGGTTATGGTAGTAATGTCTGAGTTGTAGTAGGTATCTGAAAAAGTCGCATTGCCTGAGTCCAGGCTCTTTTTGAATATCAGTAAAGGATTTAAAAGTAGCCCTGACCGTCAGCCGATTAATATATTGGAGAGAGAGAGTTATCCCCACCTCCAGAAGACCAAGTCTGTATAAGCTGGCTGGAAGCACTGCAACAAGGTTGTTGGACAGCGTAAGCTAAGGAAGGGACCTAAATGCATCGTTTTTCGGGTAGAGAGCCATGTCATTTGTTGGTACTTAAGCCATGGTGTTAGTCCCTGTGGGTGCCCAGATTGTGTATCTAGATGATGCATGTAAATCTGAGAAAGGGAGGAGTGTGTCCTCTATCTGAGCCACCATGTCTGTCCTGTATCGATATATGATGATATGTAATGAAACAGAGGTGAGAGGCCCTATGGTAGAGCTTAAGGTTTGGGTGGACAAGTCCTCCCTTCCCCCTAGGGAGAAAAAATGTAGAGAATTTAATCCGAAGATGGAGTCCCACCCATAAAAATTTGGATATGATTTGATTCCACTGCCAGAAGGTACCAAGGAATAAAGTGATGGCGAAGTTTTGCAAAAGATAGAGAGCCCTGGATAAGATGACCATCCTGATAACCTCTACCCTTCTTGAAAGATTGAGAGGCAGCAAGTTCCATCCAGTAAGGTCTTTGTGCCATTTGTTGATTAAAAAAAATAATTATTACAGAAAATGGGATAAATGTATCCCAAGATATTTTAATTTGTCTAGGTCCCAGCGAAAACGGTATCAGGTCTGAGTTTCTTGTTAGGGTTGATAATGAAACATCAGTGCTTCTGTTTTGGAGGTGTTTAGCTTTAGCCTGAAACCTGACCTCACATTTAAAAGTGGATAAGACAATAGGTCATGACGGGGTACACCCCAGAGTGCTGAGGGGAACTCAGGAGATGGCTGCACCTCTGTCAGACCTCTTTAACCTGTCTTTGGGGGCGGCCCAGTAGCATGGAAGGTTGAGGCATGGGATGCCACACCTTGCGCCATGCCGGCGACCCGAGTTCGGGAACGGACTCGGGCCATCGGGGGGGTGGCAGGGGAGGGAAGAGATTGAGCGTCCGGAGGACTGCGCTCCCTTCCCTGGGGAGGGATTGAGCGCTCGCACCGCTCTAGCGGCTCCTGAGGGAACTCTGAGGTAATGCAGGGATGCGGTGCTGTCATTTAGGGGAGGAGTGGCGGTGGACGTCGGCACATAGTGCCATGACATCATTGCATGTCCACGCTCCTGTGGGGAAAAACTCATGAAACAAATCCCCAGAGGACTGGGGAGGCGACAAGGGCCTCAGGGATCTGGTCTCACATCCCCCGCGCCAGACCACTACTCCAGTGGTTCCCCAGGCGCCACCTACACAGGTCAGACCCTCTAATTTCAGAAAGAGCTGCCAAGGTAGGGTAGGTGAGGTGGTCCCTCCCCCCGGGGGGGGTGATCCAGGGGGCTGGGAAGTCCTGGTGGGGGGAACATTGGAGGAAGGGCCTCAGCAGGGAGTAGAAGGACTAGGTCGAGTAGGCACCTCTGAGAGATGTCCCGGCTCGAGGTGCATAAACAGAATCTACCAAAAAAAAAAAAATAACCTGTATATGGAAACGGGTGGTTCTGGGGGACTGGAGGAGGGCTGATGTAGCCCCACTACATAAGAGTGGAAGCAGGGAGGAGGCAGGAAATTACAGACCTGTCAGCCTGACTTCTGTGGTAAGCAGAGTTATGGAGACACTGCTGAAGGAAAAGGTTGGTGAAGACCAGTGGACTGCAGGATCCTAGGCAGCATGGTTTCACAGGGGAGATCCTGCCAGACCAACCTGATCGAGTTCTTTGATGGGGTGATCAGGTGGGGGGGTGAGATGTGACCAACCTGGATTTCAGCAAGGATTTCAGCACCATCCCCCACAGAAGGTTAGTGAACAGGCTGAGAAGCCTTGGGGTGGGCCCGAAGGTAGTTACATGGTTGAAAAATTGGCTAGAGGATAGAAGTCAGATGGTGGTGGTAAATGGGATACACTCGGTGGAAGGCAAGGTGATTAGTGGAGTGCCACAGGGGTCAGTGCTAGGCCCAGTAACTATATATAATAAAGGGCTGATAGGCGAGGTTTTGCCTGTTTATGGATGATACCAAAATCTGCAACAGAGTGGACACGCCAGGGAGGGTGGAGCAAATGAGGAAGGACCTTGTCAGGCTGAAGGAGTGGTCCAGGGTCTGGCAGTTGTGCTTTAATGCAAAGAAGTGTAAAATCATGCACCTGCATCTCAGGAACCCCAGGGCTAAGTAACATCTAGGAAGGGGGGAAGAACTGGCAGTTACAAAGCAGGAACGGGACCTGTGGGGTAATTATTTCTGACGACCTGAAGGCAGCAAAACAGTGGGACAAGGTAGTGGGGAGAGCTAGCAGGATGCTAGAATGCATAGGCAGAGGGATCACTAGTAGAAGGCGGAAGGTACTATTCCCCCTGTACAGGTCACTGGTGAGACCTCACCTCGAGTACTGTGTGCAGTTTTGGAGGCCCTGCCTACAGAAGGACGTAGAGGGTTGAAGGGGTTCAAAGGAGAGTGACCAAGATGATGCAAGGCCTGCACTTGAAGCCCTGTGAGGACAGACTCTGCTGTCAGTTTCAGTTGTTCCAATATCCGGAATACAGCTGGGAGAGATTCAGTGGGATTGTCATGGTATAAGAGGACATCGTCTGTGTACAGAGCTACCCTGTGCTCCTCGCCTCCTAAGGTGATCCCTGTTAGGTGTGGTGACTCCTGGATATCTTGGGCAAGGGGCTCAGTATATAGGGCAAACAGTAAAGGTGACATTAGGCAACCTTGTCGGGTACCGTGTGACAAAGGGATGTACTGAGTGGTGACCAGAAATGTTAACAGTAGCTCGTGGGGACTCATAGAGGTTCTGCACAACCTGTATCAAGAGTTTTGGGAAGCCCATTTTCCTAAGAGTGGCATATAAAAAGGGCCAAAACGCTGGCACGGTGGCGCTGAGGGTTGAGACGCTGGACGTCACACATCGTGCTACGCTGGTGACCCAGGTTCGGGAACAACCTTGGGTTGTCATGGTGCCGGGGTGGGAGGGCGGAGCAGGATTGAGCATACCAATGGGCAGCTCTCCTCTCCCGAGGGTTTTGAGGGTGGGTTCCCCCCCCCCCATAGTTCCGCTCCCACCGGGTGGAGGTCTGGTGGGTAACATAGGTGGAGAGGGGATGGCAAACAGTTATGGGAGGTGGAAGGGGCTGAGCTGGCACCACAGGGTGCGTTGCATGCCTCCACATGCTTGCACGGCCGAGGGGGGGGAGGGTCAGGGGTGAAAACCTGTAAAATTCCTATGTGTCTTCATCGCCAGTTGGTGGGAGGAGGTGACAGGGACCAAGCAGCTATATAATAAGAAAAAAAGGAAGGGGGCGGCAAAAGACCCTGTCAAATGCCTTCTCAGTGTCAAGGCTCAGAAGGACAAAGGGGAAGTGATGGGATTGCATTTCGTGTATTAGATGTTTGGAACGCCAAATGTCGTCTGTTGTGGTCCTTGATCAGACAAACCCAGTCTGATCTAGCCTGATTAATGTTGGGAGGATCTCATCTAGTCTGTGCGCCAGAACGGACATAAAATATTTGTAATTGGTATTTCATGCCGATAATGGTCGATAGGAGTCACAAAAACTGTGGATTTCTGTCAGGTTTTGGTATTTCTGAAATGGTCATGTGCAGCCATTTTTGAGGAGGGTGTCCACTGGATAGCACTTCATTATAGGCACATAAGAGTGGTTGGAGGACCCTCTCCCCAGCTATCTTATAGAATTCAGCACAGTATGCATCTGGACTGGGTGCCTTCATTGTTTTAGAGTAGGATAGGGCCTGTACGATGATCCTGTTGTTCCTCAGTCATAGTGCGTAAAGTAAGGGAGTTCAGAAAGTTGGCAATATCGGGAGCGGTTGGTGTGTGTTCCGGGGTGTGCAGGGATTGATAATAAGCACTAAAAGCTCATGTGATGTCATGTAACTTAGTTTGATGATGGGTTTTATGTTATGTTTATTGTATGATGTTTTTTGTAATGTTTGTTTTTTGTACACTTGTCGCATATGAAAACGAGCAGACATGCTCATTGTTCTTACAAGTATAAAAAATAAAATGTAATTAAATTGATGCAACCTTGTGGTGAAGTGTAGTACCACTGGGATAGTTGTGGCGTACCTTAGTTTACGGATTTGATATGCCAGTAATCTGGTAGCTCTTGCACCTACCTCGTAGCATCTCTGACGAAGGAATGTTAGGGCAATTTCTCTTTGTTGGAGACAGAGGGCATCTAGGTCCTCCTTAGTTGGTTGGTTAGTTGGAGGCAGTATAGCGCAGTGGGTTAAGGCTCTGAGCTGCAGATCTGGAGACCTGGATTTGAATCCCACAGCTGCCTAGGTGCATACTGTGCGATCCTGAGCAAGTCACTTAACTTCCTTGTGTTCCTAGGTCGCATAGAAACAAGCTTCGGCTTAGTGTGCTACTCCTGGTTAAACAATGTTCCCTTTCCGTACTTTGTTTTAGCTGGAGGAGCACAGAGAGGTCTCCCTGCTGATGTGCCAGTTGTAAAAAGTGTAGCTTATCTTCCAGAGATTTCTGCTTTTCCTGTCTGATTTTTAGATTGAGTAGAAGCATACTGGATAAGATGACCACAGAGTATGGCCTTCAGTGTATCCGAGATCAAGGAATGGGCTGTGTCTTGACTTGTATTGTCCTGTAGGACCTCCTCAATCTTATTATCGAGGAACTCATGAAAGGGTTCTCTGCACAGATAATAAGGATTCAACCACCACCATGTGGAATGTTTTTCCTGGCCCAAATCCCAATGGCTGATCACCGGGGCATGGTCAGAATGCATTATAGTTCCTCATCTGCAGTCCACTAAATATGTTAAATTTTCTTTTTGGGTATAACAATGGTCTATTCAAGTGTAGGTTCCATGAACTACAGAATAATAGGTGTAATTATGTGCTCTTGGGTGCAAGAATCACCAGGCATCCACCCAGTCGATCTCCTGAGTTAGCTGCTTAAATGTTTTATGAGATGTTGGTTGTCTGGGGGGAGCCAAATTTGAAGAATCCCATTGTGGAGTGAGAGCTATATTAAAGTCTCCGGCTAATAGAAGTACCCCCTTAGTCTTTGTTATTATTTTGTCAGTAAGCATTTTAATTGTAAGGGAGGTTGTCCCTGGAGGTAAATATGGGTTTGCCAGGGTAACCTGTCTGTTAACAAATGCCCCGAACTGTGATTAGGCACCCCCTCCTGGTTAGACCAGGAATTGGTTACCTGAAAGGGGTTATGACTAAGGATAAGAATAGCTACACTCCTCTTCCTGCCGCCATGAAACTAGGAAGAATAAACTATAATGAGCCCAAGTCTAGCTAATTTTTCGTGCTCGTGTGGGAGAGATGAGTCTCCTGCATGTAAACCAAATGGGACCGAGTCTTTTTAAGGTGGGTTAGTGTCCTGGTGTATTTTATTGTACTGGTAAGTGCATTGAAATTCCAGGAATATAATTGCAATAATTGATGTTTCATATTACTATTCAAGTCAGGAGGGGTGATGACTCCCAAATGCCCCCGCCCGCCACACATGTCAGAAAGCATGCTATATAATGCCAGGATTCACAGACTTTTTCCAGCCATAAACTTAGAAATAAAGAATTCAGAATAGAATTATAACTAGTCCTAACAGGGAACATTACAAAGGGGTTTGTACAAACCGGGGGTGACAAAGCACCCAACGGAAAGCCAGCTGGGCTGTCTATGTAACTGAGGAAAACTTGGTACTTCCATTTTGACAGGTTGAACCTGGGACCTGGATGGCAAGGTTTGTGCCATGCCATGTGGGAGGCCACCCAGTGTGGCCTACAGATGTTTATACGCCGGGAAAATGGGGTTAAAAGGGTTCTGGTTCGTCATGCCACCTGTTCATCTGGGCCGTATTATAGCAGACGAGGAATTTCTAACACACAGGGAGAAAGCTAGAGGGAAATGGGGAGGGACAGGTGGGGAAGGGAACTCCCCTGTGGTATGGAATTCTTACTAGAGCATGGTAATCCACTTAAATGTAAGGAACCCCAGTCTAAATGACTCAAAACTATCTGTGTAGAACAGCCAAAATACCTAAACAGCCAGAGAAATGATGACTACATAACTGATAACAGTTTTATAAATCGGCTCTGGTGTGTGCATACAACCACTGTCCTGCAATATTCCAACAGTACATGTAGCAGTTTAATTGACAGTACCCCGAAGCAATGGGTCAACCTCCCTTCATGCTTCCTAATCCCCCAAATCCACTGCTCCCCCCCGCATGTATCAAGAGCAGCCACCACATGCCCCCCCCCCCCAACAGACACTAACTCGTAATAGCCTGCTTCCCCAGTAGACAACTCGATTGCCCGTGGGGGAGTAAGGGACAACATTGCTTTTTCCCTTGCTTGGTGTTTCATTTGGAGATTTAATCATATGAGTCATTGGCCAGCTTGATCACATTCCGCTGAACCCTTTTAAACAAGACTTGATAAGCCAGTGGGCTGGGTAATGTTTAAAGAACAACAAACTTTCTCAGATCAGTGTTGGGTTTAGCTTCACTCTAGGTAAAAAGCGGCCCTAAGGCCGCGGGCTCCAAGTTTGCTGCTTCTGGCGGCTGAACTGCATCAGGGTTGTAAAGTTCGGTTATACTGCTAGACATTGGCTTGCCTAAGAGACTCCATTCCAGTGGAGTGCTACTGCACAGGTACATCGCCGGGGAATTAAAATAGTTCTTCCTATCTCTAATGCTATGATTGCTATACATTGGGCCATGGAAATTGCTTAATAGTATTATGGGAAGCAGGCTATGAACTGCAAACCTTACATGGTGTCATCTTGGGAGTCAGCAGCAGCAGCAGCCTGTCACCCTAAAGGGGGGTGGGGAGTAGCTAACAAGGCAAATAGCCACAATAAACTTGGGGGATCTAGAAACTAACTTCAAGGCTGCCCAGTAACACGTACTGTTTTGGACCTGCCTTTGCATTGCAGTAAACCTTGGAATCAGCCCTCCGACTGATCAGCCATTTTACTTTGGGAAGTGGGAGAGCAATTTATTCCTGAGGCCTGCCACAGTCTGCTGAATAGCAGCTGCTCCTTGCCTATAGTGTTGCTCCCTCGGGGTTGCTTGCTGCCAAAGTTCTGGGCCAGTTTTGTAGCACTGGATGGCGGGTGTGAACTTTGGGGCATCTGCGAATGAATTTAAATTTTTCTGTTCACCAGCTCTACTGTCACTTCTGCCACAGGGTTGAAGATTAGTGACCTACAGTATCTGGGGAAAACCATGGTCATTTTAGACAGATCGGGTGTTCTGAATTTGATCTTATGGTCCTGTAGTATCTTCATTACTGGTACGTAGGCTCTCCGGTGCACAGCTATGGTTGGAGAGTAATCATTGTCAGTTTAAGAATAGACAGTGTGTCTGGTACATGACTGTACCCTTCTGCCAGGCTTTATGAAGGATGAATTCTTCTTCTTGATATCTTAAGAAGCGGAGCACAAGGGATCGGGGGAGAGCATTATGATGCGAGGGCTTGGGACCCAATGTTCAATTTGCTGTATCCAGTTCTAGTGTACTGGGGGGAGGAGTTAGTTAAAATTCAGTTTGGAAAAAGGTTTGAAGAAAAAAGATTGGGCCAGTACCCTCAGGAAATCCAGAAACACGTAGGGTATTCGGTATTCCTACGGTTATAGGCTTTGGCGTTTGCCACTTGGGACTGCAAGCCTTGAATAACTGATGTAGTTGTATTAAGGCCCTTTTTGAAGTATCAAGCCTAGAATCCTCTGTGGTGCATTGTACTTAGGTGGTATCCAACTGCTTCTCCAGTTTGTTCAAATCCATTCAGAGTGTAGCTGTGGTAAGTCTGACCTCTTTTCTGATGTCCCGCAGCTCAGGTAGGATTAGTACTGTACCATTTGTTTTTGTAATGGTTTGGAGCCTGAGGCGTCCGCTGTAAGATGGCAGTGATGTGCTGAGACCTGGGAGCTGTCAGTATCGGTTGCCAAACCATCTCCATTGGCAGAATCTTCGGGGGACTGGGCCCAGCCTGCCATTGCCCTTGACATGTTATTCCTTTTGGTGTGACGCTGGAAGATTTTATACCTTTTATAGGACCAATTTCCAGAATATCCCTTCTGAAAATGCTGTTTTTGTTGATGGAATAGCCCAGGCAGAGACTGAGCTTTGATACTAGGTAGCTACAAGGGGCATGATGTCTGGTTCAGTCTATTTCATTGGGTTTTCAACTTGTCCTCATACTTGGTCACTTTTGAGCATTTTTCCCCAGATTTTCAACATGGCCTGTTTTGGGACCCCGCCTCGAACAGTGTCAGGGAAGTTATGCAGATCCGGCCCAAAAGGTGGTTTTGTGGTTGTTGTGCGTAATTACCTTTTGGGCAGGATTTGGAAATTTTCTCCACTCTTGTTTGTGAGGTGGGGGTCACAAGAAGGCTATTTTGAAAATTTGGGGTAAAAAATAGTTAAAAACAACAAAGTTAGTATACCAATTGTTTCAGCACATGCTGATAACCACTAATTTTCAATATTTTGACCCCAGATTTTCAACATAGCCATTTTTTTCTCACCACCTCACGAACATGACAGCTGTGTCATTTTTCAGATCCTGGCCAAAAATGTGTTTTCACACTGGTGGTGCAAATTGACATTCCAGCCACTATTTTACAAATGACACCCACCTCCTGTCGTGTTCAAAAGGAGTGGTCATGAAAAGACTATGTTGAAAGTTTGAGGTCAGAATGTAGCAAAACAACTGAGTTATGAAGAAACGTTGAATTGTTCCAGCGTTTACTCATAACTTTATTTTTGACTTTAATGTTCAACAAGTCCCTTGTGCTGCCCCACCTCCTGAATATGACAGGTGTCATTTTTAAATCCCCTTCAAAACTTGTTTTCGCAGTTGAACTGCAAAATCACCTTTCGGATGGCATTCAAAATATTCCACCTGCCTTAATCATCTCGCCTCAGAAAGGATAAGGATAGGATGGAGACAGTGCAGTGCAGAGTAACAAAAATGATTCAGGGCCAGCAGGGCCGATCCTATGAGGAGCGCCTCAAGGCACTAAATATGTACTCACTGGAGACCAGAAGGGAGAGGGGAGATACGATGGAGACCTTCATGTTCCTTAAAGGAATTAAAGTGAACCGCGAGGAACTATTTAGCCTGAATACTAGTTTGTGGACACGAATAGAAATTAGCAGAAGGTAGGTTCAGGAGAGATGTGAGAAAGTACTACTTTTCAGAAAGGGTGGTGGAAACTTGGAACAGTCTGTCAGCTGAAATGGTGTGTGCAAAAAGAGTCAGGGGATTCAAGCAGGGCTGGGACACAATGAAGGGAATAGTGGTTACTGGGGGTGACAGGACCAAGGAGGAGACCAGAGAGAGGATGGGGAGGATTGGTACCCTGGAGGAACAGTAGGTTCCAGGGATTATAGGGAACTTGGGCAGACTGGATAGACCTCTGGTCTTTTTCTGCTGTCATTGTCTATGTTTCTATAATGTCATGTCATAAAAAAGTCTGTTGGAAATTTTGGGTCAAAATGTGGAAGCCCACTGAAAATTAGATAGTGCCTCTCAGCTGACATATTAGATACAATCTAAATATGTGTAAAAGCAGGACAACACTGAAAATGAAATACTGCATCTCTTCTGGTCTATCCTAGGTACATATATAGTAAAAAATGTGTACAAGCAAGACCCGGTACAACAGCAATGCAAGTAAGTAAAAACAAATTTTATTCATAAAATAAAGTTTATGAAAAGAGAGAGAACTCTATTGAGCAAAGCTCATTTTCAAAGAGGTCCCTTAGATATTCTTGTCATGTTACACAGGTGAGCCAATAAGACAAATACAAAATATAATTCAGTACAAACATACTAAAATGCCAGCAGAGTAGATCTAATGGTCTTTCGTGTCTGCTCGTTTGGTCAACCCCCAGCTTGGGAGCTGACCTTGCTGTGCCCCCCCCCCCTTGGGCTTCTCCTTTCCCAGTCCGAGATATTCCCCCTGTATTGGACTTTGCCAGCACAACCCTAACCCTGTACCTGTCCCAACCCCTCTTGAACCCCTCCACAGTCTCTGCCTCCACTAGTTCCCTGGGCAGGACATTCCATGGTTCCACCGCCCTCTCAGTGAAGTGGCACCTCCTTTCCCCCTGAGTCTTCCTCCCTCTAGCTTCCACCCGTGCCCTCTAGTTGCCCCCCCCTTTTCCTTTGGAGCACCCCGACTGAGCCTCCCCTGTTTAGCCCCTTCATGTATTTTAAGATCTCTATCATGTCCCCCTGTCCCTCCTCTCCTCCAGCATGTACATGTTGAGCTCGTCTAGCCTCTCCCCATAGGTCCTTTCCCCCAAGCCCCCAGATGATTTTGATTGCCCTCCTCTGGACCTTTTTTTTCCAGGAGTGCAATGTCCCTTTTTAAGTGCGGCCTCCAAAACTGCACACAGTACTCGGAAGTGTGGCCTAACCAAGCAGTTGTACAGAGGGATTATCGCTTCCCTCTTCTGGAGGTAATCCCCCTAGCGATGCATCCCAGCATCCTGTTGGCTTTGGCCGCCACCCTCCTACAAGTCTCAGAGTTGTTCATTTTGACATCCACCACCACCCCCAGGTCCCTCTCAGCCATCGAGACCCTCCCCTCCTCCCCATCCACCACTGCTCCCAACTTCAAGTAATCCGCAAAGAGACTCATTTCACTCTTGATACCCTTCCTTATGTCAGAGACATAGGCATTAAACAGGAGGGGCCCTAGGACCGATCCCAGAGGAACCCCACTGATGACCCTCCTTGGAGATGAGACTAACCCCCAACCACGACCCTCTGGGTATGCTCCGAGAGCCAGTTTCCTATCCATCTGATCATCCGTTTCCCCACCCCAATTTACCCCAGCTTACCCAACAGGCCTCCGTGAGGAACTGAGTCAAACGCCTTGCTGAAATCAAGAAAGAGGATGCCCACCGGCCTGCCCTGGTCCAGGGTACTCATCACCCAATCGTAGAACTCCACAAGGTTTGTCTGACACGATTTTCCCGGAACAAAGCCATGCTGTCTATCGTCCAGGTACCCCATTTTCTCCAGTACCCCCCCAGCATCTCCTTGATAATACCCTCCATCACCTTGCCCACCACCGATGTCAGGCTGATGGGCCTGTAGTTTCCCACCTCCTCTCTTGATCATCCCTTGTGGATAGGCACGATATGTGCCACCCTCCAGTCCTGGGCACCCACTACATCATCAGAAAGATGTTGAAAAGCTCTGTCAGGGGTTCTGCCAGGACATCCGCCAGTTTCCTCAGTACCTTGGGATGTAATTTATCCAGCCCTGGTGCTTTCTCCATCCTAAGGGCTTCCCTCACTCTCTACCGGGATTTCCACCTCCACTTCCTCTCCCTTGGCCCCCTGTTCTGCCTTCCCCCCTCTTGATGGTGATGTCACCCCCCAGACCTGCCAGGGCTCCTGATTGGTAAGGGTCCTGCCTCCTCCTCAGTTTCACCGTCTCCTCCCTTGGATGACGCAGACCCCCCATTATTCCTGGTAAAACTGAGGCAAAGTACTCATTTAGTACCGCGGCCTGCTCCTCCAGGTCCTGTGCCCATCCCTCTCCTGTTCTAATCCTGCTACTCTGCCCCTTCACCTTCCTTCTTTCCCCACTGTATCTAAAACAAACCTTGTTCCCCCTCCTGATTTCCCTGGCCAGGTTCTGCTCCTTCCTTGCCTTAGCCGACCTCACCACCCTAGTGACCCTTTTGGCCATCAGCTCATACTCCCCTTGAACCCTTTCGCTCCTTGAGCGTTTGAAGCGCCTATAGGCAGCCTTCTTTTCCGTCCCCACCTCCTGAACCTCCAGGTCCACCAACAGGGTTTTCTGGTCTTACCACATTTGCGCCTCACTGTTGCACAGGTCTTGGTAGCCTCCTGCCCCCAATGATTTCCCACCTGTTGTCAACATCCATGCCTGGCCTTATCCCATCAAATGATCCTTGAGGATCCTTTACATCCCTTGAAGTCTGCCCCCCTGAAGTCAAGTACCACCGTCTTTGTGCGGCCTTCAAATACTTACACAGTACTATACAGTTGCAGCAGATATTTGCCTGACAGTGTGCTACTTTCGACATTGACAAATGTTTGCTTACTCCTTTATAATACTAGGCTGCCAGTAAATTTATGACGCATATATAAGTCTGTGGTACAGCAAGGGTTAAGGACCGCCCTGGTAATGGAATCCAGCTGACTGGTCTGTAATTCTCGAGAGCCCGCTGCAGTCATCAAGGTCGCCAGAGACCGGGCCCAACATCATGGGATGGTGGGAGGGACAGAGGGAGAAACAGCATAAAAAAAGATGTGCCTTGGCCGACACGAATGATAGTCCCCTAGGTCCTCACATCTTGCTCAGTGCAGATCTCACTGGACACAGCAGCAGGGGGAGCGTCAGTTGGTGGCAGTCGAGAGCCAGACAGCTATATGGGGGAAGAAGATAGTGATGGCTGCCATATTTGCAGTTGCAGCCAAAGACTTTGTTAGATATTTCCAGGTATTTCTTGATATTTTGAAAGGGATTCTCTCTCGTGGGCATTCAGTGATACTGCAGACAGGCAGGAAATTTCTCTAGAAATGTCAAAGGAATGTCAGGAAACCTCTGACCATATCTTTGACTACAACTGTGGCGTAGGAATAGCACTGTAAACCTGGCAGGGGTTAGGATAGAGGAGAACAAAAAGGAAACTCGCTGTGTCCAGCATAGGCGGTACCTAGAAAAGTAGATTTGAAAAGTATGCTGATATTTTTATTAGTTGTAACTGAAACTAACCTTTTTTGAAAAACATTTCTCGTTGTACTGCTGCAGAATGTTTTGACTCATATATGCGCTATAGGATTGAGTGAGTAGTGATGAAACTGAATTGATGCATTGTATAGCTTCAGAGGTCAGTATATTTAGATATAGCTCTGGCTTCCTGACGTGGTCCCAGAGAAAGATGTACTGTAGTATTGGAGCACTCGGGCATCCAGTCTGTCCTTCGACCTTTGTATCCTACAGGCTTTATGTGTGAGTTCACAAAATGTTTTCTGTTTTATAGATAAGCTGCCTTGAAAGATTGGAGCACTTGAGGGACAGGGCAGAGTTGACGGACAGCAGGACTTTTCCTGGTGTAAAATTCTGTTTCTCTTAATTTTAGTGTATTTCAGTGCAGTGACAGGGTACAGAAGATAATTCCAGTACAGAGACACATTTGGCATACACCTTGGTTGAAGTTCACTTGTCACTTCTGTTTATTTCTGGAAACATATTGTAAACCTTTGGGTATCTCCCATGCTCTTGTGTGCCTCAGTTATTTCTTTAGGACTTGCATCGCCATGTTGTACATGCATATACTTGTCAGGCTAATTATTAAGGGGGGTGGCGTTGCCCATATAAGATCCAGGGTGCCTCTTCAAAAATTTGGTCTGCTGGCCTACGATTGGGTGACGAGTACCCTGGCCTAAATGAGCAGGTTGGCAATTATTGGGGTCCCCTTTTTCTTGTTCTGCAGGTAGGAAAGACAATTACAAAACAAACAAAAAAATTAAAGTTGATAAGGAGTTTCTACTTCATGTTAAGCTTCTCCATGTTCGAAAATTGTACATTGCTTTGCAGAATAGGAGAGGGAGTAGTGACCTACCTACAGGTGATAGCCATAGAGAAGGCTGCGTTAAATATTGCAGAAACATCTGTCCCCTGCGGTATGCAGTCTGGGGGGGTAAGTCTTCAACAAGAATTTTCTCAGGAGCTAAATGTTGTTGAATATCTCTGACTATTGTAGCAGTGTACTGGGTGAGAACTGGGCACAACCAGAAGACATGGAACTGGGTTGCTTTCATCCCACAGTGCCTCCAGCATAGTAGGTCTGTGTTGCCCTGATGGTAGAGCGTGGTAACTGCAAGCATTCTGAAATGTCTGCTGGCCACTTCACATTTGAACCTTCCCCAGTAATTATTAGTTATTTTGTATGCCTCCCAGTTCTTCCACCGGTTTTAGATATGCTCTGGGCCCCAATCTGTGTCGTAAGTCCACTGTATGATGTACCAGATTAGGAATGTGCCTTTTTTTCTCATGTGGTTAGGTAGTAGCACTTGTTAAATAATCTGTAGCAGGATCTAAAGGGATGAAGAATCTCATAAAAGGGTCCTTATTTACATGATCTTGAATTTGAGAATACTTGAATAGGTCTGGTTTGTGAAGGCAAAATTCTTCACACAGCTTTGTGAAGTCTTTAATTTTAGCGTCTTTGAAGAGCTAACCTTTTCTATGCTACCTTTTAAAGGTGGAGTCCATCTTTGTGAGGTGTAAGCCTGGGCATATGGCAGTGGGAATAATGGATACAGTAATCCTCAGTTACGTAGTTGGCTACTGTGTCCAGGCTTTAATGGTGGTCTTAGTCCACGGGTTATGCATAGTTTGTATGTCTGCTCTGGGAGAAGCGCAAGACCCCTGTGGACCAGTGCAGGTCTGTCTAACCCCTTCCACTCTGAATTCTCCACAGAGGAGAGATAAGTGAATAAAGGTTCTGATTTGAGCGCATCTGTAATATTTCTTGAGGTCTGGTACAACCACTCTCTCCTTACTTTTTGGAGCAGTAACTACTGACCACTTGTTTTCTGTTTCTAACTATTAGGGATGTGTCAGTATCGCATTTTAGTATCACGATATTTAGCATAAAAGTATCATGATATATTGATTATCTTGATAATCTGCAGCATTTGTAATTGTAGGGAAAATAGTAAGAATCTGATTGGAGGAAGGTAGGGAATTGTGAATCATGGTTGCAGCTAGAGACTGACACTGCTGGAGCAGCAGGTTAAGATACTTCATATATGATTTTTGTTAAATAAATAAATAAAAATTAATAAAGGTTTTTTATCTCCAGCCTCCTGACTGGTCCATATCAGGCTCTGGTTCACCCATCTCTTGTCACCCTGCCACCCCCAGGACTTACCGCTTCTCATGGCAAAGCCAGGGGGTAGCCAGCCCCCTCCCCTGGAGCAGTATCCAGATACTGGAGGAGGTGACTGGTTGGAAAGTGCAGGGCCTGCAGTGCACGAAGCTATCATTCCACTCGGCCAGCTTTTCTGCTCAGTTTCTCCCCAGCCATACACCTTGCAAGGATGTTAGTGTGCATGCGTGTGGAGGGACATGCCACATGTTGGGCAGGGGCTCCCCTTCCTTGTTGCTCTGCTGCACCACTACCAAGCCTTCACTTGGTGGCGCTCTGTGAGCGGAGTGGCCAGACCCTCCTCACTGGGAGAGGAGAGCGATCTGTGGGACGCTCCTCTCCCTTCTGGTTGAACCTCATGCGACTTAGTCTGCTCCGGAACCACTTGCATGGCGAGCAGTAACTTTACTACCCCACCACTGGGCCGGCAGTTAAGACACTTTATCATGGTATTAGTTATCTGAAAATTGGGTGGGGGAGAGACTGAGTCAAGACTCGTTTCCATGTGCGACTATGACAGGGGGGAGATAGAGAGGGGAAGGAAACTAGCACAGGCACACAGTAATACCAATAGAGAGATACAGTGATGACAGTGGTGGTGACTGATAGAAAAAAAAGTGATACAGAGAATACAAAGGAAAATAAACGCAATTAGAAAAAGATTCCCAGTCGATAGAATTACAGTTAATAGTTTTATTCTCATAAGGAAAGAAACGTGTCCCTTTACAAATCTTGCCCGCGCACACATAACACTTTGTCTTTTCTTTATTTCGTTTTATTTAGTTGCCGTTTCTCTCTTTTTTTTATCTTTCTGTTTTGTCTGATATATCCCCGTGGGCGAAATGCAAGAGCAAGGATTACACCTGGGGCCAGATGTTCAGATTTGGACCCAGGGCCTGCATCAAGCCTTGCCCCACCCCCTTGTGTCTTTGCAACTGTGTCAAGGTCAGATGCCTCGACGGCACAGAATTTAGCATTCTAGGGACATGGATATGTTGTTCATCCACACTCATTGGCAGTATCCTTGCCGCTTTAAATCTTGCCGGAAGGTCTTCAAGCTTGCTCCTCCCACCCACCCGGGTGGTATAACTCTCGGCTCCGCCCCATGACGCCAGATCTTCCTTACCGCTTGGAAGCTCAGGTTCCCTCCTTAACGCTCTGCGTTTGTGACTGGTTCCTATTTCTCCGTTTGCGGATTTAAAAATAATATTTTGCAAAAAGACTTCAGTCTTCGATCCCTCGCGGCTGCGATGGATAAATCGACTCCCGGATTTCGGAGATGCCCATGCGGGCAGAAGATGTCTCGGACGGATCCACACTCCACGTGTGTCTACTGCTTAGGCCTTGAGCACGACCCGCAGGCTTGCGACCTGTGCTCATCTTTCTCGGCCTACGTCCTCGAAGACCGTGCTGCCCGATTGCAACTGGGCCGTCCGAGCGTTCTCCTCCGGTGAAGTCCAAGGAGGCCCGGTTGGCGGTGTCCGCGGCGGCGGGCTCGGCGGATCAGCTCGAGCGGATGGTCGCCCTCGAAGAGGAGGCGGCGCGGGCCGTATCTTCCTCGGCCGCGGCATTTATCCCGCTCTCTCTGGGTTCTTCCTACACGGCTTCCTTTAAGGAGCTTTGTCTGTCCCTCTCCACTAAAGGAGAAGGGCTTGCGTCTGCTGGACCTTTTTCTCGGTCCAAAAAGAGGGACAAGGGTAAGTCCCTCCGTCGACGCTCTTGGGAGCGGGAAAGGTCCCTCTCCCCGGGCCGTCGACCGTCGGCTTCGGTCGACCGCTCGGCTTCGGCCACTGGCCTCACGGTGTCCCCGTCAGGTCAGTTGACCGAGACTCCCACTGATGAAGTCGAGATTTTTCTCGACCCATTGGACGGGCTGTCGCCTTTAGCAGCCGAGATTCCCCTCTCCCCGGTTCCCCCGGGAGGAGTTGAGGATCCCGTGGGCTCGCCTGTGCCTCCGGTTCCGGGGCCCTCGGATGGACCTTCCGAGCCGAAGGGAGTGTCGGTTCCGGCCGACACCTCCCTGCACCGACCCCGGAAATTCCGGGACTCTCGGTCTCGGTCTCGGACCTCTTCGCGGTCCAGCCGTTCCCACCGGCGGTCAGCGGTCCTGCCGGCACCGCTAGCGGGCGTCGCCCGCTCGTCCTCGTCCTCCTCCTCGGATGAGGGAGGCTTGGCGTAAATTCGTCGGCCGGCACGAGGACCTTATGTTGCAACAGCTCCTCCTGGCCGGGATAGTCGACTCGCGCCTTCCCGGCCATTAAGTGCTGTCACCGAACGGCCGACACAACCCCTCGACTTGCCCGAGAGCCTATACCCAGGCGGTTGTTCGGCCAAAACCAGCTGCTCCACCGGATTGCGGTGGAACCTCCGCCTCCACAGCCACCAATTGGGGCTCTGACCATGATTCTCGGTCGGCTAAGGGTTACCCCATCGGCTGTCAGTTACCCCCACCCCGACCGACCTCGGCAGGTGAAGGGTGGCTCAGGCCAGAGGCAGTTTTTCGAGGACTCTTCCGAGTCCGAGATGATTCCTCCTTCTTCTCAGCGACTGGACTTGGGTCTTCAGGAGGTCAGCCAATGGACGATAGCCCGTCGTCCTTCCTAGGACTGCTTCGGCTCATCTCGGAGTCTACCGGGATGGAGCTCGAACCCGTTTCCAAACGGGCCAGGTATCCCCTCACGGAGATTCTGGACCGAGGGGATTCTCCGACGGAGGCCTTTCCGGTGGCCGAGGCCATAGTGGGTCCAGCACTGGAACTTTGGCAGCGCCCTGCTTCCTGCCCTGCGCCTTCGGCCAGGATGGCCAGGAAGTATGCGGTCCCTACCGGTTCCTTGTCCGGTTTTTCGGAACACCCCTCTGCTGAGGGGTTGGTTACCGACAGCGTTTTCCGGCGCGCCGGCAACGCCAGGGATGTGGACAAACCTCCTGACAAGGAGTCCAAGAAATTGGACTATGTCGGGCGAAAAGTCTACGCTGCGTCCTCTCTCGGCCTTCGTCAGGCCAGTTCGGCCGTCCTCATGGCACATTTTTCTCATGCCCTGTTGGGCTCCCTGGATGAGGTCATCCCTCATCTTCCCCGATCTGCAGACTCACGGTTAAGCAGGTGCGGGACCAGGGCAGGCAGTGGCCAAACAGCAGCTCCAGACTGCTTTGGATGTAGGGGACTCATGTGCCAGATCGGGTGGCGGCCGCGGTGGCTGTGGTCGGCGGGCTTGGCTGAGGATATCCACCTTTACTTCGGATACCAGCACAAGTTGGCGGATGTTCCTTTTGGGGACTGACCTCTTCGCCCTGGGGTGGAAGGTCACCTGCAGAGGATCGAGTAGTCAATGCCACCTTGGACTCGGTCTCTTCCGCTCAGAAGGACAAAGGCCGCAAACCACAGCCTAAGCCCTTTCGTCCTTCTGTGCCCCAGCGCCTGCCCAGCAACGTCAGGGCCAGCAGGCTCGGCCTTGGCATCCCAAACCCAAGCCGCCGGCTTCCTCTAACAGGAGGCAGGGAGGAAAGGGCCCAGGAGGTCCCTCGGCCGGTCCCTCCTCCAAGCCTGCCCAGTGACGGGCTGAGGGGTGTCGCCCCCATCCCCGTCACCTTACCCCTGGGTCCCCCCGTGGGGGGACGGCTCCGGCACTTCCGTTCCGCCTGGTCCGCTGTTACCACGGACAGGTGGGTCTTGGAGGTGGTGGGAAGAGGCCTGCCTCTGGAATTCGAGCAGGCACCACCCTTCAGGCCGTCGCCCCTCGGGAGCCTGGATCCCCAGCTCACTGGCGGCTCGTCGAGCCGATCGTCACTCTCCTCCTCCAGAAGGAGGTGGTAAGAGGTGGTGGACCCTCCTTCAGACCCAGGGTTTGTGTCCAGGTACTTCCTGGTTCCGAAACGGACGGGGGGCTGGCGCCCCATTCTCGACCTACACGACCTAAACAAGTTCCTAAGGTCTCGAACCTTCAGGATGGTCACTCTGGCTCAGATAATACCATCCTTGGAACGCGGCGTGTGGTTCTGCTCTCTGGACTTGCAGGACGCGTTTTTTCACGTCCCTATCCGTCCGTCTCACCAGAGATTCCTTCGCTTCCGAGCGGAAGGATCTCTCTTCGAGTTCCAAGCCATGCCCTTCGCTTGTCTCCAGCTCCCAGGGTCTTCACCAAATGCATGGCAGTGGTGACAGCATTCCCTGCGGCGCCGAGGGTCCGGTGTACCCTTACCTGGACGACTGGCTGATAGCAGCTCCCTCCAGGAAGGAGGCGGAGTGGTCCAGAGATCTGGCCCTCCAGGTCTGCTCTCAACTGGGCCTCCTTGTCAACGAGGCCAAGTCGGAACTCGAGCCGAAGCAGGTGATTTTTATTCATCGGGGCGCAGCTCGACTCTCTTCGAGCCAGAGCGCGGCTCCCGGCGGACAGGGCCGAGGTTCTTTCCTCCTTTGCCCGATCATTTCTGGTTGGGCAATTGCGCCCTGCCCGGGACTTCCTGCGCCTCCTGGGTCTCATGGCGGCCTGTACCAGCGTGGTCCGTGGGCCCGCTGGAACATGCGTCCCCTTCAGTGGGGACTGGCCAGCCAGTGGTCACAACGCTGCGATCCCTTGGACCAGCTTATGTCGGTGACACAGGGGATGTGGAATGCTCTCCAGTGGTGGACCGTTCCAGATCAATTGCAGGAGGGCATCCCGTTCGTCCGCCCCGAGCCGACGGTCTCTCTGTCGACCGATGCCTCTCTGATGGGTTGGGGTGCCCATCTGGGGGAACACCGGGCTCATGGCCTCTGGTCCCCGCGGGAGTCCCGATGCCACATCAACCTGCTGGAGCTCCGAGCGGTCCGCCTAGCTCTCACCGCCTTTGCTCCGTTCCTCCGGGGTCAAGTGGTCCGAGTCCAGACGGACAATACCACGACCATGTACTATCTAAACCGCCAGGGCGGGACGCGCTCCATGCTTCTATGCAAGGAAGCTCTCCGCATTTGGTCTCGTGCGCAGCCTGGAGGCGGATCTCCTAGCCATTCACGTGGCAGGAGCCTCCAACACCCTGGCCGATGCCCTGAGCCGGATAGGGGCTGCATCCCACGAGTGGTCTCTCCTGCCGGAGGTAGTACAGCATCTGTTCTCCCTTTGGGGCACACCTCAGGTGGACCTGTTTGCCTCCACGGAGAACGCGAAGCTGAGTCTGTTCCATGCCGGCCCCCCTCAGCAGGGCTCGCTGCAGGGGGATGCCTTCTCGAGGCAATGGACCCCGGGCCTCTTTTACGCCTTTCCCCCATTTCCCTTGATCCACAAGGTGCTTCTCAAGGCGAGGAGGGACAAGGCGCAGGTGATTCTGATAGCCCCAGACTGGCCTCGCCAGTTCTGGTACCAGATCTCCTCAGTCTCAGCTCCAGGACTCGCGGCAGCTTCCAGCTCGCCGGACCTGCTCTCAGTCAATCAGGGAAGGTGTTCCATCCGGACCTTCAATCCCTGCACCTGACGGCCTGGTTCCTGAGCGGCTAGAGTTCCAGGCTTTGGGTCTTTCGACGAGGTCCTCAATGTAGTTGAGGCGTCCGTAGAGTCGACCAGAAAATGCTATGCCTTCAAATGGAAAAGGTTTTCCATTTGGTGTCAGGACAAGGGCTTGGACCCTTCCTCCTGTTCCTTAGCAAGCATCTTGGACTATTTATGGTCCCTTTCTAGTCAAGGGCTTAGGTCGGCGACCTAAGGGTGCACCTGGCAGCCATCTCTGCTTACGGGCGGCGGGCAGGAAGCAGTCGGTGGCGCAGGGAGAAGGTGGTCTGGCGCTTTTTCAAAGGCCTTGATCACATTTCCTCAGTGCAGGAACCCCCCACCTCCGTGGGATCTACTGCTGGTACTGGCAAAGCTCATGGGCAAGCCATTGAACCTATGCACAGGTGTGCTCCTCTCACCTGTCGTGGAAGACCGCCTTCTTGGTGGCTATCCGTCAGCCAGAAGGATGGGAGAGCTCCAGGCGCTTTCCATCGAGTCTCCTTACCTGGTCTTCCACAGGGACAAGGTTGTCCTGCGCCCCACCGAAATTCCTTCCGAAGGTGGTGTCGGAGTTTCACCTTAACCAGGTGTTGACTCTGCGGTGTTCTACCCCAATCACACCTCGGAGGCAATATAGGCTCCATACTCTGGATCCTAGAAGGGCGCCGCTATTATAAGGGAGCGACGGCTGAAATTCGGGAGAGGTTTCGCCAGCTGTTTGTCACCCACGCTTGAAGCCGCATCTGGCAGACCTGCAGCCAAGCGGACTTATAAGCAGGTGGGTAACCTCCTGCATAGATCTCTGCTATAAGTTAGCGGGCATGGAGCCTCCCAGAGGGATAAGAGCTCATTCTACCGCCATACTGCTGCAACGGTGGCTGCTTCCAGGGACGTCCCTATCCAGGAAATCTGCAGGGCTGCTACCTGGAAGTCAGCAAACACCTTCATTACCCACTACCACATCGACCTTGAGTCAGCCGGGATGCTGGTTTTGGGGCCTCGGTTCTCAGTCTCTCTTTCCCAAGTAAGTATATGGGGTGCGTCTTGCCTCCTCCTCCGGAGAACTGCTAGAGTCTGCCAATGAGTGTGGATGAACAACATATCCATGTCCCTAGAAATACAGGTTACTCACCTGTAACAGGAGTTCTAGGAATGGTATATGTTTTCATCCCTACTACCGACCTCAGCTTGGCCTTTACAACCTGAGCTTCCAGCGGCCAGATCTGGCGTCATGGGGCGGAGCCGAGAGTTATACCACCCGGGTGGGTGGGAGGAGCAAGCTTGAAGACCTTCCGGCAAGATTTAAAGCGGCAAGGATACTGCCAATGAGTGTGGATGAACAACATATACCATTCCTAGAACTCCTGTTACAGATGAGTAACCTGTATATCTTGGACGCGGTTACGACACTTGGACTGCATACAAGAGGCCCCAGCATTGTCTGGAGCTGAACCACAGAGAAGTGATCTAACAGGTGTTAAAACTGCACATGGGGTTGAAAATCTTTTTTTTGCATGGCAAGTCCAGCGTGCCATTATTTTTGATGTACCTAGTGCTATGGCAGCAGTTCGCTTTTGAAAATCCAGCCCCCACTGTTTACTTTAGAAAAGCTGATATGCAAGTACGTACAGTATTTTCTTGAATTGTCCTTGCGGTCCTACTGAGACTTGCTGCAGGAACTGCGTTTCAGGTGTTCTCTGTCACTAGAACACAAACGTTTGGTGTGATACACTGGCTCTGAGTTATCTACTTCCACGGAGGCATCACATCTCTAACCACCCAGACCAGACTCTGATGTGGCTGTTTCTTATTTACCTATAGATGATGATGACTGTATGCAGGGATTGCAGTTTATATATGATCAGAGAACAGCTCTAACATGCACCAAAAGGCAAACGTTGCAGCCTGCTCACAAATGACCCCTGGTCCCTCTGCCAGTGGGTCCAAACTGATGCAGCTTCTCCATAAAAATATCTAAAAGATGGAAAAGTGAACTGTACTGAATCTGCCACTCTTTTTGACCCACATTTTTTACACCAGTGGGTCCAGTTTGACTCATTTTTTTAACCATCCAGCGCTGTCACTGCATATGATTGAAAGGATGTACTTGACAGTAGTTCTTGGAGCAAAGGATTGCTGAAAGTCTTACCAGACAGAAACAAAATGCATGAAAGCAACAGGGAAATGACTAACTGTTGTATCCAGGGGCACATATTATTTTTTAATACCGGTACTAGAAACATGACTACAGAAAATGAGCAAATGTCGAAGGCCATCTATAAACATATATGTATAAATATATATATATATAGTGCAGGAGCACACCCTATAGTTGGGGTGAAGTAGCGGTTTCTATGGTAAACCTGAAATTGTGCACTTTAATAACTGCAACTGTTCAACGGATTTGCACAAAATTTTGCATGCGTATTCTCCTGGGGTAGCTCTCTTGATGTGTCAAGTTTTGTTCCGGTCGGATTTGATTCTGAGATCTTGATAGTGAAAAAACCTTAAAATTCACTTTTTGCAGTTTTATTTTCCTCATTGTGCTGCACAGAGACTGTGTGGAATTTCGGTCTGCAATTTTAAGGGTAGAAAGAGATTGGGTCACAGAACAGGCCAGTATTTATTTGGTAAAAAAATGTTAATCCGTTCAAATGTTATAGCATTTTTAAATTCCCATTCTTTTCAGTGGGATTTTTATTTTTCAGGACAGCTGCACGGTGTGAACAAGGATCCTTGTTTGTGAGAGGCCAATCCTTGCTCGCCAGAAAAAATTCTTTGTTTGTGTGCCACCATCCTTCTGCCCCAAAAAAACTCATAGCTCTGTCCAGGGATGCCTGTTTGCCACATTTATGTATGATTTTTGCTCATCGGGAGTTGATGAGCTCTGCTTTGTGCTTTCTGATGTTTGTAAGCCCCTGGAAAGTTATTGTTAAATGTTTTTAAATCCTTGTTTGTCACTTGCTAAGATCCTTGTTCATGAGTCTTTTGTCACTGGTGAACGAGGAAATTAGCTGAAGAACAAGGATTCCCGTTCTGGCCATTTGTTCTGAAATTTTGATGGCCAGACCCACCGTAAAATGAGGAAACTGTTGTTAATACCTCAGTGGAGGGATGGGAGCACAGGGTCTGAAGGACCATGCGCTCCCACCGTAAAATGAGGATACTGTTGTACTATCTCAAAAAGTAAGGAAACTGAAAAAAACTTCTTTAATGCATTAGGGTTGCCGCAACAAAAGTAGGGAATGTGTAGGCGTTAGGGTTTCACCTTACCCCTTTCCTACCCTGTGGAGACCAGGAGGCATTGGGGAAGGGGGGCATTGGGGTCGCCAACCCCAGCACTCACCCCATTCTCCTATACTGTAGTCACCCAGCCTATTTTACAATGGAATGGTGTGAGTGTTAGGATTGGTGACCTCAGTGCCACCCCCCTCCCCCCCCAAACACCTCCTGGTCTCCACAAGGCAGGGGTGGGGTGTTAGGGTGAAACCCTAATGCCTCATTTCCCTCCTTTTGTTGCGGCATCCCTAACTCATGCAATAGCGAAGTTTTTGCAATTTATATATATAGATAGACACACACACACACACAGTAGATAGATTGGGTAAGTGTGCTATACCAAGAAATGAAACCCATCAAATGGGCTAACCAGATCATCATAAAGCAACAAACTTGACTTTTTCCCTTAAGGGAAAACAAGATCTAGAACAAAATGGAGATGCAGCGTATTAAATAGCTGGTATGACATAGCAAAATGGGGCAATGCTAACCTTTTCCAGAAATGAATAGTACTAGATTGCTAACCATTTTTTCAGCGCATCCATGGCACAGTAGACAGAATAATTAAAACTATATGTATCTATTTTAAATTTTGATAACCATTCTGTGCCAAATGCTGTTCATTTTCACTGATTATTAGCACTTGAGTGCACAAAACTGCTGAGCAATTTTTTAGGCTTATTTAATACCCTGAGATGGATCAGGGCTCTCGGTAGGATTTTTTGATTGGGGGTCCGGGACTGGCTATGAAAAAACAAGGGGGTCCACAACCGAAAAATGTGAGTCCTCTGAAAATTTCCAGGGGTCCCCATTCAAATACATGAGAGCCGGGCCCCTGCACTAGTACTGCTTTTACTGTAGTATTCTGCAGAAAGCTCCATTAGCTTTTGTTGGGGCATTTTAATCTACATTTTTTTTATGTTTCAGAGGATATATTCAAACAAATGATGTCCTCTGTTCAACTAACAAGAGCTTTGTTAGTTGAGCAGTGGCCGTAATTTGTTGCATCTCCCCCTCTGTAACATAAAAAAATGCCCTAAAGTGACTCCCGGTGCTTGGTGACTATGCATCTCGGGGACTTAAGCGATAGAAGTCCGAGCATCCGGACGCGCAAAATGTGCATAAAGGACGCGGGCGCCCGCGTCCCCAAGAGCCCTGGATGGATGCGGTGGGTGTTGGGGAACACTTCTTGGCTCTTGGAACTCCATCTGAAGGTGGGAAGCTGTGGGGGTGCCCTGTCTGTAAAAGAAAATGGGATAAGAATAAATTAATAAAATGACAATAAAAATTCCATCTATTAAATGCGATTATGAACTCAAGAGCTATAGTGCATGTATTAATGAATGTATTTTGATAAAGGTCCTCATTTGAAACTGTATGTTGTAAAGTTCATGAATTAAATGTAATGTCCTAATGTTTGTTCTAATAAAAATTTAAATTACCAAAAAAAAAAAGGCAACAAACTTGAAGGGCGAGTGGGTTTATGATCTGGTTAGCACCTTGATGAGTTTATTTCTGAATATAGCAGACTTACTTATCTTTTAATATAATACATTTGGGTGGTTACTGTTAGTTTTGCTTGCAAATGATATACAGGGAAAGGGAATACAGGAAAATAACTGCTTGCCATTTCTGTGGGGGAAAAAAGTCCCATCCATGCAGGTATAAATATACAGCATATGTATTTATTTCGTTTTTATTTGCCAGGTAAGGTGCACTAGACAAACATTTGTCTGTTTTCAGGCACAACCTTCAAGAATTACAATCAAAATCAATACAGATTGGTGATGGTGACAGATCAGTTCATGACATTTCTGATCCATAACTGATAAATGGCGAAGTCACAAGTTAGGTATGGAGTTCCTGCCATTCATGTGGAGATAAGTGTTACTTCACTACAACTCATTATGTATTTGATATATACTTAGCCTATGCGGCTTTAGGATTTAACCAAAAATGCCCCCCTAAATTCACCATCTGCTGTTTCGGGTATTAGTTCAAAACCAAAAAGCGTAGAGATTGCTGGTTAATTACTGTCCGGTTTCAAAACCTGCTCTTTGATGCTGATAATATACTACACCGTTTTTAATGTCAGTTAGTGTTTTAACATAAGACTGCCCATCTTTCCATTGTAAGCTCTATCAGACTTATCGTTCTCTGTGTTATACTTCCAGATTCTAAGAGGAAACCATGTGTTCTGCGTGAAAATACATATTTATACAACGGTTGTACTGAAAATATCAAGGAAAAAAGTGTTATCTTTACCCAACATAATGAGATATCGTCTTGTAATGTTAAGCATGTCACAGTGCCTACTGAACCAATCAGAGAGCAGCTTTCACAGTGCTGATGACCTCACAATAACCATGTGCAGCACTGAAGCCAATAGGTTTAATCAAAGAAAAACAGTAAAATTTTTAAGCAATACAAACTGCAGCTAGAAGAGCTGTAACTAGTAAATTGATGTGATATTAATTGAACATGCAGTGGTCTGACTTGAAATATGCAGTTTATCATCACTTTTGAAGCAGCAGGACTTTCCTATTGCACTTGTGGCTGTGGTGCTTCGGAGTTATGCCCTTCACACATGAAGATAAATTAGCATATTTTGAGTCAACCTCGTGTATATCCCTTATTTATCCTAAAATAACAATTTATTTACTCAGTTTATTCACCACTGGTGGTATGTATGTGTGTGTATCATGTATTTAGATAATCCACTACAGGGTGTGTGGTCGTGCTCTAATACACATGCTTGGGTGTGTGTTGAGGCATTAGGCTGCAGGTCGAATACATTCAATGGCCTAAAGCTTACATATATTGGAGCACGACTGCACATCCTATAGTGGATTGTCTGTCTTACAAAATGGCCAGACGGTTATGAGGGATGAAATGAAGTGCAGGCATGTGGTCGTTTTTTTTTAAATTTATTTATAATGCATGGTCAAGTGGTGTGTTTCATCCAGTCAAGAGACAAGATTTTTACATATTTTCTTACCTATTCTATAATTGTGTATATATTTATATATATATATATATATATATATATATATAAATATAAATGTCTGTTGTATTGAGATATACAGAGATTGTGTAGTGTGTTGCAAAGTACAAAGCACAGCCAAGCACTCAGCATCTGACTCCCATCAGTGTGCTATTACTCTTATGAAATAGTGACAACAATATAAATAACCAACATTTAGTGAACTGACCTGCCATGAGATCTAAGGTGTCTGGTTGTGCTTTGATAACCAGAAAACTGAAAGACGTTCTTGGCAGGTCAGATAGTTTGGATTTGTTTAGCTGTTTTATAATGAGCTTCATTTTGGACAACGAAGAATAGCTAAGTAACTTCTCCATGAGCTCTAAAACATTTTTCCTGCTGTAGAGCAAAGTTTGCAACTCTCACCAACTACATGAAATGGATTTGATTAGCAGTGGCTTCCTATGCGTTTATATTTCTCCAGAACAGTGACAGAGTTGCTGCATATTTAAGAGTTGAAACGCTTGTTTTATGTGATCGGGGAAAATGCTTCATAATTTGTTGTTCAAACTTCTTGTGTACCACACACAGTAGTTTACAACTACATAACATGTCTGAGTGAGATCTTCCTACTAGAGAAGCAGTCTGTTATTGCTTGTGGGTTTTAGCATGTTTACGTAAAAAGCCCTGTGAGTAATAGTTTTTCTTAGTTTCATCTGTCATTTATTTGGGCTAATAGCAAGAACGTGTATCTAGAAGGCCTCTGAACATTCCTGCAGTCGATAGGTGGCACCAGAGGTCCTCTGGATAGTAATCATTGGAACTGGGGAGGGAGTAACACCCCTAGACTATTTATTCCTTAAATAGACACTGTCAGCCCTCTCGGGCCTTGAAGTGTCTCTAGTTTATGATTGGTCATATTCTGTAGAGATTGCTGATGTAGCTGGTAGTTTGTTTCTAATTCCTTTTTTCTTTCATTCTGACCTGGGTGGACATTTTGTGTCAGGTTAAGCAACAGATAATTTGGACTTCATATTGGAGGTGTTGGAAGTAATGAGTGATAAAACAGTCTGCCCACCATACTTGTGTTATCACACAGAGGTGCATTTGTTGCAGCCCTTGTTCAACTCCTGCTGCATCTTTCTTGGACTTGGGAACACCCCCGGTATAGTCTAGCCACTCATAATGCAGTAGGAGGAGAGGAGGCTGTTGTATCATGAACATCTGCACTGTTTCGGAGTGTTCCTAGTGTTCAAGAAGTATGCAGTAAGAGTAGAGTCAAGGATCTGAAGCGAAACAAGGTTGGGTTTAATTACACCATTGGCATGCATTTAACTTCTACTGGGAAAGGCAGAGGATAAAACAACCAGCAATATAAATAATTTTTTTTTTTGGCTTATTTCTACTGGCTTACCTGGTCTGCTCCCCTTTCAGGCAATCTCTGGGACTCCGTCCGCCGTCTGTGTGCATCTCGCCCCTAGGACCTTGCCATTATCCCCTGCAGCTTATCCCCCCCCCCCCCCCCCCCGCAGCGGAGTGGTGGGGAGCCCCCAAACTTGCCCACTGTCTGGATCCAGATCGGCAAGTCCCTAGCCAGTGCACCATAGGACAGCCATCAAGCCGCCCGACCAGGAGGCCCTGTTTTCCTCTCTTTTTCTTTCCCCTGAGTCAGCGGGTGTGCAATGAGGCCGGCAGCTGGGAGCGCATGCACGTCTGCATGCGCTCCCTTCCTGGCATCTGCCCCTGATTCCTCCCCAGTGTACAGTGTGCGTCCTTGTCCCCCAGCCTCCGCCAGAGAGCAATCAGGTGCCGACTGTCTTGGACCCCCCCCACCCCGGAGAGGGAGAGCAGTCCATTGGACCCTCAGTCCCTCTCCTCCTCTGACAACCACCCGGCGACCTGTGCTCGCTCCCGAACACCGGTCACTGGCGAGGTGCAGGCAACCAGCGCCTCTCGGCGCCACTAGGCCAGCTGATTAATATAAATAAATTTTAGAGATGGTAAGCAATCATATAATGTTGGTTTTGAACTAGAAATAATATGATTCAAAAACGTCTGACAGTGTCCCTTTAAATTGGGAGGTTTCATATTAAACATCTCTAGTACTGGGTCCTGGCCCTGTGCTCTTGTACCAACCTTCCACCTCTGTGATAAAGGAATGTACTTAGGTTTATGTAGTTGTCACTAACGGCTAAATGCTTGAATAAGGGCACGAGTGCCACCCCAACCCACCTTGCATTATGTTGTAGAGGGGCCAGGACAGTAGACCACCGACTGCTGTATATTGGAAACTGGCTACCACATTTGAAATGATGACCAGACAACACTGTAAATGAAACTATGTACATTTATTGAATTTTACAATGTACCGTGCAGATGTTTTTAATAAAACAAATATTTACAAAAAAAAAGGAATTGGGGAAAGAGAGGGGTGCACTAAAAAGGAGTAACACATGACAACATTTTGCTGAAATAACTTCACATCCTGGGAAAGGCATAAGGCAAGTGCCTTTAACCACCTGAGCTAGAAATTTGTTTTTTACAGCATAACAACACATCCTGGGAGTGTTACAACTCTTAAAATGTGGGTAGGAACATTTTATCTGAATTGCGTGGTTAATAATTACACAGTCGTGAGTGGATTCCACCAGTCATGGTATAGATTTTTCATACCCATTTTATAAAGAACGATGACAACAAAGATGTAGAATATTGTTCCTGTCATACAAAGTTAAAAGTGAAACACAAGCTGTAACCGGCTTGCATGTTTTTTTTTGGGGGGGGGGGCATTAGGGGAGAGGATGAGGTATCATGCTGTTCCTCCAGACCTTCTCTGATGCTCAGGTATTTGCTTTGAGTTGGTGGCAGATGTGTACTGCCATGTTAGAGCAGAGTTGACGCAAGAAGTAGAAAAAAAAATAGTTTTAATGTGTTTTATTTGACTAACAGAAACTTTTTATATAAGGTTTTGGAGCCATGCAGGACTACGTATTCTTTTTGTTTAAAGGCATTTACTAAGGATTGTCTGTGTAGCAGTCTGTTGTCTGAATACAACTAAATGGGTATATGCATAGCTGCCAAACCGGGTGGACTGTAACTGCTAAGAGGTAAATCACAGTATTATCTCAAAGGAAATACTTAATTCTGTAGCAGCTTAGATAACTTGCATGATTACTGTTAAATAGTGATGCTGGTACTGTTTACAGTGCCACTTAATGGTAACCATTGCTGATACGTGTGTGAAACATATGCATTGTATTCAGAACAAGATGCATCTTATATTCAGAACAAGATCTTGTATTCAAGACTTGTTTTGAATCTCTTCTTGGTGACAAGTGCATGACAGCATACATATCAAAGAACCTTTTTAAACTTAGACTGTGAACATCTACGAGCCATAAGAATTCATTGCCAATCAAAAAGAAAGTTCTGAATAAAGGTTCCAGTTCCGAGCTGCAGCAGACTCCCCATATAAAGTCCTCTCTTTGTAACTGTTTTATCTCCATGCCTGACGACGAAGCCCTATAAGGCTTTGAATGGTTGTATTGTAAGTTTCTGTTAGTCAAATAAAAGGTATTAATTATGACCATTTTTTTTTCTTTTTGCATCTTTGAGCTGGCTAAAAAACTTGACAACCTACTGCGTAACCGATGGAAGTGAGCTTCATTTCATTGTATTGGGTGAGGCAGGCAGTGAACAGGCACTGTATTTTCAGACTGCTACTTTACTGCTCATTAAAGCGTAGTGAAGTGATGTTTGTATTGTACGCAACCTATTTTGGAACCCGCTAAAATTTCTGCAGCATCTCTACAGTGTAAACCATATCATTGTTGGTGTGTGATCAGTCTTACCAGAAATTGGAAACACACAAGTTAGTTTAACACACAGGATGTCTGTTTCAACAGGGACAGCTGTGCTGAAGTGCCTGCTCACTGCTGCAGTCTTCTTCAAAAGTAGAGAGAACTCGTGTTTTTGTTTCCTTTTTTATTTTTATTATTTTATTTTTAATTTTTTTTTTTATAGATAATCAGCACCATGGAACCTCAGGTGTCAAATGGACCCACGTCCAACACAACCAATGGACCCTCTAGCAACAGTAGAAACTGTCCCTCGCCCATGCAGACAGGGACTGCCACAGATGACAGCAAAACCAACCTCATAGTCAACTATTTACCCCAGACTATGACACAAGAGGAGTTTAGGAGTCTCTTCGGGAGTATCGGTGAAATAGAATCCTGCAAACTTGTGCGAGACAAGATTACAGGTGTGCTACTTATTTATTTATTTTTGTCTTAAGCATTTTAGCTTAGCTGACATGCATGGACCTGTTTCATAGCAAGAGTCTATAAGAACAACAGTACGGCTTTGCTGAGAACAACAGATTTCAAGTCAACAAGCTGTTTTAGGATTTTGCTGTATATTTTCACTATCCTGAATCTAGCAAAGAGTTCCTAGCACAAGGTGTGTGAAACTGAATAACAGAAAGTACATTGAAAATGGTTTGTGTAGGCCCAGTTTTTTTCTACAAGTTGCTAGTTTAAAGTAAAAGGTTGTTTTGCAAGTCCACATTATAAATTCTTTGTGACCGTAGCACTGAAAATGGAAAATAGGGGACCAAAATTACAAAATGAAATCAAACCAGCAGAGCAAATGCGTGTTTTGCAGCTATCAGGAAAGAGCACATGGGTAGTTTACTAAGCTTGCATGATCTGATTTAAGCAATGAGGCATGATAGGGTGTGCTTTAGTGTGGGATAAAGGCACACCTAAAGTGAAGCCCGAGGTGAAGCAGAGGGCTTTATGAACCCAAGAAGTACCATTATTCCTCAATTACGCACACCCTGGAATGCCTTATTGCGATTATAAAATGGCTTCCCTGATTTTTTTATTTTAGGACCAAGTAATGAGGTTCAGAATGTTGAGCAGTTCTGACCTGTGCTGTTGAGCTGGGATAACAGCATGGTCATATGACTGGACTCCACCAATCACAGTACAGTTTGTCTCTTACCTGTATGTATATATATATATGTATTGTTTTTTTTTTCCATCTTCTGTTTTTTCTTCTTGGCCTTCAGGCAGCCATCCATCCTCCTCCTCCAGTCTCCCGGCTGCCGCACCCCAAACCCTTTGTCCCCAATGACCCCCGTGGTGGGGGGGGCCTCCTCCCCCCTTTGTACAAATATATAGAGCGGGCAGTACCTGAGGCGCTGGCATGCTGGAGAGGCTTTATATAGCTTGCAGTCATATTTTCATGTTTTTCCTGTTACCTCCCTTTGTGGCTGTGATCATGTGTGTTACAATGCCACGCTTCTTGTCTCCCTAGACTCTGGCACTGCCCCCTGTCCTCCCATCAGGAGGCAGCCAAGGAGTGGGATGACATGCCCACCCATCCGTGGGAGAGGAGAGCTGCTGTAGGATGCTCAATCAGTCAATCAATATCTTTATTTAGCCAGGCGAAACATCGTTGAGCAGGGCCCGTTTACAAGATGGACCTGGGAGAAATACACGAGTAACAAAACAATAAAATGGAACAGACATAGGTAAATTGGAAGACAGTATATGATGTTTACAAATACCATAGCATGGCAACATTGTGGCAGACAATAGTGAGCACAAAAGCGGCATACAATACAGACATGGTGCTTAGGTAGACAGAGAACAACTATATGCAACTCTATGCAGGGCAAGAACAATAGATTACAATTTCCATAATGTATAGGAGTTTTAATCTAATAGAGCATTACATAGCCTTTGTGTTGTCTTTGCAGAGGGACAGTGTAATCACAGGATGTGCAATAGTTAGGGAAGGTAGGCAAGGTTAAGAAAAGAAGTGGTGCACGGGTCATGAGGGGGAGAGGCGTGGAGCTTGCAAGAAGGCATGATAGGTGCATAGGTTTAAGGTGAATGGAGGAAGTGTATAGAGGCAGGTGGTGCCAGTCTCAATCCTCTCCTTCCCCTGCCAACCCCCGGCAGCCCGGGCTCGCTCCCGAACTCGGATCTCTGGCGTGGCGCGAGGTGTAACGTCCAGCGCCTCAACCCTCAGTGCCATTGGGCCGGCTCTGTTACCCATTTTATAACCATGATTAATGGATCCAGACATGGGTGGGATAGGTGCAGGGACTCCGTTCCACTTGGGGGAACCAGAAAGGGTGAGGAAGCAGAAGGGAGGGAGGATGAGAATAACCCACTGTGGCACTAGGCCTAGGGTTAAGGTAATACCAACTGAGGGCAGACTTTATAGGGCAATGGTCTGTTTCTGCTGTCTGAATCTGTTTCTATATGACAGCAAGGTTTCCCCATACAAAGTCCTTCATTTAAAGAAAAAGTGATCCAAAGGCTTGACCATTGGTGCAGCGTTAGAGCATTTGCTCACGACGCCGGTGACCTTGATTCGGTAATGAGCCTGAAATGTTGGGGGTGGTTGGAGGGAGGAGGACTGAGTGTCCCAGAGGAAGCTTTCCTCGAGGGAGAGATTTGGATACTATGCCCATAGACGTAACGCACTCACCTGATCCTTGTAGTTCGTAATAGAGGCATGCAGTACTCAAAAGGTTTAGAGGGTCTGAGGAAGTGCCAGAGATTTCCTACAATTGCAGTACGTAATCTGCAACAGGAGCAACAAAGTGTCCTCAGTGCAAAAGTAGAGAGTCACAGGGTATTACTTACACCAGCATTTCTGGGACCAAGAACTGCTAACAGCCACTCAAGTCCTGGTACTTTGCTGACCTTGCAGCAACATTACAGCACGTCACAGGTGAGCATTATTCGTCGTTCAAATTTTGCAGCTTCGCCAGCATAGTAAAACAGCGCAAGATCTCTAGTCACAACAACAAGGGCATAATACTGGGTGAGTTGAATGATGGGAGACAGGCAGGGACTTGGGAGAAAAGAGAACATTGCACAGCTTAATACATCAGATGACAGCCCCCCCCCCCCGATATAACCCTCTGACACACGAAACTCCAGTCACCATTAAAATAAATAACAGGTGATTCTTTCCTTAGATGTTGCCGGGGAGCACCATGTTATGGAATAGAGTGGCTGTCCAGTGGCATACCTAGTGATAAGACACTAATGGACAACAGGACATGGGGTTGAACCAATACAGAAGTGGCGGGGTTGGGGGGCAAAAAGCGATTCAGACTTGATATTGGAACTTTTAGTACTTGGAAAAAATACCCAACACTAAGTTTTACAGTATTTTTTTTTTTATTTCTCGTTTTAAATTCTGTCTCTATTTCCAGCATTGAGATTTTAACATCCAAATGTCTTGCCATTCAGCACCTGTGCCTGAAATGAGACAATACAATATGTGACTGTGCATATCTGGTGGTACTGATATTTCACCTGGCACAAAACTGAAACCTCTGCAATTTGGTTACCGCCATGAATACTCAAAACTTCTAGTTTTTTGCCCTGTTAATTAATAATTTTAGAACAGCAGAGGGTATGAAATAAGCTGCAAAAATTGATTAGCACTTTGACATGTAAAAGTGCTAATTAACTCTGAAAATTCTTAGCACTTGTCACAGATTGATTAACAACATACAGACTGACTTGTATTCATATACGTGCCATGGATTCACTCAAAAATGGGGTTATCAACTGCTACATATTTCTGGAAATGGTTTACAAAATCATGTTTTGTATAGCATTTTGACACGCTCTACCAGCGGTGTACCACCGTGATGGCAGAACAGTCTTGCATCAGCAGTGTTCCTTTGTGTCACTGCAACAGAAGAGATTGTCAACGTTGGCGATTGGCCTGAGCTGCTGTGCTAGTGACCCGGCTGAGGAGTGGACTCTGGGCTTGTGGCCGGTACTAGGAAATGCTGTCAGTGGCAGTACTTCCCAGCCCAGGGAGAGGATAGCGACACTTTCGGCACTGCATTGACCTACCAGGAAAGGGCAGGGAGATTGTTCCACCCCCGAAGATGTTGCTGCAGCGTCTGAGGTCAATGCTAGGCTGTGCGGTGCCATCTAGTGTTTGTTGAGTTAGGGAAGGGGAGAAAACAGCTTCTGTTTTAGTAATGTGCCTGCACACTGTGTGTGTTTGGGTGAGGGATGCACCATGCAGTCTTCCCGCTTATCTGCCACTGGATTCTCAATGGGGAAAGGACAGCCCTCCTTGGAGCCTTGCAGTCAATTGGTAGGGCGCATTGGGGAACCAGAAGCGGTCAGGTTTGGTGGAGAATGGGGCTAGATGATCCCAGCACCAAATGAGAGCAGTGATGTTGGCCAGGATTTAAAAATCTATATGGCATCAAACCTATCAGGACTGTTTAGAAAAAACATTCCAGACACACTTAATACCATAAGAGGGTGTCTTAGACAAATCATACTAAAATTCTGAAGTTCAGAGTCCAGGTGGCATAAGCCACATCTCGCACAATGGTTTCCCTCATTTAAGTCCAAGTTCAGTTTTTAAAAACACGGAAGTCCCTAACATGATTAGCAGTAAAATACTTTTGTATGTACCATTGCAGCATCTTGTATGGCTATGAGTGCTGTCTTTTCATTCTTTTCTGTAGAACATTTTCTTCAGCTCTGGTTATAGGTATGCTCTTTAGGAGGCAGTATAGCGCAGTGGTTAAGGGTACTGAGCTGCAAACCTGGAGACTGGGTTTGAATCCCACAGCCCTCACTTGTATACTGTGTGACCCTGAACAAGTCACTTAACTTCCTTGTGCTTACATCGCACCTGGAAACAGATGTCAAGTAAGGTGGGGACGCACACAAAGGGTGAGGGGCTGCCTCTAGGCGTTTTGGAATGGATGTGTGGCACTGAATGCATCTGTACTTGTGTCACCACACACAAACGAGGTAGCCAGTCATTACCAGAGAAAGGATCAAGAAGGGGCTAGATGCCTGAAAGGTAGATAAGGCCCCAGGGCTGGGTAGAAGGCAGCCAAGTGTGCTCAAGAATTGGTAGTGGAAGTGGCCAGATCTCTAGTAGGGTTATTCAGGAGCTCAATTCTGACAGGGGTAGTTCAAAGGACTGGAGGGTAATGGATGTAGTCCCACTATACAGGGGGGGACATGGAGCCACCTGGGAATTAACAGACTTGTCAGCCGTACCTCTGTAGTAGGTAAACTGATGGAAGTCACTTGTCAGAGAGGATCTTGCAGACTACCTATGGAGCAGCGGCCTACAAGATGGCAAACAGCATAGGTTTGTGCTAGTAGGTCTTTTCAGACCACCTGCTAGTTATCGTTGACTGGGTAACAGAGGTGGTAGATAAGGGCCATGCTGTGAATTTACTCTACTTCAATTTTAGCAAGGCTTTAGACTCTGCTACACAGAAGATTGCTGAGGAAGCTGGAGGACCTGGGTACGGCTAAGTACATAGTTAGATGGGTGGGAAACTGGCTGAAGAAGAGACAGCAGTGGTGGTAAATGGGGTCAGATCAGAAGAGGGGGAGGTCACAAGTGGGGCACTGCAGGGATCTGTCCAGAGTCCTGTCGTCTTCAGTATGGTCAGCATCAACAGATGGCATTGGGGGCAAGTTGTGTTTCTTTGCAGATGACACGAAGCTCTGTGATAAGGTGGGTAGCAACGAAGGGATCAGGGAGATACAGGTGGCTCTACAAATGCTAGAGAGGTGGTCTAAGGTTTGGCAGTTGAAATTCTGATCAAAAAAGGTTTTGATAAAGGACACAGCAGTGTCCGAAATGCGTTAAGTGTATGTTTGTAACCCACGAAGAGATGCAAATGAACTTTTTTGATGGTGGAAGTTGAAAAGTTGTGATGTTCAGCTATATTGGTTGTTGAGTGCCCGGTTTCTACAGTTTCACCGAGAGCACTACCACCCCAATGCGCACTTCTTGGTTTGGGGTTTATTTTAATCTACTTTTCACCATGAAATTTTAGTTTGGTTTCCTATCACACTATCTTAACTTTCCATTACCATAACTTCTCCACACTCCATCAACTTCCTTAGAAACTCAGATGTCTGCTCCTTCTAACTTCCTGATTTAGAATACTCTGGCCAAACTTGTGCATCATGTAATCCAGTGGTTTTCAACCAGGGATCCGCATCCCTAGGGGGGTCCCTGAGCAGGACGTCAAGGGTCTGTGAAAAAGTGGTCCAGAACAGCGTTGGAGCACGCTGAGATGGGGAAATTGGAAGATCTGAGCACCGCAATTGACGGCTTTGTACTTCTGCGCTGTCTCCTGGAAGGCATAAACTACCACTTTGCATCACGGAATGGTTAACAAAGACTGATGAGAGGAGGGTAGTTATCACCATCCAGGAGTCCACGCAGCAGTAAGAGAAGAGTTATTTATCAAGTATTTTATAAAAGGGTGCAACTTGCAATGTATGTTAAATTGCACGGCTTGGTGCTCTGTCTATCTTGGTGATCAGTCTTTGTTAAACATTCCCGGCATTACTGAAGGACTGATAGCTTCACACTTGGCGGTCTTAGTAGGTTTTTATTCATATTAGTCAAGATTTAGTGACAAGCTAAGTTGGGGGACCGTATTCTGTGAAAGGAACAGTAAACTGTTGGGGGCACAGGAGAGAACTGCCAGTTTCATATTAGCACCCTGCCAAGCAGGACACGACTAGCCACCAAAAAAATCAGTGTTTGTGGTGGAAAAAAAAGAATTATAAGTTTGTGCGGTAAAGAAATCATTTAATTTGTGTCGGGTGTCAGAGCATAGTCCAGTTAATAATCAGTAGTAGTGCCTATACTAGCATTTATTTAATCTTTTAAAATGAGTGGTATGCTTATATCAAAATGAAAAAAATCAGTAAAAAGCATTTTTTACATTAATAATATATTGGTAAGTAACTTAACTTTCACCTCCCACACCCTCTCCTCTGTCTGCTGTTTCAAGTAGGGGTTCCCTGCAACTACTGACTTTCGAACTGGGGGTCCCCACACACAGAAAGGTTGAAAAAACCTAATCTAAGCAATCATTAGGGAAAAAAGAAAGGGGGGGGGGGGATTGTTAGGTTGAGGAGTATGGTAATTGAGCGGGACGGGTAGAAAGCAGCCGTTCGTAAAACACTTTTGCTCTATATTCATGAGGGAAGCCAGAAGGCCTCTGCCAGGGTGTGGCATTAAGGCAGCTGTGTAAGGCAGATCACTGAGAAGAGGCAGCAGGTATTTACCAGTGAAAGGGTTTGGAAAGGGCTGACAGTCCTTAAACTAGAGAGGTCCCAGAGCGAGATGGGAAGCATCCGGGGTGCTCAAGGCAGCCTTCTTTATGACTGCTTTTGCTCTGCATTCAAATGGGAAGACAGGGGCCTCTGCCAGAGTGTGGCATTAAGGCAGCTGTAAGGGAGATCGGCGAGATGAGCCAACAAGTATTTACCAGTGAAAGGGTTCGGAATGGGCTAGCAGTTCTTAAAGAGACCTACCAAGCTTCCTCCAAATGGGAACTGCACCACATATTGTGGTGCCTTACCTTCAGGGAACGCCATCTGTGCACATCTTTATAAATGTTCTGTGATATTTAAAAGTGGAAGGGATCGTAAATTTGCAGGCCCTGGATCCCTTCCACTGCCCGGGATCTGGAGCCCACCCAAGATCCGCCCCACGCTCAGGCACCGGGTGACTAACAAGGCCTTGTTAGTCACTCAGTGCCCTTGGTTAATCACAAAACGATTGTTACAATGTATAAAAATGTTTGAAAAGTTGTCACCCATAAATTTTAATGGAACATGTCCCCACGCTCTCCCTGGGCACACATCATTACGTGCCTGGGTGCGCGGCAGGATCTTTGGGGGCTCCGGATACTGAGAAGTGGAAGGGATCCACGGGTTGCAAATTTACGATCCCTTCCACTTTTAAAATATCACAGAACATTTATAAAGATATGCACAGAAGGTGTTCCTTGGAGGTAAGGCACCACAATATGTGGTGCAGTTCCACAGCTTGGCAGGTCTCTCTAAGATAGACAAGGGTCCTGAGGCCAGATGGGATGCATCCGAGGGTGCTCAAGGAATTGGCAATAGAACTAACTGAAAAAGGCTGTCAGAAGGGTTGTGCTGTCCTCACACCAGCCTTAAAAAGACCAGAAAAGAAAACACTTGGAACCAGAAAAAAGGAAAGACAAGTGAGCCATTCATCCAGCCACCTGGGGGAAGCTTAGATGCCCTTTGTGAAGAAAGTCAAAGAAATGTGGCAATTCTTCCAGACCTAGAAACAGCTGGCATCCAAAACTCCTCCTTCAGTTGCTCCTAGTGTCACAGAGGAGGAATAGTTACTATGAGGAAGAGGAGATACCTATTACTCCAGAGGTTACAGGTGGGAAGTGAATAAGTTTACCACGTGTTCTGTAGAGAATTACTCGCATTCTGCCTTCCTTATAGGTATGGCAGCTGTGATTAATATCCCCATAATAGAAATAGATTCAGAAGTTGGGGAGTCCGAATATTTATTTAGTTATTTATTTTAAGCATGTTAGGACTGACATCAACCAAGAAAGTTGTTTTTCCCATTCATAACACATTTAACAAAATCTGGTCAGATCCACTACGGCTGCATAATGAAGTTAGCGAGATTGTGTTGAATTGTGAAGGATACATGGAGAAATAACACAATGCTTTTTAACTAGTAAGATTTGCTTTATTTTCGTTCTAACGAAGGCAGACACATTATTAGGAAAAGATATGGAGGTGTCGATTTTAATGGAAGGAATAGTAAGCAACAAAGGTTTTGTGTAACGATCATATACTCATAGCGATAGAAACAGACTGATTCATAACCCTGGAACCCCACCATCAGAATCAGTTAGGAATGCACATTTCATTATTCATATTGAGGCCAATCAAACCAAACATCATGACTCAGCTGGCCTATACTTGCATGGCATGGCTAACCCCTGTTCTGCAGATGCAGTCTCTGTTCTTTACATTAAGATGCAACATTTTATGTATGGACTGCTGATTGCTACTTTTGTGATTGACATCAGGACTGTGACACTTTCCTCTATGCACATTTAGAACAAAAAATAATATTTAGGATGCTACATACATTTTTCCCAAATAACACACGGGTGCTCCTATTTTACATAGCAACACTTATTCCAGTTTCTGTTATACACAGGCTTGTACCTAGGAATTACGAAGTTTGGATCAGTCCAATTTCAGATATTATGCTACTGCTATTTAATATATGACAATGTGTATGTCACCTTGGGAATAGTTCTATATTTTTTTTTATATTAAAATTTTTATTAGGCACGAGGACATTTATACATTATACAAGACATTTTACATAGATATATTCGTTCAGTTTATATAATTATACATTGGACTTTAAAAAAAAAAAAACTCTCACCCAGCATTAGGACTAGTTAATCACATGAACTAGACAAGTCTCTTTTTAGCATTTCTCCAGTATTGATTTGATTAGCTTCAGGGAACAAAGTCTGAATAAGTGCTTAACTGATACATAATCCATTTTCTCCATTTTGTATCAAATACCTCCACTCTATCCCATACTCTGGCCGCCATCCTGTCCATCCTATATATCTCTCTCTTGTCAGGTTTAGCCACTCTCCCTTAGTTGGCAGCCTATTCGTTCCCCATAGTCTGGCTATTACCCTTTTTGCTGCCAATATTAGCAATGTAGTTTGCAGGTATACATTCTTCTCTACTTTTAGACCAAATGGGGGTAGTAGCTGTCAGTATATACCCAGAAGTAAAAAGACCTGGGTTTTCATATATTGCCACCAGCTCCTGCACTACCTCCCCCAATAAGGACCCAGCGTGCTGCAGTTCCAAAAATATATGAGTCTGGTTTGCATGTACTGCTCCACATCCCCTCCAGCACTAGGAATATTTCTATAGTGTCCTTTTTTTGGGGGGGGGGGGGTTTGCATAGAACAAACAGTGACACTTATGATATCAATCACAAAATTAGTATTCAATACTCATTACACCAAGATGTTCCATCTTACTGTAGAGAATAGGGACTGCATCTGTGAAGTGGGGGTTTACCATACCATGCAAAGATACCTCAACTCGTCGTCATGATGGTTGCAGAGGGGCTGGAAGGAAAAGTATGCCTCTTTACAGACACAAAGATCTGCAACAGGGTTGATACACAAGGGAAGGTGGAAAGGATGAGAAGAGACTTGGCAAGGTTGGAGGAATGGTCAGAAGTATGGCAGCTTGGATTCAATGCAAAGAAGTGCAAAGTAATGCACCTGGGAAACAAAAACCCAGGAGAAGAGTACACAGTGGGGGGTAGTAACAACAAAAATGGAAAGGGACCTGGGGGTAATCATATCAGATGACCTAAAAGTTAGAAGGCAGTAGGGATGGCTAGGGGATACTGGGATGTATAGGGAGAGGCATCACCAGTAGAAAACAGGAAGTTGTTATCCCTCTGTACAGATAGTTTGTGAGACCTCATCTGGAGTACTGCATCCAGTTCTGGAGACCCCATCTGCCCAAGGACATAGACAGGATGGAGACAGTCCAGAGGAGGGCAACTAAAATGGTACAGGATCTGCAATAGAAGCCATAGGAAGAGAGACTAAAGGAGCTTAATATGTATACCCTTGAGGAAAGGAGGGAGAGGGGGAGACATGATAGAAACTTTTAAGTACCTCAAGGGAATCAACAAAGTCCAAGAGGGTGGCATCTTTCAGAAAAAGAGATGTGCAAGAACAAGGGGACACAATTTGAACATAGAGGTGGGGATTGCTCAGGGGTAATGTGAGGAAGTATTTTTTCACAGAGAGGGTGGTAGACGCATGGAACGGCCTTCGTGAGGAGGTTATGGGGTTAAATAATAGTGGGGGAATTCAAGAATGCATTGGACAGACATAAGGCAATTCTTGTGGGGGGTAGGAAGAAATGGGCTGTTGGTTAACTAGGATCTGCAGCTTATCCAAATAGGTGGGGATATGGGCAGACTAGGTGGGCCAAGCAGTCCTTATCTACCGTCAAAGTCTGTGTTTCTATGATATTTGTGTTGCATCTTTTTTTTTTACTCTGCTTCATGAAATGTGCATTCCCTATTGATTCAGGTGGTGGGGTTCCAGGGTTTCACATCTTTGTGTTTCTCTCATACCACTATATGACTGGATGTGAAAAGAACTTAAAACTGTTTCTGAGTTTACTTTCTGTACATTACAAGTTGTTTTACAGGTCCTGTACCTAGTAGACTACATGAATTTTAATTTTAATTTATTTATTTTTATGCTTGCCATTTTTTAATCACAGTTGGAGCGCTTAGTAGATGTGTACAACAGTAAGATAGGCCCTAGGATTTTCATAAAATACATGCATCATAAAATAACTTGGATCATAAAGAACAAAAAAAGGGAATTTCTTGATACTGAACCAAGTCTGAATAATGTGATATCGGCATGACCACAATTAACATTTAAACAAACCAGTACTTTACGAGATACCCTTGTTAAATCTGTATTTATAAAAGTAACATTTATTAATCTGAGAACAACTTGAATGTCTGACAGTCCACATTGAAGAAGTGATTTTGACAGTTTGAGAAGAGACATGCGAAGGAGAGAGCTTCAGCGAGAACCTTACTGGATTTATGAATGTCACAGTTTGCAGCCAAGAGGTTTAAATGAAGATGTCAGACTGCACAGTTATTTATAGTTGTTGCATTTTTCAGTAGCTGTTACGTGTTTAGTGAAAAAAATATTTTCCAGGAACTGGGAGGAATCAGTATACTGTATATATTTTCATTGGTTTTACTGTGTATATGGTGTGATTTTTTTATGTCATTACTTGTAAGATATGTGCTTTGCACTCTTGTTTCTATGGTTACAAGCTTCATAAAACTACATACACACACACACAAGACAAAGAAAACCAAGTTGTGTTTAGCACCTTGTTTACAAGGGGGTCTTCAGAAATCAATGCGATCATAATAAAGAAACTGAGAAGTTATAGGTATTGAACCTTGTTATTCAAAGGGCAAAAAAATTACAATTAAAAATTGATAACGGTGTAAAGCTGTAAATAAGAGTAAAACGACAACACTGGTATGCACACCTCATAAAGTAGTTCTTGAAAAGATAAAGATTAGGGATGGCTCAATTAACACTGCAGGTCCAGAAAAAACTATACATTGTCGCCTCTTGCTGTACTGAAATGCCACAGCTGATGCAAAATACAAAGCAAGGTGGTGGGGGCGAGGTTGGAGGACAGGTGTGACTAACACCAGATATTAGCAGGAGGGACTTTACATCTCTCAGAATTTATTTGTGAAAATGAGTGATCAGGATAGGAATGTAAGCTGAGCCAAGGCTGGTTAAAAAAAATAGTTGCTTAACTTGTAATAATTGCATGTCTTCCTTTCTGTAACATCTTTCCATGCACAAACAGGCTTTGACTTTGAAGCTAACTTGCTTAACTGTGTTTGTAAACATCCCTGCATGAAAAGGCTTTACCATTGAAGCGCCTATAAAGTGAGGAACTACACAGTGACATAAAAACATCACTTTATATGAGCCTCAAAGGCAAAGTCTGTTCCAGGAACATTAACTGTCTGTCATGAAAAGAAGTCAGAAGTCAAATCTACAAAAAACAGTTAAGTAACTCACAGTTGCACTAGCAAATATGATTGACACTTTTACAAACATTTATCAAGTAAAAAGACACACTTTAACTTATTCTAAAAACAGAGAAGCAAAACTTAGTAACCACACAGGCTCAGTACACACTGCATTTCCAACAAGATGCTGGCCTGCTTTAGGGCTATTAGACACAACCAAAGGGCACTCTGGGAGACTATCCTGGACAAGATGCAATAAAACAAATCTGAATGGCAGCCCCCAGAGGTCGTAAAACACCCAGGGAAAGCAGGAAAAGTTAGAAAAAAATCCTCTCACAGCCTAGGTAGAAACAAAACACTGGGATCACTGTTTTGCAAAATACATCCCTTACAGTTTTTTCTTATTTGCAAGATAGCATATATTTATCCTACCAAATCTGTCTTACTGCCACATTCAAAACACTATCCCCTACCTGCTTGCCGCATATAAATTCAATTACAACACTGCTACACTTATATATAATACATACTTCTCAAACTTAAAAGAAAAAATACACTTTATCATCAAAGGACTGTGTTTACTGAGTACTGTGCCCATGATTAAAATTATTTGAACCCCCTCCCCCCAAAAATGTGCCCACACATGAAACTGCATGGTTAACTATTAAGACAATAAAAAATGTATTTCTAAATGCATTACTAACACCAGTGCTTTCAAAATGTTGAAACTACTAAAAAGACAAACTATATGTATGTATATGTGTGTGTATATTTATATATGTATGTATGTATATATATGGTAAACACATATTGTTAATCCCAGAAGCAGAATGTTATATTTTTAGTATATAAATGTTTAAGAAAAACCTGTGGCTCTTTCAAATTGAGTCAGAACACTGTGTCTATTGTTTTCCTTGGGAGCTGTAGTTTCACTCCTTAATTACTCTTTCCTTCTGAGTCCCCAGGTGGCTCTGATAATCATTTGTTCCAAGGGTTTTTAAGTCAGTTTGAAGGCATTAAGCATCTTCTGTTCTCCTAGTCCTTAATAAAATGCAGGGGCTTCACAACTTGATCACTCCACAGACTTGTTCAGTTGCTTGCTACAGGTCCCAAACTAGTGTGTCTTGTTCTAACATGATAAATCCACTTCATGCCCCTCCCACATGAAAAAAAAAAAGGTGGGGGTGGATCTTTAGGAGCGTCTCTGGTGGAGGTGGGGGTGGATCTTACTCCCCCAAAAAATGAATGTTGCCTCCCACTACTCAGGTTCCAGTTCTTGTACCTCCCATTTAAGAAAGAAAATAGTACCCTGCAACCATTGACTAACACGAAAGCGTATTTATTTGAGGGCGGAAAACATTTCTTGGAAGAGGGTAAGGCGGAGGAGGCTATTTACACCTTCAGTCAGTTCCACAGACAGAAAATATGACATCACTCCTTTTGTGCATGCAAAACGTCTGCAGGCTCCACCTACTGCAGCCGTAAAAAGATGAGTAAAAAGATCTTACTTTCCGGCATCTGCAACAGCAGTTGTTAAGAAAATAGATAAGGCCGGTCTGTGGCACTGAGCAATGGGGGATCGTTGTGGCACACTGATGACACAGGGTCACGGTCTGAGCCCAGAACGTTAGGAGCGGAGGCTGGCAGGGAGGCTTCAGAGTGTCCTTTCCTCGGGGGTCTATTGTTGCATTGCTCTGAAGCGGCTTCTGATGGTGGCTTGTGGATATGCCTTTGATGGTGTGGATGACCACATGCCTTCAGGCGTCCCCTCCCTTCCCCCAGTCGACCACAGCGTGCACTCCCTGGCAGGTGGGTGGGGAGAAAATGGAAAGGTATTGCCACATTGATGTGCTGAATAACTGCTATATTGTCCAGCGCATGTTAGTGAACCCTCTGTGAAGAAGCCCCTACGCCTCCATCCAGCAAGAGTTAGTTAATCCTCTTGACATTGGGGAGGCCTCTGGCAGGGACAAGCCGACCAACTGGAGGTAAGGTGAGTGATTTCAGGTGTCTTCCCCTACACAACTGTCAGAGGAGGCCCCTGGCAGGGACAACCCACCCTCGGGTGTTTGACTTAGGTCTGGATGGACTCTGGGAATAGATATGTGAGGGTGAGTCTTGCAGGTAGAGGGGGTGGTATTAGCAGCCTGAAGGAGTGGGTTGTCTATGGTCATCAGGAGGAGTATAAAGAAATAAGGAGGGGGGTGTAATGAAAATTGATAAAAAGTACATAGTAGCCAGTACTGATTAAAAATGATCTTTCTCACCCCAGGAATCCCTCAGTATGCTTGACTTGCGCAGTTATGCCAGCTAGATTCAGCTGCCCCAGAGTTGTTGCCTGTGCTGATGATGGCTGGGCATCAGCCAGTCAGAATGTGGCAAGAGACTGCTGCCTGTAGGTGCTGCTGCTTGAGAGTTGGATTCATTTCTCCTCCTACTGAAATAAGTTGGCCCCGAAGAGCTCTCTATTTCTCATCGCTTGAAGAGATTTATTTTATATATAGTCATTTTATTTCTGTAGTTTCTGCTGCCCTTGTCATTTTTAATGTTTTTTTCTTTATTTTCAGTACTTTTTCTCAGTTCACTGTGGTTCCCGCCTTTTTCTCCTGACTAGAAATTCACTTTCTTTTTTTTTTTTTGTAACTCAGGTTTATTCAAAGCAATAAAATATTCCACTTAACCAAAAGTACTCCAGATGGGGTCTCACCAACTGTATGTACAGTGGGATAACCACTTCCCTTTTTCTACTTGTGGTGCCCCTTCCTATTCATCCCAGTATCCCCCTGGCTCTCCTTACTGACTTCTCACATTGCTTACCCACCTTTAGATCATCTACCTCCTGAGAAGGACTCCAGAAAATTAGATGCCATGGGCAAGAAATCTTATATTATAGCCGCCCTGCTGCTGCGCCTCTCTAGATACGTGGCTTATGCAGGACAGTACCAAAAGGCCTTGTGGAATTCAGTCCTGGCCATTAATCAGAAAGCACCTGACAAAATTGCTCAGGACTGGGCAGAAGCTGTGAAAACTGCCTTCGATGCCACAAAGTACCAGTTCCATATGGCAGTGGATGCCAATGACACTGCCTCCAGGTCCATGACCCAGGCCATTTCCCTTAAAAGGTATGCATGGCTGAGAACCACCATTCTCTCTCTCTCTCTCTGGATAGTCAGACCAAGGCTATGGATTTCCCCTTTGAGAATAATTCTCTGTTTGGAGATAAAACAGAAGCATTCTTGAAAAAGGTGGAGGAATACAAAACCATTACAAAAGCAGTGTTGCTGAAGAGAAAGCCTTCACTTCTTATAGGCCTCAGGGAAGAGGAGGCAGAGGCAGGGGTTACTACCCCGGAGCCTTCTATACCATGCCCATGGATTACTCTCAAATGAGAGGTTACTTTAGGGGAAGAGGTAGAAGGGCTCAAAAGCGAACTGACCCTGCCCCCTCGCCAAAAACCCAGTCCAAACAAAACCTCTGACGGGAATGCCCAGGTTGCCTCCCCCCCAGCAGGAGTGAGGCTGGCCCATTACCTCCACCAGTGGCAGCTCATCATCATACACAAGTGGGTGCTGGAGGTGGTGGGTCAGGGGCTTACCCCGCAGTTAAGAAGGTTCCCCACACAGCAGGGACACAGGAATTTCAAACCTCTGATCCCCACAGAAAAGATCCTGTTGGAGTCAGAGGTAAGATCCAGCCTGTCTGCAGATGCAGTAGAAAGGGTGCCCCCCATGGGGAAAGGGTCTCTATTCCAGGTATTTTCTAACCCAAAAGAAAAATGGGGACTGGCAACCCATTCTAAATCTCAGGTACTTAAACAAACATCTGTTAAATCCTAAGTTCAAGATGGTCACACTTTCAGTGGCTATTCCATCCTTAGGGAGGGAGACTGGCTAGGCTCCCTAGACCTCAGAGACTCCTATTTTCACATCCCAGTCAGGCCTTCTCACAGAAAGTATCTCAGATTCAAACTGCCATCAGGCCATTACCAGTTTGCAGTATTTTCATTTGGCCTGTCTTCAGCTCCCAGGGACAGAAGTGTTTGGTAGTAGTGGCAGCCCACCTAAGAAGACAGGAGGTCTCTGTTTTTCCCTACCTGGATGACTGGCTCATAGTGGACAAGTCTCCTTAAAAGCTCAGAGACTCTCTATGGCTCATTCAGCTCACCCTAGAGTCACTAGGCTTCCTGATCAACACAGAAAAGTCACACTTCGAACCAGTCCAACTCCTGAAGTTTAGAGCAGCAGAGCTGAACACCCAGCAGGGGAAAGCTCTGCTACCTCTCAACGGGGTACAGAACCTCCAAAATCTAGCAAACTTTTGTTTCTTCTAGGCCAGCCAGGCACTTCCTCAGACTTTTCGGCCACATGGCCTCTACCACTGCAGTAGTCCCTGGTGCCAGGTTTCAGATGAGGGACATTCAGTACCATCTGAGGGCCCCATTGGCTTCAGAAAAGAGATTCACTGTCAAAGCTCATTCCAGTCACCAGGACTCTTTTACAAGCCTTGGACTAGTGGAAGGACAGTCACAATCTCAGGGAAGGAGTTCCCTTCCAACAAAACGAGCCCTCCAAGGTGCTCACTATAGATGCCTCCCTTCTAGGGTGGGGAGCACACCTGGCAGACCAATTCATAAGTGGGGTGTGGTCTCTCGGAGCGTCCTGATGTTGTATAACCCTTCTCAAACTCGGAGCTGTGTATCTGGCAATAAAAGCCTTTATCCCGTCCCCCCCCCCCAGCTCAAGGGACACTCTTTCCAAATCAGGACAGACAACACCACAACCATGTTCTACATCAACAAACAAGGGGGCTGAAAAGCTCTGTACAGAGGCCATGAAAATCTGCCTTCTGGCTTACTCCCTGGATATGCACCTAACTGCCATCCACCTGCCAGGCAAGGACAATGTACTGGCAGACTCTCTGAGCCGTATCAGTCAGGGTCATCACAAGTGGACTCTAAACAGGCAGGTGCTGGCTACGATCTTCAGTAGATGGGGCACTCCACAGATAGACCTCTTCGCCTCCAAACACAAACACTAGATTCCCCTGTACTGCTGCAGACCTCCCTCACTGGGCACATTGCCAGTGGATGCCCTGTCCCTCAACTGGAAAGGAAGATTCCTCTGTGCTTTTCCCCCTAGATTCTCTTGAGTGCTACTCAAGCGCAGAAGGCAGCCAGCAACAATGATCTTGGTGGCTCCAGACTGGGCAAGGCAGCCATGGTACTCTGTGCTCCTTTCCCTGTCAGTCAAATGTCCCATTTGCCTGCCTCTGAGCCTCCTGATCTTGCCTCGCTTGGGAATGACATACCCCAACACAGAGTCCCTTTGCCTCAAAGCTTGCTACTTGAGGGGCTAGAGTTTCCTGACTCTCAGTATTCAGAGCAGGTTCTCAGAATCTGTAGGCTAGCTAAAAAATCTAGCACCAAAAAGACATATGCTTCCAAATAGAAGAGATTCTTTATTTGGTGTAAAGACAGATTAATCCTCTGCAACCTACCCTACCTTCGATACTTGATTATCTAGTGTACTTGTGGGCATCAGGCCCTTGGGGCCTCGTCCCTGAAAGTTCACCTGACAGCCATCTTTGCATACCTTTCAGTAGGCAATGAGAAATCTAAATTTTCATCCAGTTTTCAAGAAATTATTCAAAGGCCTGCTGCTCCTTCAGCCCCCGCTTAGGGAACCTATCCCTCTGTGGGATTTGAACCTGTGCATAGCCTAGCTGAGGTATGCTGCATTCGAACCTATGGCTACTGCTTATCTCAAATATGTCAGTTGGAAAACAGTATTCCTAGTGGCCATCACTTTAGCCAGGAGGATTTCAGAGCTGTAAATGCTCTTCACTGAACCTAACTACGTTATCTCCTACAGAGATAAAGTAGTTCTCAGAACTAACAGGAAATTCCTTCCCAAGGTAGTCTTTGAATTTCACCTCAGCCAATCTATAACCTTTCCTGTCTTCACACAAATCTACTCCTGGTGAACACAGGCTTCATAGCCTGGATGTTAAAAGGGCATTGTTGTATTACTTTATTTATTGAGGATTCGGAAAAGTACCTTTGAGCCAGAAACTCCTTTACAAAGGTTCCACGTCACAGAAATCAGATACAAAACAGACATTACATGGCAATTCACCTTCACCCGAACATGAAGCAAGCTATATACATAGAGCAGGGAAAAGACTAACAGATACTAGGAATAATAAGCACAGTTCTTAAACAATACGTTAATAATGCTCAGAAATCAAGCTGAACCTGACAGACTTAGGCTGGAGACTTAACGGGGTTGGGGAATAAGCTGGCCAGAGGCCTTAGTCAGGGAAGGGGATCAGTGACAATCACAGTAATTAGAGGACTGGAGATGTTCCTCAAGCTGAGTTTTGAAGGTGCCAATTCTGTTTTCATTAGCAAGAGAGGAGGGTAGGCCATTTATCCGAGATGGGGCTCTGTAGCTAAAGGACCTTTGGAATTGGGAGGTACGGCAGTGGGGTACTGTGAGGAGCTGCTTAACAGAACTTCGGGTGTGCTTAAGTGTCGGGGCTGAGTGGATTAGTGGTGTGAGCCGGGGTTGAGGCCAAGAGTAACCTTTTTTTGCCATGAGGCAGGCGTGGTACCCGATTCTGTTTTCGAGGTTGAGCCACTTGGTGGTATTGTATAGTGAGCAAGTGTGGGTGAGACGGTCACAACCCAGGGTGAGGCAGCAGGCTTTATTAAGGGCAAGGCGGAGTCTGGAAGGGGCTGAGGTGCTTGCTGCGCTGTAGATAAGTAAGCCATAGTCAAGTAGGGAGAGGACCGAGAAGGAGACAGCGAGCCTAAGGGCCTCTTAAGTAAGATAGTGTTTGAAGCAATGCAGTATCCCAAGATGAATGTTGAGGGTGGTGGATAGGAGGTGTATATGTTGATGGAAGCTTAGCGCTGGGTCCAAGGTAATTAATGCCCAGGTATGTAAAGGAGTCCACTAGTTCAAGAGAGGAACGCTTGACAGTTAGTAGAGGGGGGGGCAATGTTCCCTCAGAGAGTTCTGTGGGTGGGAGAAGATCATAACTTTCGTCTTCTTATAGTTCAGTATGAGGCACTGTGAGGAGAACCAGTTTTCTAGGGACATGGATATGTTGTTCATCCACACTGTCTGGCAGGTTCCTTGCCGCTTTAAATCTTGCCGGAAGGTCTTCAAGCTGGCTCCTCCCACCCACCTGGGTGGTAAAACTCGCGGCTCCGCCCCATGACGCCAGATCTTCCTTACCGCTTGGAAGCTCAGGTTCCCTCCTTAACGCTCTGCGTATAAGACTGGTTCCTAATTCTTGAATCTTCAAATTAAAAGTTTTTTGCTAAAAAGACTTTGGTCTTCTCTCCCTCGCGGCTGCGATGGACAAATCGACTCCCGGTTTCCGGAGATGCCCTTGCGGGCAGAAAATGTCTCGGATGGATCCGCACTCCACGTGCATCTACTGCTTAGGCCTTGAGCACGGCCCGCAGGCTTGCGACCTGTGCTCTTCTTTTTCGGCCTACGTCCTCGAAGACCATGCTGCCCGTTTACAGCTGGGGCGTCCCGAGAAAAGATTTCCTCCGGTTAAGTCTAAAGAGGCCCGGTTGGCGGTGTCCATGGTGGCGGGCTCAGCGGATCAGCTCGAGCAGATGATCGCCCTCGAAGAGGAGACAGTGCTGGCCTCTTCTGCCTCGGCTGCGGCATTTGTCCCGCTCTCTCTCTCGGTGCCTCGTATTCGGCTTCTTTTAAGGAGCTTTGTCTGACCCTCTCGACGAAAGGTGAGGGTCCAACTTCTTCTGGACCGTTTTCTCGGTCCAAAAAGAGCAAAAGTAAGTCTCACCGTCGATGCTCTTGGGAGCGGCAAAGATCCCCCTCCCCCAGTAGTCGACAGTCGACTTTGGTCGACCCCTCGGGTTCGGCCACTGGCTTCACGGTGTCCCCGTCAGGCCAGTTGACCGAGACTCCCGTCGACGCGGTCGAGATTTTTCTCGACCCGTTGGACGGGTTGTCGGCTGGAGAAGCTGAGAATCCCCTCTCCCCGGTTCCCCCGGTGGGAGTTGAGGGTCCTGTCGGCTCGTCTGTGCCTCCGGTTCCGGAGCCTTCGGTGGAATCGTCCGAACCGAGGAGTGCCGATTCCCGACACCTCCCTGCACCGTCCTCGGCCTAGCCGAGGTTCTCGGTCTCGGACGTCTTCGCGGTCCAGCCGATCCCGCTGCCATGGGTGGTCTCGGCACGCGGCAAGCGGTGCAGCCGCTCTTCCTCCTCCTCGGACGAGGGGAGACTTCGGCGCAAGTTGCGTCGGAGGTATGAGGAACTCATGTAGCAACAGCTCCTTCTGACCAGGAATAAGCCGACCCAGTCGTCTTCCCCGGCCATTAAGTGGCTGTCACTGGAGCGGCCGAAACAACCCCTCGTTGTAGCCGAGGAGCCTGTTCCCAGGCCGGTTGTTCGGCAAATTCCAGCTGCCCCACCGATTCTGGTGGAACCTCCGCCTCCACAGCCGTTATTTGGGGCTCCGACCAAAAATTCTCGGTCGGCTCAGGGACTGCCCCATAGGCTGTCTGTCACCCTCACTCCCGATAAGCCTCGGCAGGTGGAGGGTGGCTCAGGCCCGAGGCAGCTCTTTGAGGACTCTTCCGAGTCTGAGGATGATTCCTCCCTTTTCTCCAAGCGAATGGACTTGGAGTCCTCAGGAGGACAGTCGGTGGACGATAGCCCTTCGTCCTTCCTAGGATTGCTTCGGCTCATCTCGGAGTCCACCGGGATGAAGCTCGAACCCGTTTCTAAACGGGCCAGGTATCCCCTCACGGAGATTCTGGACCGAGGGGATTCCCCTACGGAGGCCTTTCCGGTGGCCGAGGCCATAGTGGGTCCGGCCTTGGAGCTTTGGCAGCGCCCTGCTTCCTGCCCTGCGCCTCCGGCCAGGATGGCCAGGAAGTATGCGGTCCCTACCGGTTCCCTGTCCGGTTTTTCGGAACACCCCTCTGCTGAGGGGTTGGTTACCGACAGCGTTTTCCGGCGCGCCGGGAACGCCAGGGATGTGGACAAACCTCCCGACAAGGAATCCAAGAAATTGGATTATGCCGGGCGAAAAGTCTATGCTGCGTCCTCTCTCGGCCTTCGTCAGGCCAGTTCGGCCGTCCTCATGGCACATTTTTCTCATGCCCTGTTGGGCTCCCTGGATGAGGTTGTCCCTCATCTTCCCGCGGATCTGCAGACTACGGTCAGGCAGGTGCGGGACCAGGGCAGGGCAGTGGCCAAACAGCAGCTCCAGACTGCTTTAGACATTGGGGACTCATGTGCCAGGTCTGTGGCGGCCGCAGTGGCCATGCGTCGTCGGGCTTGACTGAGGATATCCACCTTTACCTCGGATACCCAGCACAAGTTGGCGGACGTTCCCTTTTTGGGGACTGACCTCTTCGGCCCTAGGGTGGAAGGTCACCTGCAGAGGATCGAGAAGTCCAATGCTACCTTGGACTCAATCTCTTCCGCTCAGAAGGACAAAGGCCGCAAGCCTCAGCCTAAGCCCTTTCGTCCTTCTGTGCCTCCGGCGTGCCCGGCCCAGCAACGTCAGGGCCAGCAGGCTCGGGCCTGGCATCCCAAACCCAAGCCGTCGGCTTCCTCCAACAGGAAGCAGGAGGTAAAGGCCCAGGAGGTCCCTCGGCTGGTCCCTCCTCCAAGCCTGCCCAGTGACGGGCTGAGGGTGTCGCCCATCCCGTCACCTCCCTGGTTCCCCCATGGGGACGGCTCGACACTTCCTTTCCACCTGGTCCGTTATTACCACGGACAGGTGGATACTGAAGTGGTGGGAAAAGCCTGCCTCTAGAATTCGAGCAGGCCCCGCCCTTCAGAGCCGTTGCACTTCGGGGGGCCTCGGGGTCCGCAGCCTCACTGTCGGCTCGTCGGGCCGACATCGCTCTCCTCCTCCAAAAGGAGGTGATCAGGGAGGTAGCGGATCCCCCCTCAGACCCGGGGTTTGTGTCCAGGTACTTCCTGGTTCCGAAACGGACGGGGGGCTGGCGCCCCATTCTCGATCTACACGACCTGAACAAGTTCCTAAGGTCTCGAACCTTCAGGATGGTCACTCTGGCACAGATAATACCATCTCTGGAACATGGCATGTGGTTCTGCTCTCTGGACCTGCAGGACGCGTTCTTTCACGTCCCTATCCGTCCGTCACATCGGAGATTCCTTCGCTTTCAAGCGGAGGGATCCCTCTTCGAGTTCCGAGCCTTGTCCTTCGGCCTGTCTTCAGCTCCCAGGGTCTTCACCAAATGCATTGCAGTAGTGACAGCTTTCCTGCGGCGCCGGGGGGTCCGGGTGTACCCTTACCTGGACGATTGGCTGATAGCAGCCCCCTCCAGACAGGAGGTGGAGCGGTCAAGAGATCTGGCCCTCCAGGTTTGCTCTCAAGTCGGCCTTCTCATCAACGAGGCCAAGTCGGAACTCGAGCCAAGCAGGTGATTCTGTTTATCGCAGAGCTTGACTCTTCTGAGCCAGAGCACGGCTCCCGCGGACAGGGCGAGGTTCTTACCTCCTTTGCCCAATCATTTCTGGTTGGGCAGTTGCGCCCTGCCCGGGACTTCCTGCGCCTCCTGGGTCTCATGGCGGCCTGTACCAGCGTGGTCCATTGGGCATGCTGGCACATGCGCCCCCCTTCAGTGGAGTCTGGCCAGCCAGTGGTCACAGCGCTGCGATCCATTAGACCAGCTAGTGATGGTGACCCAGGAGATGTGGAACGCTCTCCGGTGGTGGACCGTTCCATCTCATCTGCAGGAGGGCATCCCATTTGTCCGCCCCGAGCCGACGGTCTCTCTATCGACCGATGCCTCTCTGATGGGTTGGGGTGCCCATCTGGGGGAACACCGAGCGCACGGCCTCTGATCCCCGCGGGAGTCCCGATGCCACATCAACCTGCTGGAGCTCCGAGCGGTCCGCCTAGCTCTCACCGCCTTTGCTCCGTTTCTCCGGGGTCAAGTGGTCCAAGTCCAGACGGACAATACCACGACCATGTACTACCTAAACCGCCAGGGCGGGATGCGTTCCATGCTTCTATGCAAGGAAGCTCTCCGCATTTGGTCACTTGTGCGCAGCCTGGAGGCCGATCTCCTAGCCATTCATGTGGCAGGAGCCTCCAACACCCTGGCCGATGCCCTGAGCCGGATAGGGGCTGCATCTCACGAGTGGTCTCTCCTGCCGGAGGTAGTACAAGATCTGTTCTCCCACTGGGGCACACCTCAGGTGGACCTGTTTGCCTCCAGGGAGAACGCGAAGCTGAGGCTGTTTCATGCCTGCCCCCCTCAGCAAGGCTCGCTGAAGGGGGATGCCTTCTCGAGGCTGTGGACCCCGGGCCTCTTTTACGCCTTTCCCCCATTTCCCTTGATCCACAAGGTGCTTCTCAAGGCAAGGAGGGACAAGGCGCAGGTGATTCTGATAGCCCCAGACTGGCCCGCCAGTTCTGGTACCCAGATCTCCTCAGCCTCAGCTCCAGGCTCCCGAGGCAGCTTCCAGCTCGCCCGGACCTGCTCTCAGTCAGTCAGGGGAAGGTGTTCCATCCGGACCTTCAATCCCTGCACCTGACGGCCTGGTTCCTGAGCGGCTAGAGTTCCAGGCCTTGGGTCTTTTCGACGAGGTCCTCAATGTTGTTGAGGCGTCCCATAAGGAGTCGACCAGGAAATGCTATGCCTTCAAATGGAAGAGATTTTCCATCTGGTGTCAGGGCAAGGGCTTGGACACTTCCTCCTGTTCTTTGGCAAGCATTTTGGACTATTTATGGTCCCTTTCTAGTCAAGGGCTTAGGTCGACGACCCTAAAGGTGCACCTGGCAGCCATCTCTGCTTACCGGGCGCGGGCTGGGGAGCAGTCGGTGGCACAGGAGAAGGTGGTCTGGCGCTTTTTCAAAGGCCTTGATCACATTTCCTCCGGCAGAGAACCCACCTCCGTGGGATTTACTGCTGGTAACTGGCAAAGCTCATGGGTAAGCCATTCGAACCAATGCACAGGTGTGAATCTCTCACCTGTCGTGGAAGACCGCCTCTTGGTGGCTATCACGCCAGCCAGAAGGATGGGAGAACCCAGGCGCCTGCACGTCCAGTCTCCTTACTTGGTCTTCCACAGGGACAAGGTTGTCTGCGCCCCCACCAAATTCCTTCCGGTTGTGTCGGAGTTTCACCTAACTAGGTGTTGACTCTGCCGTGTTCTACCCCAATCACACCTCAGAGGCGAATACAGGCTCCATACTTTGGATCCTAGAAAGGCGCTCACTTATTATAAGGAGCGCACGGCTGAAATCCGGGGAGAGGTTTGCCAGCTGTTTGTCACCTACGCTGAAGCCGCACCTGGCAGACCTGCAGCCAAGCGGACGGTAAGCAGGTGGGTCACCTCCTGCATAGATCTCTGCTGTAAGTTGGCGGGCATGGAGCCTCCCAGAGGGATAAGAGCTCATTCTACCCGCCATACTGCTGCATCGGTCGCTGCTTCCAGGGACGTCCCTATCCAGGAAATCTGCAGGACTGCTACCTGGAAGTCAGCACACACCTTCATTACCCATTACCACATCGACCTTGAGTCATGCTGGGATGCTGGTTTTGGGGCCTCGGTTCTCCAGTCTTTATTCCCTAAGTAGGGGGTGTGCGCTTGCCCTCCTCCCGGAGAACTGCTAGAGTCTGCCAGACAGTGGATGAACAACATATCCATGTCCCTAGAAATACAGGTTACTCACCTGTAACAGGAGTTCTAGGAATGGTATATGTTGTTCATCCACACGACCCACCCAACCTCCCCGGCTTCGACGCACAACCTGAGCTTCCAGCGGGCCAGATCTAGCGTCATGGGGCGGAGCCGAGAGTTTTACCATCCGGGTGGGTGGGAGGAGCCAGCTTGAAGACCTTCCAGCAAGATTTAAAGCGGCAAGGAACCTGCCAGACAGTGTGGATGAACAACATATACCATTCCTAGAACTCCTGTTACAGGTGAGTAACCTGTATTTCACCACCACTGAAGGAGGTTTGAAGGGAGTGATGGAGTTGAATGGGGTCAGAATTGGAGGAGTATAGGACAGCATCGTCCGTGTAAAGTAGCAGGTTGCCTCTGCAGGACATGGGGAGGGAGTTAAGGAAGAGGCTGAAAAGCAGTGGCCCAAGAATGGACCCCAGGGGGATGCCGGAGAGAATGGGCAGTCTTCTGGACAAGGTGTTACCTATTTGACTTGCTGGAATCAGTTTGAGAGGTAATCAGTGAACCAGCAGAGGGCGTCCCGGGAGAAACCGAAGTTGGAAAGTGTGGTTAGTAAGAGAGAGTGGTTGACGGTGTCAAACGCCTTAGTGAGATCAATGAAGACAGCACCAGTGATATGGTCCCTATCTAAGGCAGAGTGAACGTGAGCAGTGAACTCCAGGAGGGCAATAGTGGTACTGTGCCCTTGCAGAAGCCATGTTGCTGTTTGCAGAGAAGGTTGTGTTTGTTGAGGTGGTCGGTGAGCTGATAGAAAATCCGCTCTAGGGCCTTGGAGAGGGAAGGGAGAATGGAGATGGGGGAATAGTTGTTGGTGCTGTAACGGTTCCCGCTTTTAAATATCGGTGTAATGGAGGCAGATTTCCACCGGGAGGGGAATTTTCCCTGACACAAGGAGCGATTTAGAATATGTGTGAGGGGGTTGAGTAACCCCTGTAGGGGTGAGTCGTAGGAGTTTCAGATCTAAGGAGTCACTGCTATAGCGGGAGTGGCTGAGGCAGAGACAGCGCTAGATAGGGCAAAAAGGGAAAAAGTTGCAGCTTGCTCAGAAATGACCCACTTTCCACAGGAGAGTGGGTCCAAAGTGGTGCACCTGTCTCTAACAATAGCTGAAAGATGGAAAACTAAACAATAGAAAAGTATTTTCACTCAACAAATTTAAGCTTCTGTACTAGTGAAATTTCTACTTACGATTAGGTTTGGACCCAGTTGTTTCTCATTTTGACCCACATTTTTTACACCTATGGGTCTAATTTGACCCATGTTTTTAAACCCCTAGCGCTGTCACTGGGCTGAGGGCTTTTCTGAGGTAAGGCTCTGCAGACTTGGGTGTAATGCAGCGTAGATGGAAGGGGGGCTTCTGTGGGGGAAAAGGAGGGGCTAGTTGAGGGTGGGTCAAAGAAATTAGGAGGTAGGACCTGGCTGAGGTTTGTGAAAGTGTTGTTGAAGGCTGCAGCTATATGTGTAGGATCAGTGGTCAGACACCCATCAACTAGGATCTGGTTGGGAACAGTGTTAGGGACTTTACCACAGATATTCTGTATGTTGTTCCAGAAATTCTGCCCTGAGCCCCAGGTGGAGGTAAGGGAGGATTTAAAATACTCGGCTTTGGCTTTGTGCAAGGCCCACGTGCATTTATTTCAGGCCTTCCTGTACTTCTGTCTGTCGGTTGATGGGCGGGACTCATTGGAGAAGTGCCAGAGAGAGTCTCTAGTCCGCATCAGTGCCAGGAGGTGGTTCAAGATCCAAGGCGCGGGGTTCCCTTTGACCATCCTTTTAGTGAGTGGGGCAAACTTGTCACATATAGTATTAAAGGAATGAATGAAGAGGTCGAGGGCTCTGTCAGGGTCACGGGTATTCATTATGGAGGACCAGTCCATATTACCGAGATGAGATTTAAGGAGAGCAGGCTTGCCAGGGCCAAGTTAGCGAAGAAGTATTATTGTGGGAGGAGATTTAGGTGCTTTGCTGGTCCAGGTGCAGAGCACTGGGGAGTGGTCACTAAGGACATTTGGGAGAAAGGTAGTGCTAGTGACTTTGTGAGGTCGGTTGGTGAAAACCAGGTCCAGCAGTGAGGAAGACCCTGTGCCCTGGTTCAGTCGGGTGGGGGATGTGACTACTTGCGTTAGATCATGAGCAGTGGCAGCATCGATGAAAGGTGCAGCGGCTTTACCTAGTCAGTTAATATTGAAGTCCCCAAGTATGATCTTTTCCATTTGAGATGGTAGGGTGGCCAGGTAGGACAGTACCAAGTGGAAGGCCGCCTTCTGGTCCCTAGGAGAAATGTATACAGCAGTGATGAAAAGGGGGGTTGGTGAGCGTTCCGGGGTGAGTTTTGGTGTGAGGGCCTGGGGTCCAGGTTCCATCTGAGGGGGTGGAAGTAGCAGTCCGTGTAGTGTGGCCTTGGTGTAAATGGCGCAGCCACCTTCGTGCTTACTATTTCTGTCAGCTCGGTAGATGTTGTAGTTGGAGAGGGTTATTGACGAGTCTGGAATCGGGGGGAGAGCCAGGTTTCACCCACGGCAAAGACATCGGGCCGATGTTGCAGGACCCATCCCCTGGAAAGAGTCCCACTTTTTTAATAGGCTGCAGACATTAAGGGAGGCAATGCGCAGTCTGCCGGTATGGGAGTGTGTTGGAGTAGCAGGTGTGAATGGTCTCGGGTGAGGGTGGGTGTTACCAGACATGAGAAGCAGGAGGAGGAGGCACCTGAGGACAGGGTTCCAGGTCAGCTTTTTGAGTTGTCAGGATTTGCGGGCTGGATGCCCTTTGTGGGTTAAGAATGTAGGAATGGGGAGGTTTAGTATAAGGGGGGTAGCCAGGAGAAGGAGCCGAGGTGTGTGGGGGGTGGGGGTGGGTGACTGTAGCAGGTGTTTTAAGTGGTGAGGTTTATAGTGGTACTTAGCACATACTAAGCAGCTCAGGTCCTCTCATAACCAGCTGTTCCTCACTTATGGCGAGGTGGGCAAGGGCAGGCCAGTCCCTGTCTCTTGCATTCAGTTCTGTTACAGTAATGCTGGCAGACAACTACCTCAAGGCCCACTCCACCAGGTGCACCACAGCCTTGATGGCAGCATAAAGGGACGTACTTTGCTCGATATCTGCAAAGCAGCTACTTGGAAGACTGTACATACTTTTATAGTGCACTACTGCTTGGGTTCACAGTCCAGATCAGACGCCAGATTTGGCACTGCAGTCCTGCAGAACCTATTCCCCAAGTAGGTTCTGTTCCCTCCTCCCAACTACATTACTTTGTAGTCTGCACATGTCAAGTATACTAAGGGATTCTTGGGGTGAGAAGAAAAAAATTACTTATCATAGTAATATTGTTTCTTCCAGGGGATCCCTCAGTATGCTTGACCTCCTTATCCTCCCCCTCACATAACCTGGCTATTGATGCTTCTGCAGTCCTGATCAGGTCACATTTATTTATTGAGGGGCATGTTTAGTGTAAAGTATCACAGTTAAACTTTCTGTACATAGTTCGCTGTTAGGCGGCCTGTTTGTTTCTTCCTATTCCCTTGTGTGTCTTTTCCATTTTTTTCTCATATTTTTCCATATTTTTGAAATAGGGTTAGGTATTGGGGCCTTTTGCCCCTTAGGCTTCAAAATAAATCTGACTCTCAAGCAGCAGCACCCACAGGCAGCAGTCTCTTGCCATGTTCTGATTGGCTGATGCCCAGCCATCGTTAGCATAGGCACCACCTCCGGGGCAGCTGAACCCAGCTGGCATAACTGCACAAGTCAAACATACTGAGGGATCCCCGGGAAGAAACAATATTACTGTGGTAATTTGTTCTTGTCTTCTTGATCCCTAGTTCTTTCTGCCTCTGCAGCGTGATGGACTAGGTATAGAGCTGTGCCTTTAATTGCATTTTTATTTTTTGTGGTTTACATCTTTTGCTCAGGCTCTTAAAAGCATTCTTTGCGTAAAGCGGCCAGTGTGCATTGCCTTATTCTGTGCTGAGGCTGCTGATTTGTATTGGAGAACATTTCTGTCAGTGAGGCCCTTTCTGCTGACAAGAAGACAACACTATATGACCACAACGAAGCAGCTTCCCACATCAGCAGTGCCACATTGTAGTGACGTACAAACGGAAGGTTGAAATAAGAGTCCCATCATTGTTGACATAAAAAGTATTGAAGTGATTGTGGCACAGTTTTTGGGGTTGATATTTTACCAAGTACTGTATATACGTGCGTACAATTCTAGTTTTTAATGCTGAAAATAGGCTTCCAAGAATGGGGACTTGACTTATGTACGAGGTCAACCTGTCTGCAGGGTTTACAATGGTAAATCAGTTTTGCAGCCGTATAACCAGATTTTGTTTGTCCAGCTGTAGCAACAAAGACTGATTCTGTGATAGATGTTGGTCGCAAATCAAATTTTCCTTCCAACTGGGGCAGCAAAATAATGTCTGAAATATTGCTAGAATTCACAAGGTAAAGGGGGGGTTGGCTTATTTGTCAGATTGACTTACAAGGCTGTATGTACAGTTGGTAGACTAGTACAGGTTGCAGCACATCAGAGAATAGATGGTTTGGCAGCACGTCTGTTTACAAATGGTGCCTCTCACTTTTTATGCCTACCTGTTGGGTGCATTTTGGTTATCCTGGAGAGGGGACAGCAGCAGGACTGCTCTAGCAGTAACCAAGGCTTTGAAGAGTGGCTGTGGTATCGACAGTGTAGAGTTACTGCAAGAATTGGATTTGTGTTTCAGTGTGCGCCTCCAGGACAAACGACTCAAAAGGAAGAAGAAGGACAAGCCCTGGTCATCCTGTTCTCCTTCCTCATAAGTCTTGAGTCAGGTTTCCCTCTAAGATGGAAGTACCCCCAAAAAAATCTGGCTAAGAACGGTTGGATCAGTAAAGAAAAGGGACCGCGGCCTCAGTGCGATGGCAACCTTTTCAGACGAGGAAGACTTGGGGGGAGGGGGGGGAGTGTTTTTGTGTGATGATGATATGGACTACTTAGCTAAAAAGATGGTGTCTTCCCTCAAGCTACCAGAGCTGGGCGCTGAAAAGTCAGAAGAAACCATATTTTTTTTTTGGACAGAGTGGTCACTGATTTTCTGCCCTACACATCATGTCTGAAGCAGTTATTGACAAGGAATTTAAATATGCAGACATTAAAGAATCGGTTTCAGGTTGTGCATTGGATTATACTCTGTCGAAGTTAAATCTGAAAATTCAGTATGAGCTCCTGAGGTCAGCACCCTCTTCCTCCCTGGCCTGGGATACCGCTTACTATCAGAAAGCACAGCTATTTTCAAGAATCTGGTTAACAAGTACTTGGAGGGTAGCCCAAAGAAAAACTTGGAGGTCATCATGACGGTCATTCAGATGGCTGTTCTGCATGGATCAGGGCAGCAGTGGCTCTGTGCATGTATCGCAGAAGGAAGGTGAGAAAAGTCCATCCAGAAGAGAGATTGAGAAAAGGACCGCCATGACAGAGAGTTTGCCTGTTTTCCTAGCTGACATGTGTGACAGTGCCATGAAACAAGCAGTCAGGGAAGGGGGAGGAGAGTATGCCTAATGTGGTGTCACAAAGATCCTTGTAGTTAAAACAGTGGTCTTACGATTAACAATCCAAGACCCACCTCTTGCAGACTTTGTCCTACAGGAAACCCCTGTATTAAATAACACTAGAGCAAGGAGTAAAAAAAAATCAGTAGAGATTCAAAAGATCAGACCACCGGGGCCTAGCGAAACATAACTCTATGACAGATGTTACTCTTCAGATGGTCAAAACTCTTATAACAAAGAGTGATTCAGAAGATACTATTTTAGAGCCAAGCCATACGACTGTGGAAGATCCAACAAAGGTGGACGAGGCTCGTCCTTCAGAGATACACAGCTTCTTTCTGAAGGTACTCTAGCCCTTCTGTAGCCACCCCTTATTTTACATTTGTTAACCAGGAAAAGTACACTGAGCTGACCTCGTTTCCAGGCATGACCCAGGGAGGGGTTGCAGGAGGGAGAAATAAGTGGAAACTGCAAGTTGCATGTTTGAGAAACAGTAATGGCGCCATGTAGATTTGTCATACACTGTTTTCTAAGTTGCAGTGGTCATGTAGTAACGGTGCAGGGTACAGGGTGGGCCAGGATCAGGCTAGCTGTAAAAGTATGGCTTTCAGAAGTGCGTGAGCAAGAGAGGTTTGAGGGAGTGGAGTGAGGCTGAGATTCAGATAAGGAGTGGGAGGTTATTTCACAGAGTTGAAAGGTGAATAGAGAAGATAGACTGACCAGTCGTATAATTGATTTGCGTGAGGAATATGGATTGAGTGAGCATCAGATGAGTGGAGGAAGACTGAAAGGGATTGACTGCTTATGGGTCTCCAACTGCAGCAGATGGGTCAAGAATATCCTATTATTGGGGTACCTGATAAAATTCAGGTGTTTTCACCAGGACAGATACTGTAGCCCACCAAATGCCCTAAAACTACTTGGGGTGAGCAGTTCAGCTAGTCCCAGAATTGGAAATTGACTTGTGGGTGTATTCGACCTATTCAATAGACCTGCTGGAAAGAAGCACATTTTTATTTTATTATTTTTTTTTACTTTATTTTATTAACTCTTAGATTAACACCTTTGAGCACGAACAGCTCATTTACAAAGGTTCCATGTCAGACATGATGCTAGACAACAAAGCAGGGTGAACATTGTTACAAATTATACAGAGAAATACACAGATGGCAAAAACAACATACAGGGGTGAACTTCATTACTTGAATTGTACATGAGTACACAATAAAAGATAGAGGTAAAGTTAAACAACCAGAGGTGCAGGAGAAGAGACTAGCTGTGACTGGGGACTAAGCAGAGCTAGGTAGAATATTTGGAGAGGCACATGTGAAGTAGACAGTAGGGGGAAACCCGGTAGGAGTAGGCAGGCTAGAGGGCCATTGTCTAGGGCAGGGGGAATGAGTGAGAAGTGCTTGTAGGTTAGAGGGAAGGAGACAGGGGAGAGTAGTGCTAGTGTTGGTGAGGGTGGGAGGGAGAGGGGGTAGAGTAAGTGGGGCGAAACAGATGAACTAGATAGCAGTAGGGTAGTAGCTTCTAGGCAACAGAGGGAACACAGAAGTACTGAGGGACTGCAAAAAGAGAATTAAGGAAAACAAAATGGGTCTGGAAAACCAGGATAGCATTAGGAGTGGCAGATAATACCAAAGCCTTTTTTTCAGCACATCAGTGAAAAGAGGAACGTAAAGCAGGGGATCTGGCCCCCAAAACAAAGGGAAATTGGGGAGGAACTTGTTTGTGAGCCAGGGCAGTGGCTGGGGGGTTATTGGAAGGACCCATGATATCAAGGTTAATCATGGTGCAGCCTGCAAACTCCTTGAATGCCCAGGCAGGAAGAATACCTGGCAAAGATCAAGCATAGCAGATGCCAAGGGGCAGATGAGATACACCCCAGGATCATAGCAGATCTAAAGGAGCTCCCTTCCCCTGGATCGTACCTGGACTCGAGCCTCGGCTCAGTGTGCCTTTCCTGGTTACCAGTTTTTAAATAAATAAAGGAATAACTGGCAGGGCTTCTTGCGAAACTCTTTTTAGAGTGTCTGCACAGGTGTAGAGCCAGAGGACTGGAAAGAGCTAGTGTGTTCCCTATCTTCAGGCGGGAGTCAAGGTCAAACCCAGGCAACTATATGTCAGTTAGCCTGACACAGTATTGGGCAAGATTCGGGAATCCAGTTTTAAGAGCTTAATAATGGATCACATGATTAAGTGCAAGGTTTTCACCCGTCTCAGCGTGGCTTTGTGATGGGCAGATCATGCTAAACCAACCTGATCACATTCTTTGAAGGGTTGAGTGGGAAGGTGGACAGGAACAGGGCTCTTAACATACTTTGTTTGGACTTAACAGGGTTAACACTTTCTTCAGCAGTGGTCCAGTCGGGACAGTCATACCAATGTGCACTGACCCAAATTATCATGGAGGTAATTGGTAGGAAAAAAGACTTCCTCTCTACATCCCCTTCCAGTTAACCCTCTAGTTTCCAGTGGAACCGTACTCTTCCCATCCCCTTAATTTCTCCCTGGTGTACAGTGACTTCCTCTCTCCATAAGCCTTCTTTGGTGTCTAGTTGCTCCCCTTCTGCCCTCTCTGGTATTTAGTGGCATTCCTCTCTCTCTCTCCACATTCCCTTAAGTTCTCCTTGGTGTCCAGTGGCACCCCCTTGCTTGCCCCATTGGTATCCAGTGATGATCGTGATTAAAAATGAGCGACTGCAAAAACAGCGACTCATTTTTGGCGCTATCATCATGCGCTACACTGCAAGGGTAGCGATGGAACAGCAAGGAGAGCAACTGGAAGGGGGTGGATAGGAAGGAGGAGGGGAGAGATAGGAAGGAGGGTTTAGGTAGGGAGGAGAGCCTGCTGCAGCCAAGCCAGCCCTGTGGTGTGGTGGTGAGGGTGGCTGGCTACGTTGCAGTAGGTACTGGGTTTGGGTTGGACTGGGGGAGAATATTTTACTGCTGCAACTGCTGTTCCCCCCCGACCGAGTTTTACCCCCTCCTCAACATGCAATTCCCTGGAGTTGATCATCTAAAAGCAAGGGGGAGGGGGTGGCACAGGCCCCCCACCACCGGCGCAAAAACACTGAGTGTTCCTGGAAGTGGGGTGGCTGAGAATTGTATATCGCCGATATGCTTTTTGCCGATATACACATGCCATAATAGCAATCGCTGTTTTCCGATCGCTGTTATGACATGGAACCTTCCCCATTCCCTCAACCCACCCTCCAGAGCACCCCAACCTTATGCCCCGATCCATGACGGCAGCTGGCACAAACCCTCTACTCACCTTCTTGGCTGGCTGCCATCTATCTTGCACAACTGCAATACAGCAAATAAGCCTACAGTAGTTAATACCCTTCCTCAACACTTCTCTGCTCCATCCCCCACCCCACCCACATCCCCTTGGTCAAAACTCACCCACAAGATGACAAATATTAGTATAAAGTCACAAAGCAGCACACGACCAGGCCTGAATGTTGGCAGTCTCTCCCAGTAGTGCTTTGCGATATCACTTGAGGGAGAGTTTGCTGGCATTCAGGCCCAGCCGTGAGACTGTTACGGCAGGATTAGCGATGTGCTGCTTCAGGACTTTTTCCCTAATACTTGTCAACTCGTGGGTGAGTTTTGTGACTAACTGGACGTGGGTGGTGAGGGCAGCGGACCTAAAGATGGAATGGGGAAGTTTTTTTTTTTTTCCCCTCTCTTTACACTAGCCTGAACAGGAAAGTGAGGTGAGAGTCACGCTGGCCCCAGGCAGTTTGCACTATGCCCAGGGTTAGTAAATTAATGTTAAAATAGACTCCCGCTTAAGCAAGGCCTTTAGACACTGTGGTGCATGGTAAGCTTCTGGTGAAAGCACACCAGTGCTCTTGATAATTATCACCAAGGTATTCCAAGAGACTAAGGTAGGGCCAAACCAACTTATACTGTTAAGTGATGATTATTTGGTCTTGAACGTAAATTTATTTTAGAGTAATGCCACAAATACATTTGTAGTTCCCCAGAGTTGGGGGCACAACAGAAAAATGGAAATGTGGCCAGCCCTATAAGGTGCCCCAGAAAAAATAAAAGTTTAGCCTTTTTATGCCAGCCTGACGTGTGCATAGAGTGACTTAGGATAGAATGCCAGGCTAGGCAGATGAAATGCCCACTATGTGGCACATGCCCTGCCTTCCAGAACCAGAATCCAGAGTAGTGTTGCTTAAAATTTTTTATTCTGTTAAGAGAGAATCGTGGTAACTGTGGAAGAGAGAGGACACAGCAAGTGTGGAGGGATGAGAAAGCGCTTACCTGGTGGGTTGAAGCTGTCCCTGAGGGCTTGCCTGTGTGCCTCCAGCTCCCGAAGACTGCCCAAAGTTGTTGCATGGTCCGCAGTGCCACTGTGAAGCACCAGAAGAAGTAAAAGCCATCCTGTTTCTTGTCGCAAGGGCTTGGTGCCCCATTTTATTATTTTATTTTAAAAGTGAAAGTTTCGGTTCCCCGGAGGTGGCGTAGCAGTGCCGAATCATTTGCGCCGATCCCAGGACCCTCGGCAAGATCCCCTTGCTGTCCGGTTCATGCCTGCCTTGCCTCCCTCTGTGAGCAGCACCTCCCACCTTCCGACTACATCTCTTCACCCTGGTTTGGTGCAGTGAGTCGGCGGCAGCACGCTTGAACTGTGCTGACCGCCACAAGGTTTTTTTTTTTTTTTTTTTAGCGCTAGGCTCAAAGAGCTAGAAAGCAGCTCAGAGCAGCGGGGAAGTCACGGAGAGCCTAATTTGAATATTTTACAGTTCAGTGGGCGCTGTGATGCCCAGGGGAGGGCCCAGCATTAAAGCCACAGAGAGGGCACAGTGAATATTAATTAAAGGGGGTAGCCCCAATAGGAGAGGACCAGTGTGTAAGGCTTAATTAGGCCCACTGCTTCTTAAAAGGGCAAGTTAGGCCCACTGCTATCAAACAGGGCAGGTTAGGCCCACTGCTATCAAATAGGGCAAGTTAGTCTCACTCTTCTAAAAAGGGCAAGTTAGGCTCACTGCTACTTAACAGGGCGAGTTAGGCCCACTGCTACTTAACAGGGCAAGTTAGGGCCACTGCTGCTTAAAAGGGCAAATTAGACCGACTGCTATTAAAGGGACGAATTAGGCCCACTGTTACTTAAAGGGGCAAGTGAGGTCCACTGCTATCAAACAGCGCAAGTTAGGCCCACTGCTACTCAACAGGGCGCGTTAGGCCCACTGCTAGCCATTTAGACCCCCACAGGGGTTATAGGGGCCCGGCAGCATTAGTGACCCCAGATGTTGAGGGAGTCTAGCTAGCCACACAGACCCACAGTAACAGGAGAACCCGATCTAGCTAGAAAGACCCCCTGGTAGTTAGGTCCACTGAAGCTAGGGTTCACCCCAGTAAAGTAAAGTGTATGTGTATTTACTGTGGTCTGGACATTGAGACTGTGTTATTGACCACTACAATAAGAACTGAGACATTCATTGCTTTGCTATTATTCCCACGAACCATATAAGTGCCAGAACTGTCCTTGTATTGTTTTGTGCTAGCATTTCAGTGCCAGAAAGTATTGCTTTGTTGCCAACATTTCAGTGCCAGAAAGTATTCGAATCAGTCTTCAGCAAAGTTTCCAGAGTCACTCAACCAACGTGTATTCAGATCAGTCTTCCTCAGTTCTTCAGAAATCATTTCTCAGTGCATCTCTAAAGCAGCCAACAGCAACTTCCTGATGGACTGTGCCGCAGTCATCTCAGTTGCAGCGTCCTGTTTATTATTTTCCTCTTTCCAGTTCCCAGTATACGGCCTGGCCCAGTACAAAGTTTGCTGTCCGTTTTCTTGTTTTGTCGTCCGTACGGAAGTGACGTCCAGATCTTCTGTTTCAGTACCCTGCATCATTGTCCTGTTTCTTATTTTACATCAGTCCTTGGCTCGTCCGGCCTTGGTGCCCAGAACCCTGTTATTCTCCCACGTTCCATGACTTCCTTCTCTCTGCATCTTCTTCGTTTCCCAGCAGTCCAGAAGTGGGCTGTGGCAGGGTGTTCTGCATCTTCTTCTTTTCCTGGCAGTCCAGAAGCAGGCAGTGGCAGGGTGTTCTACATCTTCTTCGTCTCCCGGCAGTCCAGAAGCGGGCTGTGGCAGGGTGTTCGGCATCTTCTTCGTTTCCCAGCAGTCCAGAAGTGGGCTGTGGCAGGGTGTGCTGCATCATCTTCTTTTCCCGGCAGTCCAGAAGTGGACTGTGGCCGGATCTGTTACGTTTCAATTCTGGCGGCCCTCAGTGGGTTCTGAGCCGAGGAAATCTTTGTGTTGTTCCTAAATTCCGGCAGCCCTAGAGAGGTGGGGTGTGGCCGAGAACTCATGGCCTGTTCAAGATCCTCTCTGCATTCCCTTAGTTTTAAAATCATTCTAGCCAGTCAGCCAAGTTGTTCCCCTTGTGTTTCATATCCCGCATCCCAGTTTCTTCTCGATGACAGAGAAAGCTCAACTGTGCACTAACTGCCTTTGATGACATATGTTGAGTCTTGTAAGTGACATGCTATAGAGTTTCTTACAGTGGAGTACTCCAGGTACTAGGCCCTAGGTAGAGGTACACCTCAGGGTAGTACACTATTAGAGATTGCATAGTGATTCACTGATCTTAGAAGACAGAACGCTCTTAAAGCGGAGCTGTTACAGTTGATTATTGAAAGTGTTCATAGTCACCCTCGTACAGGGTATAGAGGATAGAACGCTCTTAAAGCGGAGTTGTTACAGTCGTTTGATGTAGAGTTCTCCTCATACAGGAGATTAGGGATAGGAGTTCCCTGTGACCATGTTCCCCTTTCCCTGTTTGGTTGAATAAAAGCCGGTCAGGCATTTGGAATCTATTTCAGACTCCCGCCTCTCTTTGTCAGGTGACAACATCCAGCTCCTTGGGACCTGTGTTCGTAATTTGTGTGCAAGTTACTGGTGTCATCACAACACAGTTGCTTTATTTACCCTTTTATATTTGTGTGGAGACCCAGCACACGTTAACATCCATTCTACCATCATCGGGTCACCACATATATCATATACAGCTGCCACTACATGCAGGTTGGACGCGGCTGAGGGTTATGGGTGAAATGCAGGAGCTGCAGGACAGTGGTTGACTAGGAGGGTGCTCTGGGAACCTGGTCCCTGTCTCAGTTGTAGGAGGTTTCATGCCCTGGGGACTGAACCTAAGGCTGCGAGGGCTGAGATATGCTATTTGAAAGCCAAAACCAGTGGGCCAATATGGCTACTACAGGCTTCACCACCACAAAGGGCCACTCAGGCCTGTAGAAGTGGATGGACACCATGGGGTGGGGTGGAGAGTTTGGGGTTGATACCTGTAGAACGTGGTGTGCACCTCAAACGAGTATCTACCTGTGTTAGAGGTAAGTCCCCAGAGGTCCCACAAAGAGGTGGATGGGACTAGCATACCAGAAAAGTAGACATTGTCTATTAGTGACAAGCCAAAGAGGGAAGGGAGCCCTAAAGAGGTACGGAAGAAGGCACCAGTTGCTGGGGACTCCATATTTAGGGGGACGGAGAGGATGGTGGCCCCACTCAGTCTGCTGATACTCTGAGGTCACAGCATATGAACTGTGCCAGGGTGATGGAACTCATTGGGAAAGGAGGAAGGTGAAACCAGACGTGGTGCCACATATGCACAAGCTATCGGGGGGGGGGTGTAAAGTAAAGGAGACTATTGACACGCCCTAGGTAGGACACTGAGGGAAAGAGCAGGTACAGTACCTTCTCTGATGTCCTACTGAGGCCATGCTGTAATGCAGGGGAGCTGTCTAGGTCTAGGATATATCTATGCACTACTGAAGGGTTGGTGTGATGGGGAAGGTTTTCAGTCTGGCCTTGCCTAGAGGGGCTGGAGACTGTTCAGATCGGATGGCCTACATCCTAACAAGGAAGGCACAAGGATGTTGGGGCAAAGGTTTGCAGAGCACATCAAGGCGCATATAAAGTAGGAGAGGGGGAGACGGTCTATTTCAAGATAGATACACCTACACAACTGAGCAAGTTGAGGGAAGTCGAACAGAGTTCTCCCAGTGCTAGCACTGACAGATGGGACAACAAGGCAAAAAATAACTGGGGGAGGTGGGAAGCAAAGTCATTGGGAAGGTTGGAACAGGAAGTAGGGGGCCTAAAAGGCTGTTCTCAAACCCCAAGAGCCTGGGGAATAAGACATTTGAGCTGCAGGCAGTGGTGGCAGAAGCCCTGTTGGACTTGTAGGCACAGACGTGATCAGCACAACACTATGACTGGGGCTTTACCATTCCAGGTTATGCAGTGTTCAGGAAGGATAGGAAAAGAGGGGAAGAGTTCCGTTAAACGAAAGGAGGAAAGGCATCAAAGCCACAGAGATCAAGGAACTAGCAGGGCAAAGGTACAGAAACTGTGTGGGTGGTGGTAGTCATGGGTGGGGGAGAAGAACATCAGAACTGGAGCTTTCTATAGACTACTGTCTCAGAAAGAGGCGACTAATAAGGAACTGGGGAAGGAGGTTAGAAGGGCAGCAGAGCAGATAGAGGTGCTGCTAATGAGAGACTTCACCATGTCAGACATGAACTGGAGCATTCCAGTGGCAGCAAGTGTAAGGAACCAGTCGCTAGTAGAGGCATTTCTCATACAAAGAGTGGAGTAGAGGAAATTACAAGGGAGGGAGCGATTTGATCCTCAGATGGACAAGATTGGGGAAGTTACAATTCAGAACCCACTGAAAATCAGCAATCCACAGCTGAGTGGTTTGAGATATCAGATTGGAGGCAGCTATAAAGCAGTCACAAGAGACGTGCTGGACGCCAGAAGGATGGATAAGTACAAAACCATCCAGGGGGACGATGATCGGGAGGAGTATCTTAATATCAGGGAGGCCAGCAAGACAGTGAAGAGGTTAACGTTTAACTCGAATTGAGAATAGCAGAGGGAATGAAGAAGGGTCAAAGCATTCTTTTGTTACATATGGGAGAACCACAGATTCGGGAGGGGAATCCAAACTGGGGAGGGGAGGGCAAAGGATAGGTAAACCACCGAACCAGTATTTCTGTAAGATGTTCAGAGTGTAGGATAAAGGACTGCTGCCTGAAATATGGTATCAAGGCCAGAAAGGGGTACAGTGAGGGCATCAGTATAGAACCAGTTACAGGGGGACAGGTATTAGAAGGTGTAAATGCACTAAAGGTGGATGGGCCCAGTTGGGATACATCCACGAGTGTTGAAAGAGATGGGACAGGTACTGGCCACACCACTGGCAGATCGCTTTAAATTTATTTATTTCAAAAGTTTTACCAGGGAAGATGTACTGAGCTGATGCAACTTGTTTTCCAGATGCATCCTAGGGGAGGGGTATAGAGATAGTACAAAAGGTGGAAAAAAATAAATATTAACAGCATAACAGAAACGATAGTCATATACACAAATGCACCAAGGTATATGCGGTAAATAAAAATTGAGTTTAGTTAGGAAGAGGAAATTACCTCACAGGCATGTGGGGGGCAATATGGCCAGGCAGCAATAGACTGAATAAATGAAAGGTAGGGGGTATGTATATTTGCAGGGGAAGCAGAAAAGACACGAAGAAGCTACTTAAGGTGGCAGAGCGGATTGGTAGTGGAGGTGTGGACCAGAGTTTATGAATGTAGTATGAGAAGGCACATGACTAGTGGTAGATTTCCAAGATGAACTAGAAAGAGAATAGGAAACATTGCTGCAGAGGGGGAAGGAGTATGGAGGGGAGAGAATAGAAGGGAGGTAAGGTGGCAGGAAAAGGAAACCAAACTGAATAAAAAGGAGGCACAGGGAAAGGATTGCCTAACATCGAGCGGGCGGGATGACAGAGTACAGCGAGCAGCGATGGGGTGTGAGGGGATAGTCTAAGGCAAAGAGTGAAGGAGTGGGTTCAGACTGGCAGGGTAAGATTTGGAAGCTCGACTGTAAACTGTCATCAGAGTCAAAAATAGGGAGACTCATCTGTAAAGCAATCACAAGGCGTGCAGGAAGCGGAATACTCGCTGGACTTTCTGTGTGACTTTGAGCAGGTCACTTGACTTCACTCCTTCCAGCTGGTAAAATCAGAAGTAGCAGGACCCTACTGAAAATGAGTAGTTGCATTTCACAGGGTGTTGGGTGCACCTGTAGTCCAGCGGCAAGGAGGGAAGGAGAAGTAACCAAAAGATGGTACAAATGTAACGCAAAATGCAGGCCCGTTGTACAACATTTCAGTTACAGAAAAAAAACTCGGTGCAGGTTCAATAGCAATGTAGTGGTCTATCAGTGTCTCTTAACATATTCTTGGAGCAGTATAGTTCTGCTGCTATCATGGACTGCTGCTTTAAAACGGTTGTTCTACACATAGCTAGATTAGGAAATGTTCCATGGTAACATCTGAAGACAGGGACCCCCTTCCCTCACAGTAGCTCTAAAATGCTGAATTTTTCTGTTTGCAAAGTACTGTTAAGAATACTTAATACTGTTATCTAATTTTGCACTGAACAAAAAGGATACCCAAAGGTGACGAGAAGTCTGTACTAGTTATTAAATATCTGTCGACAGTGAACGTTTTCTCGTATTGTACACTGTAGAACTTCTCATTACTAAATTTTATATGAAAAATTAACTTGTGTTTCAAGCTTCACAACATTGAAAAAATTTACATTGGTGCTCACTACATTGTCAGTCCTGTCTCCCCCCCCCCCCCCATATGTCAAAAAACATTACTGTGGTAATATAGCTCATATGTGGAGCACATAGGCAGTCTGAGCATGTACTCTCTGGAGTGCAGAAGGGAGGGAGGGGACGTGATAGAAACCTTTAAATATCTAAGGGAAATATCTGGGGGTAACAAGCAGGGTAGAGTGTCTCAACCTGTTCAGGCATAGCTAGGGATTAGCAACCAAGGTGCACAAGCATAAAATGGTGGCAAGGTAGATTCAGGAAGGACAAGCAGTAACCACCCCCCCCCCCCCCATACATAGTTTTCCCAAAACCCTCTGTACTGGCTACCTCACCTGCCCAAGCCATCTACCTGGTTTCCCCACAAGCCTCGTTCAAAAGAAAATAAAGTAGGTTTTAAATGGAGCAGCATATAACATCGTAGTTACATTTGTACAGCAAGCAAAACAAAACAGTCTTCTTCAGCAAAGTAACTAGAGAGCACTAGTTTTAAGGGTGCATGTACTCCAACACCCTCGGCTACATCTGACCTCTCTCTAGAGAAGCTAGCTATATGTATGCTAGGAGTATTTCTGATTGGTTGGAATACATATCAATCAGCTAGGTCTAAAAAGACTTTTACAAAAAGCTCACTTATTTATTATAAAGCTCATAGTAAACCTTTATAGCAACCTTATTCTGTATAGCATATCTATAAATCATCTATATTGCTTAAAGCTTCAAAGCATAGCTTTTGTGGGACAAGCCCTTCCCCCTTGTATCTCTTTCCTTATAAAATAAACAACATGGCCGGCCGGCTCTTAAGGAGAGGATCCATCAGGGAGAATCCCAGAGGTAACATCATTATTGCACAGCAGGTAAAACATCCCCTTAGCTCTTTTCTGTTTATATCTCCCTGCATAATGTGTTGTGCTTTAAAAGAGGGACGGACTGTATGCTGTGCTATAGGAAAAACGCTGTGCTGCCTACTGAGCTGCATTTTAAGCAAATGCTCAGTTTAGGTACAGCAACTGGAAGGAGGACTCGCTCTGAGCTGCAGGCTGTGAGGGGCTTTAGCGCTAGGGAGAAAGTGCTTCACAAAATAAAGGCATTTCTGAGCGAGTGCAACTCTGCTTGAGCATTTCCGGCATTTTCGAGCTGCATGACAGTGCGCAGGTTCGTGCAGCTCGTTCGGGACGTTCGAGGAGGAGCGTATAACGAATACGCTCATTTTAAAGCTTGAATAGCTTAGCAAACATTGTTTTTAGTTAGGGGAGTCACTTTAGAGCTTTTCAGAAGCAGAAAGGGGCAATTTTGAGAGTTCCTAAGTTTCGAAATGCTTAAAGGGGCCACGCCAATTCTAGGATATCATAAGTGGATTGTAAATGTTCACATACATTTTATAACATGTACTAGTTGCTGTAGTTTTGTTTTGACTTGCTAGGATGGGGGAAACGACAGGAGAACGACAGACAGACGGAATATGAAAAATAAAACACATAGATGGCCAGCCTATGTACATAAAGACATCACACCACCAAAATATACACATAGGGGCAGACACAAAAGGGGGATAGCAAGCCAAGTCGCAACAGTAGTATCCTTGTTAGGAAAACGACAGGGCTGGCCTGCATCTGCACCACGAGACCCTCTGACAATCACCCATTGCGTAGCATTGACAGACAGTATGTCCTGCATCCCACTATCCTGGGAAAGTGCTTGGGGAGCACCGTTATACAGTAAATTCCTAAATCTCTATAGGTGGGACACTCTCCTCCCTCATGGCAGTCAACAAAGCATCAGTAACAGACTGCCATCTGTATCTCTGCTGCAGTTGCTCCTAAGTAAGACGAGCTGGCCATTTATATCAGCAACCTGAGTTAAAGTACTACTTTTTATTCTCTTCATCATCATATTACTACTGTTTGTGTGAAAACATGTATACAGTATGAACGTGTAGTGTGTTTGTTTGCAATTTATTTTGACCAGGAAAGGCACACTGAGCTATTGTGGCTCGTTTCCAGGTACATCCCGGGGGGTGGGTTGCATGGACCTGTTTTATTGAGAGGGGGCATGTCGGCCATGACACCAGGGAAACTCCCCTGCTCTTCCTCTATCAGTGCCATGGGATGATGTACGTCCACCAGGACAGTGACCAGAGATGGGTCAGAAGGGACCTCGGTTTAACATCTCATCCGAAGGACAGCACCTCACCAGTGCAGCATGCCGTTAGTACCGCACTATAGTGTCAGTTTTGGGTAGTACCCCAAATACCAGATGTGGGGCTAGAAACCAAAACCTTCCCATCTCCCAGCACCAGAGGTCACTGCGCTACCTACTGAGCCACGGGCACTGCTGTGTAGCTAGCAAGCATTCCCCTTCTTACCAAAGTGTGTTGTCATAGAACAAATTACAGAAATTGTAGTATACTGTATACAGTATCCATAGACTTTTACTATAATTAATAATGGGGAGAAAAAACGCCACACAGATTTTAAAAACTACTTTTCAAACAGAATGCAGCCTTCAAAGAACTAGACATCATAGGACAATACATTTACTTATTTATAGTTCTAGTGTGTATTATTTTTAATGGGAGATCTCAAGGGACAGCAGCAGTAAGAGAAAAGGAGGGAAGGTAAAAAGATCTTACAGACGTTTTGTGTTGTTGTACAGTGAACCAGCGTAAATTGAAATGGGAAAGGTGTTTTATTTATTTAGGTTTTATTTATTAGTGTTTATATAAAATATACTTGTACCAATCAAACAATTAAAAAAAAATGATACTTTATAAATATACTGTATTTATATAAATGTATGTATACTATTTGGTAGATTTCAACAGTATATTATGTGCAAATCTGATTCTTTGAATATTCTTTTACTTTTGTCAGTAGCACCACTGGTGGTATATGTGTAGGGTGTTTAGTTTGTGAGATAATTGAATTTGTTTGGTATGTGGTGCGTGATGCCTTTTCTCAGCTTCACAGTGCCTGGAATGCAAGTGTACTATTGTGAAGCAGGACAGGGTTTCCAAAATGTCTGCAATGAAGTAAATGAGTTAATGGACATTGTCTAAAATCGTATTGTAACAGGCTTCCTAAGATCGTGAGCTCCTCTTCGGGGATACCTTACCTAAGGTGATCAAAAATCACTGGATGGCCTTTTTGCAACTCAGAGCGCTTTCGGCAGTAGACACCCTTCTCTTCGACTGTCTGTGCAAAACTATACTTCAGCTTCAGACAGCCAAGAGGGGGTCCGTAACTGCACTAGAAGCTGGGATCAGTCAACTTCTGGTATTCCTGCTTCTGCTGAATTTTATTTATTTAAAGTTGTTGGCCGGGAGAGGCACACTGAGCTAATTTCCAGGTGCGACCCGGGTGAGAGGGTATTGGGAAGTTACATTCAAAGCAGTTACAGTATTTGTAACAGAAGTTACAGTTTACGCATATTTATTTGTAGTGTGTAATAATAGCTCAAAGTGACCAATATAGGGTGGTAGCTGCAAATCTTCAGTGATATGACGAGAGACTGCGAGAGAAAAGGGTGGAGTTAGAGACTGAGAAAGATGGGTGTAAGTGCTACCACGTGAGGAGGGTTGGGAAACAGCCTAGGAGTTGAGCATGAGGATAGGGAGACGGGGTAGGGAGGGGGAAGGAGGTAAAGGAGGGGCAGTAGAAAAGAGCAGGCGGGGAAGTGTCATGCGAGGGCAGGTGAGAGAGGTGACAATACAGTTGGGTACAGGTTTACTCATGGGGGAAGGGTGTGGGGGGAGGAGAAAATAAGGTGAGTGGAGGGAGCAGAGGGGTGAAATAGAGTGATTAGAGCTGTGATCGTACATTTAGTCAAAGGGCTGTGAAATTTAATTTAAGGTTAGCCATGGGGGAAACATTGGATGGGGAGGGGATTAGTAATTAGCAGTTACAGTGGCAGGCATTTGATAGGTCAGATTCGCGAGACAAGGCACGTTTTAGGAGCAGGGCAGAAAGAGAGTGTCTGACATGAGAAGGGAGGGTATTTCAGTGCGAGGGCAGCCTGTAAGCAGTAGCCGTGGTAGGAAGAAAGTGTGGGCATGTCGTGACTGAAGAGGGTAGGCGGCCTCTGAGGAAGGAGACAAAAGAGAGAAGAGATCAGAGGGTAAGGACCCAAACAAGTATTTAGAGATGAAAAGTGAGGAGTGAAGCAGGTGTTAGTGGCGGAGAGGGGTTAGGGAAAGGGATGAGTAGAGGGAGCAGTGATGTGTCAGGTGTGGGGGGGGGTGTTTAGGGCAAAACGTCAGAATGCACTGTAGAGGGAGTTCAGCCTGGTTAAAAGGGAGGCTGAGGCTGTGCCGTATACTATGTCGGCGTAGTCAAATGAGGAGAAAATTATTTGGTCATGAGCTGACGTCGAGTAGATCGGGAGAGGACTTCTTTGTTTCTGTACAGCATACCCAGTTTCGGGTGAAGTTTTGCCTAGATCTGTTCAATGTGTTTTGTGTAGTCCAGATGAGAGTCAAGCAAGACCCCTAGATATTTGTAATGGGGGAATATGTCCAGTGAGGAGCCATCCAGTGTGGTGAAAGTGAGGGGGGTTGGAAGGGTAGCTAATTTTTGGGGAGTCCTAAATGTCATTGACACCAATTTTACTTATTTATTTTACATTTACCTTTAGAAGGTTTTACTAATCAGTGAAGGACTTAAGTGGAAATCAGCTTGGAGCTGGGATTTGAGTACAGCAGTCAAGGCGCCAGTAGCAGATAGAACAGTATCATCAGCATACACCTGTACATTTGTTGCAGAGCATGCTAATGTTAGATCATTTTGAAAGATTGAAAATAAAATGGGGCCCAAGATGGAGCCTTGGGGAACATCTGCAAGGATCGGAAGAGAGGGGAGAGGGCTCTGCCAATGTGGACTTGTTGGGTTCTGTCAGAGAGAGTTAAACCAATTTACGGATTCTGGGGAGAGGCCAGCACAAGAAATTTTGTTTAGAAGGAGTAGATGGGAGCCAGAGTTGAAGGCCTTTGCAAGGTTGATGAAAATGGCTGCAGTTAAATGGCCTTGGTCCATGGCGGAAAGGGTGGAGTTAGAACATATAGGAGGAAGGTAGTGGTAGAGTGGTTTGCCCTGAAACCAGATTAAAAGGTGGAGAGGAAGTCCGTTGTGTTTAGAAACTCAGTGAGTCGTGTAAGGACAAGTGATTCTTGAATTTTGGCCAGAGCTGGGAGTAATGATATTGGACGGTAATTGCCTGGGATGAGGGAGTCACCTCCTTTGTGTAGGGGTGAAACTTGGGCGGTCTTCCAGGCTTGTGGGACTGTGCAGTGATAGAACAATCGGTTTAAGATATGGATATGGGGGAGGGATATTGCAGGGGTGTAGATGCGGAGGAAACAGGGATCAGTAGTTACATTTTCTGATCATACAGCATGTCAGATATCTCTGATTAGCCATACATGGGGTCTTACACCAGCACAAAGCTCTTCCCTTCAACCTGATGTCTGAACTTCTTTTTTTTTTATTTCAAGTTTTTATTATATTTTTTTTCCACTTACATACACTTAATCACACACATTCATTTAAACTTTACAAATGTCAATTGGATAATTCATGTTACAGCTCTTTATAGTACATTTTTGTCATTTGCTGGCGTTTACATCCTTCTGTGAGTTCTTTGTTAGACCTACTGGTATAATATTTAAGTCTGGTACCAGTTTTTAAGTTCCAGGTCTGGCTTAGGTAGCGTTGTTTCCATCCATCCACTGTTCGTTAGATTTGTCCCTGATGACAGCTCTTTGTTGGTTCTGATGTCCAAACTTCTGTTTCAGAGCCATTGAAACATTTAACCGGGCACTGCTGTCATACTGAGTACAGTATGTCTTTTTTTTCCTGAGTTTTCCCAGAATCCTTAGGCATCATTCTGTAGGGCTCAACGTGGAGCCGTCATCACTTCAGCATTTGTTAAAATTCTGCAAATATAAAACACAAGTTTGTTTAAATTTCTGTTACTACACCATTTGGAGACCTGTGCCGACGGGATAACTAAGTAATGTTACAGGGCAGCCTCATCCCACTTACCTTGCTGCTCACCTTTACAGGGATTTTCCTAGATTCAGGTATGCCTTACTTGTTCTTATGGCTCACGTTGGTGAAAGTCTCTGTCTGTATATTTTATAATTTAATGTGCAGTCTTTTTTCAAGTGGAAGGGATCATATTTTGGCTCTGCTGAGGTACCCAGACGATCCCTTCTACTTTGGATTGATCGATCCGCCCTTGTGGTCAGGCATGTTTTGACGTGTGCCTAGCAAGAGGATCAGGAGCACTGGTTGACAAAAGCCTTGTTAGTCAACTAAATATGTACACATTGGAAGAGAGAAGGGACCAGGGGGACATGATAGAGGTCTTCAGGTACATGAAGAGGGTAAATAGGGGAGGAACAGTCAGGGTGCTTTGAAGGAAGGAGGAGGGGGCCACTAGAGGGCATGGGTGGAAGCTGGAGGGGGGAAGATTCAGGGGAGAAAGGAGGAGGTGCTACTTCACTGAGAGGGTGGTGGAGCCATGGAATGTGCTGCCTAGGGGCTGGTGGAGGCAGAGCTGTGGAGGGGTTCAGAGGGGGTGGGACAGGTACAGGGGAAGGGTTCTGTAAGCAAAATCCAATGCAGCAAGAATATCCGGAACTGGGAAGGGAGAAGCCAGAGAAGGCGAGGGGGGCAGCAAGGTCAGCACCCAGGGTGGAGGCTGACCAAATGAGCAGACACGAAAGACCGTTAGGCCTATTCTGCTGGCATTTTAGTATGTTAGTATTTCAGTGGAGCCAAAATACGATGCCATCCACTTGAAGAACAACTGCTCAGAAAATTATAAAATATACAGCCCTAGACTTTCACCGACATGAGCTACAGGGGAAAGTAAGGCAAACCAGAATTACAGACTCCTGTGGGAACCAGCACTGTTCAGATGTTCGGGGCAGGACAAGACAGATTTCTGAGAGCGAATAGCCATGAGTTTTTTACTCAGTACAATGTAGTGGTTATATTCTAGCTATTGTTTATACAGCTAATTTCCAGATGCGTCCTGGGGGTGAGGGAAAGTGGAGATAGATCAAGAGGTGGAAAAAAAATAAGCATAAAACACTGCATTACAAAAATAGGCATCATATACAGCGATACAGTACATCAAACAAGCATAATCATAAATATCGAAGGCATTGAAGAAATATTGTAATTTTTTTTTCTTTATTTATTCTCCTCGGGAGGGAGGGTTGTGCCTGTGGTTCCCCCCATCCAGCTGTCACTGCGGCCCTGCTGCAGCCAGAGCTGTCCAATCCCTATGTCCTGCCACTCCCAGCCACATCAGGGTGGGGACTCATCCCGCACACCGTGGAAGGCCAGGGAGCGGACACCAGGGGAGCTAACTTACGTGAGTGTGATGCAACGCCGGATCCACCTTCGTTGTGCCTATGGAGGTTTTCTGTGCTTATCCCACCCCCACCCCACGACGCGGGCGTGCAGTGATGCCAAGGACGCTGCCATGCATGCACTGACCCCCAGCCGCCGCCAGTCCCTTCCCACCCTCCCCAGAGGAGGAGAACAGTCTCTGGAATGCTTGATCCTCCTCCCTCCAGCACCTGAGGTCGCTTCCAATCCTGGGTCACTGGCATGGCGCGAGATGTGGCATCCAGCGCCTCAACCCTCAGCGCCACCGGGCTGGCAAGAAATATTGTAATTGATTTGTTTTCTTATTTTCTAACAATTGTAGACTGATTCTTACAATAATAGACTATCTGCATGTATTGGATGGAAACATCTGTAGGTGTACCTGTGCGCGACCCCCTCTTGGAACCCCAACCACCAGTTTAAATATGGATATCCAGTTGTGTAAAATTGTAAATAAACAAGTCTTCTTCACATATAGAAGATGGTAAATAAGATTACTTCGTAAAACGCTTTACTTAGAAGTCTGGGGAATAAGATCCTTGACCTAGTGTCCATTAGGGGACCAAGGCTGGTCTACGCATTGTTGCCATTACTGAGTCATGGTGAAGTGAGAACCATGACTGAGATTAAGCCATACCAGGATATACGTTGTTTAGGAAGGACAGGGTGGGTAAGTAAGGGGGAGGAGTTGCTCTTTATGTAAGGGATAGCATGAAAGCAACAGAAATGCAGGGAACACAGGGAGGAACAGAAATTCTGTGGGTCACCCTAGAGAAGGGGAATGGAGCCGCTATTCGCACTGCAGTGATCTACAGACCTCCGGCACAGGAGGAGGAGATGGACAGGGGTCTGGCAGAAGCCATCCAAAAGATGGCTAATAAAGGGGAGTGGGGGACTTAATATGCCTGATGTAGATTGGAACATCCCGGCTGCAGGTAGGAGCAGGGGCATCCTGGACTCCTACAGGGGTCATTCTTCAGGCAAATAGTAGGGTAGCACATTTGTGAGGGAGCAGTATTGGACTTTGTGCTCACCAACTGGGACAGTATTGCAGATGTCAAGGTGAGTGACCACCTGGGGAGCAGTGATCACCATACAGTATGGTTCAGTATAAGAACTGTGTCAGAAGTGAACCACACAAAGACGAAGGTCCTGGATTTTAGGAGGGCCAATTGTACAAAGATGGGATAATGCCTTAGGGAGATGCCTTGGCTGGGTGGGAGGAGTGGAAGAACAGTGGGTGAAGCTAAAAAGGGGCCATATTGAAGGCAACAAACCTCTGCACCAGGCAGGTAGGCAAACCTAAAAGGAGACTGCTAAGGTTCTCAAGAGTTGGCTGGGAAGGTAAGGACAAAAAAGCCAGCATTCAGGAGGTATAAGGAGACGCAGAGCGAGGAGGATAGAGAAGTGTATCAAGAGAAGCAGAGGGAAGCAAGGAAAGCAGTCAGGAGCACAAAGGTGCAAATGGATAGCACAGGCAGTAAAGAAAGGGGACAAGACATTTTCCAGGTATGTTAGTGAAAGGAGTAAGACCAGGGGAGGGATTGTAAGGCTGAGGAGGGAAGGGGGGGATTGTGTGGAAGGGAATAAGGAAAAATCAGACATCTTGAACAATTATTTATTGTTCAGTTTTCACAAATGAAAGGGAGGGTGAGGGACCACAGATGTGTGTCAAGGGCATCAAAGGACGGGGCGTGGACACTAGTCTGTTTACATAGGAGAGAGTCCTGAAAGAAGTTGCAGATCTTAAAGTGGACAAGGCAGTGGGGCCAGACGGGATACATCCAAGGATTTTGAGGGAGCTCAGAGAGATGCTGACTGTACCCCTGACAGTCCTATTCAACCACTCGCTGGAAACAGAAGTGGCCCCAGAAGACTGGAGGAGGGCAGATGTAGTACCACTTCACAGATGTGGGAGCAGGGAGGAGGCTGGCAATTACAGGCCAGACAGCCTGACTTCGGTGGTGGGGAAATTAATGGAATCACTACTAAAGGAAAGGATTGTGGAATATCTTGAATCCAGTGGCTTACAAGATCTGAGACAGCATGGCTTCACCAGGAGGAGGTCATATCAAACTAATCATATAGATTTCTTTGACTGGATAACCAAGGAAGTAGATCATGGTGAGCGGTGGAGGAGACCTACATAGATTTCAGTAAGGCCTTCGACACTGTTCCATATAGGAGACTCATAAACAAGCTGGGCAGCCTAGAGGTGGGAGGTGGGGCTAAAAGTGGTAAACTGGGTAAGAAATTGGTTGGAGGATGGGTGACAGAGGGTAGTGGTAAGCAGCAGTCACTCCGAGGAAGGAAGGGTGACTAGTAGGGTGCCGCAAAGATCAGTACTGGGACCAGTTATCTTTAATATCTTTATAAATGACATTGCAGAGGGACTAGAAGGGAAGGAATGTCTTTTTTCAGGTGACACAAAAATCTGCAGTAGAGTGGACATGTGGGGGTGGGGGTGGACAAATTAATAGAAATCTAGGTAAGCTTGAGGAGTGGTCTAGAAAGTGGCAATTAAGTTTCAGTGCAAAACAAAATGCAAAATCATGCACTTGTGGTGTAGATACCCAGGATCAGAGTACAAATTGGGGGTACTACTGACCACCACACAGGGAAGAGACCTGAATGTTGTCATATCTGATGACCTAAAGGTTGCCAGACAGTGTGACAAGGCAGTGGGGAGAGCCAGTGGGATGCTAGGGTGCATAGGGAGGGGTATCACTAGTAGAAAGGGGGAGGTGGTGATACCTCTGTATCAGTCTCTGGTGAAACCCCACCTAGAATGCTATGTCCAGTTCTGGAGTCCTCGTCTCCAAAAGGGCATAGAGTTGAGACAGTCCAGAGATGGGCAACTAAAATGGTGTGGGATCTGCATCAAAAGCCCTATGAGGAGAGACTGAAGGACATCAGTATGTACAGATTGGAGAAAGGGGTATGATAGGGACTTTCAGATACCCGGCATAACACGTTTCAAAGGGAAGCCTTTTTCAGAGAAAAGATGCACAAGAACAAGGGATTGTGTGATGAAGCGGGGGTAGAATGGGAAATGTAAGAAAACACTTTTCACAGAAAGGGTGGCGGATGCCTGGAACAGCCTGCCTGAGGAGATAGTGGGAGCAAAAACTCTCAATGGGATTTAAGAAGGCATGGGTTAAGTATAGGAACCTTAGACACGGGGTGGGGGGTAAAGCCAGAGATCAAGCAGGGTTTACGGTGTGACAGGTAGGGAACATGGGTAGACTGGGTGGGCTAAGTGGTCCTTATCTGCTTTCAAATTTTATGTTTCTGTAATATGTTGTCTGTGTTTGCAGTTTTTTTGTTGTTGTTGTAGTACTGACGTATTTGTGTTGGACTTAACACCATTTAGTGAATTTTTACCTCTTTATTGTAGCTAGTCCGAGACACCTACTTTTGAAAGGTGATAAGTATGCAGGGCCTGAACACTACTCGACACAAATTTCCATGCTGTTGATCTCAACTCGGAAGTCCAGTACCTTGTTCCTGTGGTTACCTACCTGCGGCTGTTGGAAGTCTATCCTGCCCATCTTCATTTTGTGCTGTGACTTTTGGGATACAGAGAACATCCTAATGCAGTGCTGGAGGTTTGTCTGGAATTGCATTCTTATCCCCCCCTCCCCCCTTTAATAGTTTATGCCCCTCTGACAGGTTTCCCATCACACCTTTCCTCCAGTGACCTTTGAGTGCTGACACTGGACAACTGTAACTGCAGTGCTTTTGCTTTCTCTCATCTCAAGATTGTCTGCCCGTCACACAGTCCTTGCCAAATGAAGGTCCGTTTTGTGAAGGAGCTCATGATGTCAGGTTACCCTGATCTCCTGTCTGTGGTGGCACTATTGCAACAGTCCCCACGCTGGGAACTTCACGCAGCACCATCAAGACTGTGAATCCGGTCCACAGCTGGTAGTAAAATGAACTACCCCCAGCAAGGATTATCCAGGGGTGCTACACTTCCTTTCACTCGCCTTACCCACTCATTGTGTTGCTGAGGGAGCTAGAGAGCACTCGGGGGCATCTGATAATGGCTGAGTCACATAGAGACAGTCTGTAATATGAGGAAGGAGTAAAATAAGTCAGAAGGGTTGAGCTCATACACCTTGGGTTCGCTGCCATTATCATAAGCCAGAAGCACCAGCATGCTCTATACTACTAACACCTCCCTAGACGTAGCCCACAAGGAGCTTCAGTTAGACTTTGTCATCCTTCAACGCAACTTAATAAGGCTCAAGCTTCTGCTTAATGCCAAAAAGACCAAAGCTCTGATTACCTCGCCGTGTGCTGCCCTCTACACAGGACCATCTTCAAGCCTCCAGATTTATACCTTGCTTGGCGAAGCCTTGGAACTAGTAGAAAAATTCAAGTACCTGGGTGTTTGGCTGGATAACAGACTCAACTTCTTGGCTCACCTTAATGAACTATTTAAAAAGCTAAGACAATGTCTGGGCATATTTTATCGAATAAGACACCTCCTTACTCTTGAAGTAAGGAAACGACTTGTCCAAACAGTTTTTCTACTGCTGCTTGATTATGCCGACTTTCTCTATAGTCACTGTCCTATTCAGGCGCTATGTAAACTTGACACCCTCTACCATCACGTGCTGAGATTTATCCTAAACATACCATTATGCACCCACCACTGCCTGCTCTATCAGGCGCTAGACTGGCCCTCCTCACTCTGAGGAGGCAAAAATGCCTCATGTGGACATATCAGTCTTAAACTGGATAAACTACTGACTTATATTTCACGCTGTTTCAGCGTACAGAGGGAACATATGGTCTAAGAAGTTTGTCTCTTGTCTCTCTTAAAGTACCCAAAATAAGGACATGGCATGGCTCAGTGACTATCATCTTTTCTCTGTCCACCCTTTGGAATGTCATACAAAAAACTCTCAGGCTGTTCTCCCTCCCGGGGCCTCACTCTTTCAGGAGGCTGGTCACTCTGAAACTGAGAGCCCTGTGTGTATGCTGCAAATAACCACCTCCTCCATCTCCTGTGGCTCCCCAAACTCTTGGCACTTGCATGTATTCCCCTAGCACTTCTCTTCTTCTTTCCATTTTGGGATTATTCTGCCAACTCCTACCTGTTTGTTTAACTACAACTATTTTCACCCCCTCACCGACCCTTTCCTTTGTTTTTCCCCCACCCATACCTTTGGTTGTTGTTCCTTCACGTACCCTACCTGATATCCCTCGTCTTACTGTAACGTTGTGACCTTTGTCTGAATAATCCCACGTCTTGAGGGAATCCTTTATGTATACAGTCAGTTATCAACCCGGATAGTGTTCACCATATGTACTCCCCAGCCCTGGTCTTCTTTGTTTCTCTGTAACTGTCTTTTATTTGCTCATTGTGTATATACTGCCTATCTGGCAATTTTGATGTAGTTGTATATGCCCTACTTGTCCAGGACCATCTTGTAAATGAGCTTGCTCAAGGATGATTTTGCCTGGTTAAATAAAGTTTGATTGATTGATGGCACGTAAACAACCAGGATGGTAGCAGCAACTCCATTGGATTACATAGTGCTGTTGCATGTCACCGCTTTCGACAGCAAAGCACAATACAAATGTAGAAAATTGGCACATCAGCTGTTTAAGCAAACTGATTTTCTGCAGTCTGCCAGGGTTGTCATTTAATTAATGTTTAGTTGCCCGATTGGGGTTGGAAGGCATTACCGCCATTAATTACCCCCCATCCCTTCACTATCTCCGACATTGATCAAAATGCTGCAGATAGTGGACAGAGTCTATGCTTTCTAACCCTGATCAGGCAACTAACATTTGGCAGTTTAAATTACAGCCCTGACAGAGTGTAGAAAATCAGTTTGTCTGCATAACAGACGAGACAATTTTCTATTTTTGTTTCCCACTTTGCTGTCAGGATCTATGACATGGAACAGCATTTTGTATGTAATCTTCTGGAGTTAATGCTGCCATCTGGGTTGTTTTCCTGGTGAACCAATGTTTCCTGCCCAAGATGTTGTTGGCACGAGTGACGCGCTTTGTTCACCTTATAGCAGATACTCCTAACCTGTCGGAATAAAATGTAGATGTACCACCAAGCTAACAGTGAAGAAGAAAAATGTATTAATATAAACTGAGTATTCCACAATTTTTGGTTAGTGTGGTCCCATCTAATTCAAATATGTATTTATTTAGTTTTCACAGAGAAAACATTCTGAGCTGAGAATAACTAGTGCACAGAGTGAAAACAAAGGTATATGTACAAAGTGAGGCAGTGTAAAGAACAGAAGGCATGCAAATGTAGAGTAGCGTAGGTTCATAGTGTTGTACAAGGTTGTCAAGAATGCAAATTAGTGGTGGGCCATGGGGTAGGAAGCATGAGTGGCAAACGAGCACACTCCCCCCCCCCCAAATTGTGAGTATTTCTCCTTAACCGAATAGTTAGAGTGGCTGCTTTCAGGACTCTGGGCCTCAGGTTTGATTCTCAGCAAGGAGTGAAGGTACATCTGCCCATGTAGACAGGATACACAGAACAGTGACGATGAGGAGGGGGCTTCACCCTAAGAAAGGGTAAAAGTTGAGTATGAGAAAAGGCAAGTTTCAAGTTTATTGCAGGAAATACTCCGTTGAGCAAGCTCATTCACAAGGAGGTCCTGGAGACAGTGACAACATAGGCAGTAAAGATAAAAATGAAACAAAAGGGAAGAAAATTTCAATGTAGCAGGGACAAAATACATAATAGTGCAATGGTTGACACCGTAATTGATACATTCATATTACAATGTACATTGCATACAAGAAAGGTGCAGTTGGATACAGAACAACAATCTGGACATATACTTGATCATAAAATATGCAAGAATAGATAGTAACAAAACATAGCAAACAAGAATAGTCAGGAAAACATAACAATTTATGTCAGGATCAACTTTGCGATGCCAAACCAGAGGGCCAGAAGAAGGGAATACAGGGGGGAGGAAGGGGATACGGGAGATGAGGGGTATAAAGTGCATAGGTATTCGACTGAAAAGTTACAAGGCAGACTATATAAAGTAGTGTTGTCCAGTAGTTAGAGCTGTGACTAAGCACATCACAGCAGTACTGAGTAATTGTAACAGCAGGGACACTGTTTTAGTGGCAGTCCATACGATAACAAGTGTGAATGACACAGGAGCTCTCTAACCAGCACCTGCGAAAGCTGCGACTAGCAGTTAAAGCAATGCTGAGTAATTGTTTCAGCAGAAACGCACCACTAGTGGCAAGTGTGAAAGATGAAGCAGCGCTCTAACTGGCACCCAGCCAGTAGCACTTAACTGTAGGGAATGGTTATAGCTGCTGCCTTAAGGACTCTGGGTCCCAGGTTTGATTCCCAGCAAGGATTGAAGGTACATTTTACCATGTAGCACGGACAGGCAGAACCAGGGACAGTGAGGATGCGGCTTCACCCTAAGAAAGGGGGATTTGTTTTGTGTATTTGAAAAGGCAGTCTGTGTAAAGTAGTGATGTCTAGTAATAAAAGCTGTGACTAACAGCATCACAGCAGTGCTGAGTAATTGTAAAAGAAGAGACATTGTTCTAGTGGCAGTCCGTAGGGGGAACAAGTGTGAATGACACTGAAGCTCTCTAACCAGTCCAGCCAGTGGTAATTTAGCTACAACTGATGATTAGAGTGGTTGCTGTAAGGACTCTGTCCCAGGCTTGATTCCCAGCAAGGGCTGAAGGGGTATATTTAACGAAACAGAGAGGGCAAACAAAACAGTGACGATGAGGATAGGGTGCTTATCCCTAAGAAAGAGGATATAGTGTTGTGTATGAGAAAAGGCAGGCTGCGTAAGGTAATGCCATCTAGTAGTGAAAGCTGTGACTAACGAGTCAAAGCAGTGCTGAGTGCTGAGTAATGAGATTTACCAGCCTCATCGTATGCACCACATATTTTGGTGCCTTACCTCTGCGAAACGCTGTTGCTGTATAGCTTACAAAATACTTTCCAGTAGTTTAGACGTGGGAGGGATCGTAAATTTTCCCTCACCAGATCAGTTGCACTTCCCAGTCTGTAGAGCTGCCCACAATCCGCCCCCACGCTCCGGTACATAATGATGTGAACCCTGGGAGAGCGCAGGGAAGCGCTCCATTAAAGTCTGTTGGGGGGGGGGGGCAGCTTTAACATCGTTTTTATATATAGTAATGGTCATGTGGCGATAAATCAAGGGCACCATAACAAGGGAAAGGATTTATTTACTGCTCAATCGGACACCTAGGTTTCTCGAAATATGGTCACCCTTCCTTGAGTTGGCAACTTGAATGGGGAGGTTATCCCCTTACTTTCATTGAGTATGCAGGTGTACAGTGTTATAGGATTACTGAAGTTTGTATTGTCTCAGTCTCATTCTTCTTTTTGAATTACCCTAATCTGTATTTTGTGCTCTACTGTTTTTCTTGATGCTGTTGGTATGTGTAACCCCTAGATGGCGCTATCCCAGGGGCTACTACCCCTGCCTGATTTGCCACTAACAGGTTGAGGGGCCTGGATCCAATGACGGGTGCCTCCACCCAGAGGTCAGGGTTTGCAATAGTTAAACTAACTTGGTCACAGCCCTCTGGGACACTGCAACCCTTTCTTCCCACTAGTGGCCCACACAATATATCAGAATTACCTTCACAGTATACACTTACCCCAGGACTCGTTCCGGCACTGGGACCTCCTGTGAAATGAGATACAGTGCAACAATCACAGTACAGTACTTTAACATAGACAAATACCTCAGGCAGTATAACTTTGCTGAAACAAGCAGCTCTGATTTATTTAGAGGGATGTAACAAGGACAGGGGGAAATCAGGTTAATTAGCTTATCACTCTAATCATCTACCTATGGCTCTGTGCACAGGCCTATCCCTATCAGTTACTGTCCCTGGGTACCCAAGCCCTAGTGGCTATTCCAAACCGTGGCAGCTGGTAGGGGCCCTTTCACACAGAGAAAATGAAAATTAAACAGTCAGCAGTACAGTAATTCCATTTGGATTTAATGTGGCAATTCAACAGGGAGCGACCCTGAATTAGTACTCACGACCTCCAAATAAGATAGGGTCCTTCAATGTCAGCAGGGCTCACTTGAGGTACACAAACCTCTTCACACATTTATATAAAAGAAAGCACTATACCAGGCAGGCTGCATCTGTATCCCGATCGCAATTACTGCACAATACCGGGAGAACACACAGCAGATTCAGTTCTGACAGACCAGTGTAATTTTCAGCAATTCCTCCAGTCTTCTACAGGGTGAGCCTGGTTTCTACTCTTCAGATATCCTTTGATTCTCTTCACAGGACTGATTCAGTCCTAACAAGCTACAGACCGAAGTCTGGGCCTTACACACGTTTTTGACTAAACTGCACACTGAAAAACACAGGGCTCCTTCCTTCTTCACTGCCAGCTCAACTGAAACTCCAACCCACAAAACCGGCACTTCCTTTGAGTTCCTCCCAGTTCTTGACTGGATTGGCTGTCACTCACAATAGACTGCTGCTGTTGGTCCAAAAAGGCACTGAAGTCTAAACTACATCTCCCAGAGTCACTGCCCATACAATCCTCTTGTGGCTGGCTCAGATTATGAGTCAAGTTCTGATTCGCCAAGGCACCATTTTAGAGCTAGCTTACCCCACACTGATTGGTCCAGTTCAGCAGTTCAAAACCAGAATGGGGAACTAGGCAGACACTGTTCTGACTGCAAAAGAAAGCAGGTTAGACAAACTGTAATTTCATTATTACTTCAAATGATTTCTGGCAAACAGTTACATCTTTCAGATAGGTTCCCTTTGCACTCATAGTGACTGCAAAAATGGAGTGAATTGGCAGCAGCTTGAGTGGTACTCAATCAAAGAAACACACAGTCCCCATACAAACTAATTATGTCTGCAAGCAGACAGCTCTTAAAGAGACAGTACCAGAGGTTCTAAAACACTCACTGATAAATGGCTTAACGCCAAACACCATTCAGGCTTTGGAGCATTCAAGCAAGCTCCTGGAAGTCTTTTGGGAACCCCCATTTGCAGGGGTTACACCTTCCTGGCCTGGAAAGCTGGCGTCCGCGTCAAGCAAGTACCCATAAGTTTTAACTGCAACCGTAGATACATTTGCATTAGGCTCACACATGTAATCATCAGTCAATATATCATTTTACCAGAACACATTTCTGAAACATTGCAGTACGTCACTCTTTACACAGTATTACACACAATTGTACCATAACTCAAGTTATTACCTCTTGTACATGAAACCTGAAGAGAGGGGGCCCTTCCCTATCAGTTACCTTGGGGCTGGACGGGGCAAGGGCACCATACTTAGAGGGCAACACAAGTAACTTGGAGTTAGCACTGACGCTCAGTTTGGGCAATGAGCTCGGGGACACATACACTCCTTTATGGACAACATTGAGAGGCAAATCCACAGGCCTCCCAAGGGAATCATAACTGAGGTGCACCACAGGCTTTACAGCTCGACCAGTCTTTCTAGGGGGAACTGTTACAGTCTCTGCACTCTGAGCCTCATTTTCAGCATTGTCCTCACTTGTCAGGGGAGTCTCCCTGGGGGTAGAGAGGCTAGAACTTGGGACACTTTCAGCTCCAGGAGTTACAGTTTCTGAGTCCACAACATTTGGCTCGCATGGAGGCTTTGGACACTGGCAGTGGACTGTCAGGGCACTCATAATACTCTTCTTGTTCGGTGTATCACCAGTCTGCCCCAATCTATCATTTTCCTCCCTGAAAGCTCAAACAGTTCAACCATGCACAATGATTCCATTTCATCTGATGTGATGCTTTGCACTTCACTTTCTGGGAGCATTGGCTCCCGGATGAAGCTGGGGCTTAGACAGTCCAGAAGGCCCAGCTTCGTCTCAGTATTGACTAGGGATTGCCCGAAATAATTGACTCATTTCGTAAGAAGGATAGTATTCAAAGTCACTCTCACTTTCTTCCGATATGGACTGACAGTCATGCTCAACTGGGACTTGTGGAGGGGAACACTTTAACTTTGCTTCTGTAGGTGCAGACTTTCTTGATCTTTTCTTAGCAGCAGCTCTAGTCACTGGTCCAGAGGGGGCATCTTCTAGGGGCTCAGACTCAATTAAGATTTGTCCAATGGGCAGTAATGATTTCTATGCATTGTTTTTACATCTTTGAATTATTCTCAGGCCTTACTTTGTACACTGGCAGATCATCTAGTTTGCCCACTACAATGTGAGGGAGATGGTGCCATCTGTCAGCAATCTTGTGCTTGCCATGCAGTCCCAGATTTCTTAGCAATACCCGATCTCCCTCCTGGAGTTCCTGTGCTTTCACCTTTTTATCATACCTTTCTTTGTTGGCCAGATTTCTTTTGGCAGCCATGGTTTGAGCCAGTTGGTACGCATGAGTTAGCTGGGCCTTTAACTTTTGTACATACTGTAAATAGTTGTCAGCTTGAACCCCATCAGGAGAGACCCCAAAACACACATCTACTGGTAGTCGAGCTTCTCTTCCAAACATCAGGCGGTAGGGGGAGAATCCAGTGGCATCACTTTTGGTGCAGTTATAAGCATGTACCAGGGTGCTAATTTGTTGGCTCCATCTAGGCTTGTCCTTTGGGTGCAGGGTGCCTAGCATATCTAGCAAAGTGCGGTTGAAACGTTCAGGCTGTGGGTCCCCTGGGGTGGTAAGGAGTGGTTCTGGACTTTCGCACTCCCCACAGAGAAAGCATCTCTTTGATCAGACGACTCTCAAAGTCTCTCCTTGATCAGAATGGATTCTTTGTGGAGCCCCATAGTGAACAAAAAGTTTTCTACAAGTACTTTGGCCATGGATGCTTTCTGGTCTTTGGTGGGGAAAGCTTGGGCATATCTAGTGAAATGGTCAGTGACCACCAGCACATTACTGATATTTCTTTGATCTGACTCCAAACTCAGAAAATCAATACAGACCAGCTCCATGGGTGCACTGGTGGTGATGTTAACAAGGGGCAGCCTTCTGGGGCAAAGCTTTCCTCTGTAAGCAGCGACTACAAGTTCGAATGTGTTAGCCACATCAGCCCCATCTTAGGCCAATAGAATCTGGATCTCACCAAGTCAAGTGTTCTGTCTATACCAAGGTGCCCCATGTGGTTGTGCAAGGACCTCAATACTGAGTCTCGAAAGGCAGTGGGCAGCACTAGTTGTTGTTTGTCTCACTTGTCCCCTCTGTCTACTGTTTCTCTGTATAACAGTTTATTGATCAATTTCAACTTAGGACCTTCTTTGTATAACAGTGCAGTTCTCAAATCAGTGGAGCGTAATTTGGACACATCTTTTCCTGCATAGAGGGCTTCCAAAGCTGCTTTGATCATGGGATCGTGGGATTGAGCCATGCAATACTGTCATTGTCCAGCTGAGGCAGTGTACCAATGTCTATTGCAGAAAAGTGGCAATAAGCAGCAGGTATGCAATTCTCAGAGGGGTCCCAAGCAATCCACCATGCAGTCCACTGCGTCCGTGGACATTGTGTCCTCCCTGTCAAACTTCGACAGAGTGCCGAAGTGTCAGGTTCTGCCAATCGGACCCAATCATTCTGGGGAACAGGCCTACGGGAGAGAGCATCAGCATCTATGTGGTTCAGACCTGCTCGGTATTCGAGAGTATAGTCATATGTAGATAATGAAAGCCACCTATGGCCAGTGGCATCCAACTTAGCTGAGGTCTGCACATAGGTCAAAGGATTATTGTCAGTTTTACTAGTATTTTAGCCCCATACAGGTACTCATGGAATTGGTCAACAATAGCCCACTTCAAAGCTAGGAACTCTAACTTATGTACAGGATAGTTCTTTTGGATGGGGTCAGGCTTCTACTGGCAAAGCCACTGGTCTCAGGCCATTCTCGTGCTCTTGGTACAACACAGCCCCAACCCTTGCAAGCTAGCATCAGTGTGCAGGACGTAAGGTTTTCTTTGATCGGCATAGGCCAGCACTGGAGCATGGGTAAGTTGATATATGATCTCATGAAAAGCAGTCTCACAATCAGGAGTCCAGCGGCCCCAAATACTTCACTCGGATGAAAATACACTCTTCAGTCTTGAGGATGCTGACTTTTGGTATTTTGTGGGTTGGGGATACCCTTGGGTAAGGTTAAGTAAAGGGCGGATCACTCTTGAATAGTCCTTGATGAAGGCCGATAATAACCACAGAATCCCAGGAATCTTTGCAGTTCTTTTAGATTTTTGGGCTGTGGCCAGGTGGTCAAGGCCTCAACTTTACTTGGGTCGGTCTCTATTCCCTCGGTGGATACTATGTGTCCCACATACTTTACTGATGTTTGAAAGAATTGACACTTATCAATGGACAGTTTAAGGCCAAAGTCCTCCAGTCGGTCCAATACCTTAAATAATCTGCTCTCATGTTCCTCCAGTGAGCTGCCAAACACAATAACATCATCTAGGTATACCAGGCACTCTAGTAAGTTCATGTCCCCACTGCAGCTCCATCAATCGTTGAAAAAAGTGGCTGGGGCACCTGAAATCCCTTGAGGCATCCTCATGAATTCATAAATAGCGGACAGATAAAGGCCGTCTTTTCACGGTCCTCTGGGGCCATCGGGATCTGGTAGTACCCACTGCGGAGATCCAGCACAGAGAACCACTTCTCCTCGTTTAGGCAGTCCAAGCATCCTGAATGCGGGCATTGTGTACTGATCAGGGATAGTCCGCCGGGTTTAAGGTGCGATAATCCACACACATCCTACATTGTTCCATTCTTTTTCCTCACTCTACCACAATGGGGAAGCATAAGGGCTTCTGGATTCTTGTATTACACCAGCAGCTAACATCTCTTGCAGATGCCGTCTCCACATCATCTATGTCAGCAGGTGCCAGGCGTCGAGACCTCTCACGAAATGGTCTTTCGTCATGCAGCGGATATTGTGCTCAGCTCCTTGCACGCATCCTACATCCCATTCCTTAAAGAAACACCTGGTCTCTCTGGGCAAGCTTCTCACTGATCCTCACTTTCCATTCAGCTGGCAGCGGGAGTCGCGAAATCAAACAAGTCAGGCGTTACTCTGTCATTCTTCCTTGAACTCTTGCTGCTGGGTAGCACTGCAGTGTCTGCACAATGCACATTAGCCAGGATGCAACCTCTGTTTAGCTGAATGTCTCTTTCAGACACATTATGAACTTGGACCATTACCCTTCTGGCATAAGCATGGGCTCTAGCGGGCAAAATACTAAGCTTGACCAGCAGTCCCTCTGGCAATTTTCCATCGCCTGGTGTATCCAACATTAATATTATTCTTAACATCCTTTCTGATACGGACCTCTCCCTGTAAGAATCCACTGGGCATTTGGCGCCAGGATCAGAGACTCAGGATCCTTCTTCCATACAATTCGACGGTTCCTCTGGTTCTGTTTTTCAGCATCTCTCTGTGCCTCATAGGCCTTCTAATTAAAGCCGGAACTCTTAAAGCTCTACTAGTCTTTGACCCTGTTTTTCATAACACAACTGTGCCAGCCTTCCGAACATATGAGCATTTGTTCCAATCAACAAAGGGACACCATCATACAGTCCAGTGGGGGACACACTAAGGCTAGGGTCTCTACTTGTTCGCCACCCAGCCACGGAGGTGGGGAAAGACAGCCAAATTCGGATATACCCGAATAGGGGTAGGCCTTCTCACTTAACCCCCATACATGCAGTCCTTCTAATGGTTGTAAGGGTACGTCTGACAAATGCTTCTGATACCAATCCTGGAACATAATTGTCACTTGGGAGCCACTGTGTAATACAGCTCTTGTAGACACTCCATTCACCTTTACAGTGGTCTCCATGGAGGGACCCACTATTCTGGACCAGTCTGGAGAGGCGATAGTGGGGGCCTGGGCAACTGACCTTGCCACAAAAGGACGTGAGTTAGCATTTTGGTGCCCTCACTGGGATCATTTCGTGACCTGTTAACCACTGATTTGTTCTCCAAGCTCTCCTTGTAGCCTATATGCAACTTTGTCAGTGTCTTTTGGGACCGGCATTCCCTTTCATGTGCCCATCTTTCCCACAATTATAGCAAAACATACTTTCTGGAGTTTGAGCTGGCGAGGCACCACACTGGGAGCCAGGGTGGGGTATTACTAACTGGAAACCTTGTGCCATCTCTGTCTCTTGGTGTGATAAGCATTTGGAGACATCTCGTCAGTTTCTCCACTTCCATGGTCAAGGAATCGAGTTCGGAGCTGTTATCAGCAGGAGATACATGGTGGGTACCCCACCCCATAGCAGATGCAGTCGGATATAGGTCAGGGCCCGTACTTGCAGGCGGGCCTTCATAAAGGGACTGTTTTTGAATTCCGGATCTCTCAACAGTTCGCCCCATTGTGACATATCTTTTCCTTGTCAGAGCACTCATTTACTGCCAACCTCTGCCCCGAACTTCACTTGATGGGTCACCCTCAGTCTCTCGGGTCATAGCCGCAGCTATTGGTGCAGGTCCTCCGAGGTCGTCTTTTCTCAACTCCCCGAATTTCTCTCATTAACTCATCATAGGAGGGTGGGGATTCCAGTCGATCTGCCAGGCAATTGAAGCAACAGCAGTTCTGAGAAGGGGCAGACGTAGGGATCCTGTCCAGCCTGGTTCGGTCCAGTTCAATCGCTGGCAACCTACCTTTTCTGGAGGCATTCTTGCAACAATTTTTCCAGCCGAGATACATACACAGACAACAACTCCCTTGGTACTGTTGTGCATCTCTTACTCTCCACCATAGGTCCTCATCAGAATCTGGGCTCCCATACACATTCTCAGGGCCTCAAGATAGAGCCTGTCAGTCACTTCAGGGTTACTGGCCCGTTTAGCACGAATGGTAGCCAGGGCAGGACCTCGGAGGCTCTCACTAACCCTCTTTGAATCTCCGACTTCCGAGCATTGCCATTCTAGCACTTGGGGCAACATAGTCTATCAGGTCTCCCAGTCATCCTCCCTTGGGGGGTGGGGAGGTGCCAGAGAAGATCCTCAACTTTCGGTAAAGATCGTGACTAATGGCAGGTGCAGAAATAGGAGTCTGCATTGGTTCAGCCACCAACGGGCACTGGAGCGGAGAGGTGTTGGGGAGGAACACCCCAGGTGGCAAGAATAGTTTCTTCAAGTCCTCCACAGTTTCCTTCTCCCAGCAACCATTTAGCAAATTTCTCCTCAAAGTTTCAGATAGTGGTGGGGCTGATTCTCCCCGGTCTTTACTGTCCTTAGTTATCACTCTCCAAGCAGTGAGGGCTCCTCTGGGGTAATGGTCTGTGGCACTTTGGAGCTATCTATGGGATCCTTAAACTCTACTAGGGCCAGGAAGGTGTGGGTGAGCAGATTAGCATGCCAACCCACCACCACAGGGTTTTGTAAACCTTCCACCTTGGAAAGTACTCCCTGCACAGTGTCCGTATTGATACCCAGGGGGATGTCCAGGATAAGCATAGCATTTTGGGGGTCGATCTCCTCCCCAGTACACCACTCCACCAGCCGGTGCACAGCCACTTCTGTCGGGGTACCCATTTTTTTCTTAACAGTGGTTCGTAAATATGGCCACTAGAGGACACACAATCCCAGCGGTGCCTCCAAGATGTAACCCCTAGATGGCGCTATCCCAGGGCTACTACCCCTGCCTGATTTGCCACTAACAGGTTGAGGGCCTGGATCCAATGGCGGGTGCCTCCACCCAGAGGTCAGGGTTTGCAATAGTTAAACTAACTTGGTCACAGCCCTCTGGGACACTGCAACCCCTTTCTTCCCACTAGTGGCCCACACAATATCAGAATTACCTTCACAGTATATACACTTACCCCCAGGACTCGTTCCGGCACTGGGACCTCCTGTGAAATGAGATACAGTGCAACAATCACAGTACAGTACTTTAACATAGACAAATACCTCAGGCAGTATAACTTTGCTGAAACAAGCAGCTCTGATTTATTTAGAGGGATATAACAAGGACAGGGGGAAATCAGGTTAATTAGCTTATCACTCTAATCATCTACCTATGGCTCTGTGCACAGGCCTATCCCTATCAGTTACTGTCCCTGGTTACCCAAGCCCTAGTGGCTATTCCAAACCGTGGCAGCTGGTAGGGGCCCTTTCACACAGAGAAAATGAAAATTAAACAGTCAGCAGTACAGTAATTCCATTTGGATTTAATGTGGCATTCAACAGGGAGCGACCTGAATTAGTACTCACGACCTCCAAATAAGATAGGGTCCTTCAATGTCAGCAGGGCTCACTTGAGGTACACAAACCTCTTTACACATTTATATAAAAGAAAGCACTATACCAGGCAGGCTGCATCTGTATCCCGATCGCAATTACTGCACAATACCCGGGAGAACACACAGCAGATTCAGTTCCTGACAGACCGAGTGTAATTTTCAGCAATTCCTCCAGTCTTCTACAGGGTGAGCCTGGTTTCTACTCTTCAGATATCCTTTGATTCTCTTCACAGGACTGATTCAGTCCTAACAAGCTGCAGACCGGAGTCTGGGCCTTACACACGTTTTTTGACTAAAACTGCACACTGAAAAAACACAGGGCTCCTTCCTTCTTCACTGCCAAAGCTCAACTGAAACTCCAACCGACAAAACCGGCACTTCCTTTGAGTTCCTCCCAGTTCTTGACTGGATTGGCTGTCACCACAATAGACTGCTGCTGTTGGTCCAAAAGGCACTGAAGTCTAAACTACATCTCCCAGAGTCACTGCCCATACAATCCTCTTGTGGCTGGCTCAGATTATGAGTCAAGTTCTGATTCGTCCAAGGCACCATTTTAGAGCTAGCTTACCCCACACTGATTGGTCCAGTTCAGCAGTTCAAAACCAGAATGGGGAACTAGGCAGACACTGTTCTGACTGCAAAAGAAAGCAGGTTAGACAAACTGTAATTTCATTATTACTGTAAATGATTTCTGGCAAACAGTTACATCTTTCAGATAGGTTCCTTTGCACTCATAGTGACTGCAAAATGGAGTGAATTGGCAGCAGCTTGAGTGGTACTCAATCAAAGAAACACACAGTCCCCCATACAAACTAATTATGTCTGCAAGCAGACAGCTCTTAAAGAGACAGTACCAGAGGTTCTAAAAACACTCACTGATAAATGGCTTAAACGCCAAACACCATTCAGGCTTGGAGCATTCAAGCAAGCTCCTGGAAGTCTTTTGGGAACCCCCATTTGCAGGGGGGTTACATATGTTTTTAGGTGACTGCAGTTTAAGATAGTTTACTGTTTCATGGATCTGAGTAAATGTAACTGTTATGGCTGGAAACAAAGCATTTTAAATAAAAAAATTAAAAAAGCCAGAGAAGCTGTGTTAACCTCCCAGCTAAGGGGAATTTTGCTGTAGCTGAATGGTTAGAGCACCTGCCTTCAGGATTCCGGGTCCCTTGTTTTGTTTCCTACAGGGGCTGGAGGTGCCCCTGTCCAAATGGAGGGGACAGGCTCATAATAAATAGTTCCCGTTCTCTCCTGCATCAGTGTGGTTCTGAAAAGAAAAGAAAAAAAAGTAAAACATTGGGGGTAGAGCTAGCATCCCAGCTAAGTGACCATACTTCTTGGGAGCTCCCATGAACAAAACCATTTTCAAGGTTTAAATTTTATCTTTTCCATTGGAATTTTAACAGCTTTCTTGGATTAAACTGTAATCTGGTTACTGTAGGGCACCTTAGATGACGGTGGGGGCAAAATACAACGGGTACTCTGCAGGATGGTTTCCAGCCACGTGGAGGGACGGCCAAGAAGCAGCTGCTGACTTCACGGAGTAGCACAGAGTAGTCACTGGCCTCTCTCAGGATCTCTATAGTCAGCGATGACTGACCTAACACAGTCAGTACAACAAATGAATAAAATCAGATTTCTAAATGAGGGACTAATATCCATTGAGGCTCCAGTGGACAGACTAGCAGTAGCAGTTAAAGACTCTGAATCATCTGCTGGTAAAGCACTCGAAATGACTACATCCACAGTGGGGGGTCCCTATTAAAAGCCAGACTTGAACAATTGGAGAATGCGATTAGGGATCCAAATGTGGAATTCCCTGAGGAAGGGCACAGAGCAAGAAGCTGCTTTAAAGGGAATGTGTACGATTCTCTGTAAGATTATTTCAGAAGTTACTATAGTTGTCCACAAATTGGTTTATTAGGGTACATTTAGCAAATTACTTGAAACAAGCCTTTTAATGGTGAGATGTAGGAAGCCATTTTGTGGACAGGAAGGGTGTTGTGATGATGTCATTGCCTCACCAGCCTTAACAGTGTACGTTGCAGCAAGTGAGAACAATTGAGCTGTGCTGATTTTATTAGACTATAAAGAAAACACTACATTTTATGTTTGACAGTGTAACAAGAAAACCCAGTGATTTTCCCTCCCAGTTTGACATGATCCCAGCTTGTAGGAGCAATTTATTTTAACCTACTGTATTGTACACTGTCAGGGCTGGTGAAGCAGTGACATCATTGTAAATTGTTTGACTGCCTAAAATGTCTGTAACCTCCCAGGTCTTGTCTGAAAATAGTCATAATTATGGCTATAACCCCTTACCTGGTAAACAAAAGCTAAATAAATCATAACAGCACCCTTCTTGTCCACAAACAGGTTGCCTCCACATACTTTTTCAGTTTTGCTGAAAACATTTTCTAACTATAACCCAGCAGTTTCCATACTTGATCTATAAAATAAGCGTTACGAGTAATCATACGGGGAATGGTACACATTCCCTTTAAAATTTCTGACTGTATGGCAAACTGAAATGCTCCACCTTGATCTTCCAGCAGTGTTGCCTGAGGCCTACTGGAAATGATAACGCCTTACTGCTTGTCACAGCATCTGCTGTGATCAGAGATAAAAATCCTATGTACAGCTAGAGACTGAAGAACCATTGATACAAATGGACTGAGTATCCTCTTCTTCCCAGACTTCTCCTATGCAAGCAGCATGAAGCAGAATGGGTTTGACACAGTTAAGAATAGGTTCTGGGGACATGGTGATCCCTTACAGTCTGTTGTTCCTAGCGAGATTGCATCTCACAGTAGGCAGTAAGCTCTGTGTACTCACAAACCCAGAGGAGGCCAGGGTGTTAGTGATGGAAGCTGAAGCTAAACGTCAAGAAAAAAGCAGAGGCGTTTGCTTGCTTATTAGGAGGAAGACCATGGATGAGAGGTATTAGACCTTGAGTGTTGTAGACCCTTGTACTTGGAACACTTTTTCCATGAGTAGTCTTTTCCTTTCTGCCTTATGAAACTGCGAATACAAGAACATTTCATATTCGTTAAAACTGTGAGGACAGAAAGAATGCTACTGCATATGCTTGCTTGATTACAGTACAGGGTTCCCCATAACCTGCAGATAAAGGGCAGGGGTTATGGTGATCAGGGCTGAAGGTGTATTATTCCGTGGGCCTCCTATATACACTGTATATGTACAGAAGTAGTTTTAAGTAAGGTTTACAGTGCTGGTATCAAAACAAGGGTAGTGGTGTAATAAAGGGTGGTGGTAAAAGGCAATTATGGAGGATTTTATACGAACAAATTAGGCGGATGGCTATAACTATAAGGCAGTGTTAAAAAATATATATATAAGGCGGTGATTAAAAAAAAATGTATAGATAGATATGTGGGGGGTCGCCTGTTGGATACTAACATACTAAAAGGCCGGCAGAATAGGCCAAATGGTCTGTCTTGTCTGCTCGAAAGCCAGCAACCTAGTGACTACTCGCCTTACCACCCCCAGCCCCCAAGAGGGTCTTTTTTAGTTTCAGTTTCCCCTTGTACCTGTCTTACCCTTCTTGAATCCCTCCACTGTGCCCTCCTCCACCAGCCTCCCAGGCAGCGCATTCCACGGCTCCACCACCCTCTCAGTGAAAAATGCTTCCTACGCTCCCCCTGCAGTTCCCTCCAGCTTCCACTCATGGCCCTGGTTGTTCCACTCTTTTAGCCTTAAAGCTCCTTGGTTCCACCCTGGTTATTCCTTTTACATACTTCAAACCTCTATCATATCTCCCCTGTCCCTCTCTCCTCCAGTGAGTAAAGCCCAGCTCTTCCAGTCTCTCCTTATAAGGCTTCCTCCATGCCCTGAATCATCCTGGTCACTCTCCTCTGGACCCTCTCCAGCAGCGCTATGTCCTTCTTCAGATGAGGTCTCCAGAACTGTACACAGTACTCGAGCTGCGGCCTGACCAAGGCATTATACAGAAGGAGGATCACCTCCCTCCTTCTGGACGTAATTCCCCTGGCTATGCAGCCCAATATCCTGTTTGCTTTGGCTGCAGTTCTTCTACAATTTTCAGAGTTATTAATATATTTTTTTTTTTATACTTTCTTTTTTATCCCTCCATACTGCCCATTAGCCCCCACTCCTTCGGACCTGACCATTCCCAGTGGACCCTCCCCACAGTGTCTGCCCCTAGAGTGTCGGGTACACTTCTGTATCTGCCGTACCTTCCTCCTCCTAGAGTGCCTGCACACATTGGAGTCTGCCCACGGGAGGTGAACTGGGAGATTAGGTTGGTCGTCATCTAGGCGGCTAGCAGGGTATTTCCACATTTACTCCCTGTTACGTCCCATTACGCCTGAGGACGTCGGCACGCAGGACTTAACATCCAGGCAAGCGGTGTGCTGGCGTACATCACCGCCAGATGCCCACAACGTCCTCCCTTCCCCGATTCCGAAGAACCGCCTTGTACCCGGCGTCGCATGGCTTCCACAGACACTGGTGTGTCGGTGCGGAAAGCACCCTGGAACCCACCCTGAGAAGGAGAGCATCCGTTGGACGCTCAATCCTTCCTCCGCCCCCGCAGCCCGAGTCCATTCCCGAACACGGGTCGCCGGCGTGGTGCGAGGTGTGGCATCCCAGTGCCTCAACCCTCAGCGCCACTGGGACCAGAGTTATTCATTTTGACGTCTGTCACCACCCCTAAATCCCTTTCTCCCAATGTGGCTTGCAGTGTGACACCGCCCCCCCCGGGTGTATTCGTGGCCCAGGTTTTTGACCCCCAAATGTAGTACCTTACATTTCCCGGCATTAAATTTCAGTCCCCACCTCCTTGACCACCCCTCCAGGGTATCCAGATCCCCATGGAGCGCCTCCCTCGCTTCTTCACAGTCCACCACTGCTCCCAGTTTTGAATCGTCCGCAAAGAGACTCAACCTATTCCTACCCCCATATCCGAGACATAGGCGTTGAACAAGAGTGGCCCCAATACCAAACCCTGAGGGAGCCCACTGATTACCTTCCTGGGAGAGGAGAGTATCCCACCCACCATTACCCTTTGTAAACGCCCAGAGAGCCAGTTTTCAACCCAATTGAGCTCCTGTCCTCCCACCCCCATCTCCCCCAGCTTTTTTATCGGCCCATAATGTGGTACTGAATCAAACGCCTTGCTGAAATCTAGGTATAGGACGTCCACCGGTCTATGTCTGTCCAAGGCACCCGTCACCCAGTCATAAGACTCTACGAGGTTAGACTGACATGATCTCCCGGAACGAAGCCATACTGTTTATCATCATGGTGCCCTAAGCATTCCATCTGCCGCCCAATCCTCTCCTTGATAAAGCCCTCCATTACTTTGCCTACCACAGACGTTAGGGTGAGAGGCCTATAATTCCCCATCTCTTCTCTAGACCCCCCTTTATGAATAGACACTACATAAGCCACCCTCCAGTCTTGGGGCACCCATCCTGTCTGCAGAGAGGTATTAAATAGTGCAGCCAGTGGAACTGCCAGCTCCCCCGCCAATTCCTTCACAACCCTCGGGTGTAGCCAATCCGGTCCCGGCGCCTTATCAGTCTTTAGCTTCTGAAGAGCCTCCCTCACCCTATCCACTGTGATTTCTTCCCCCCATTCCTCCCCCTCACTCAACCTCCCTGCCCCTTCTGGGTCTGGTCCTATCTGTACCCTAGCCTAATTCTGTCCTCTGGTCTCAGACCGACTTCTCACTTTAGCTGAATGCTCTTCCCTCCCATCAGCCTGTAGGGATCCCCAGTCTCCATCTGCAAAGATTGAGGCAAAGTACTCATTTAGCACCTCTGCCAGTTCTCCTGCTTCCTGAGCCCATCCCCCCATAATTTTAATCCTTTTGATCTGCGTCCTCGCTTTTCGCTTCTCTCTTATATATCTATAGAATCCCCCCCCCCGGATATTCCTAGCCAGGTTTTGCTCCATCTCTGCCTTGGCTTCCCTCACCACTCTGGTGACCCTCCTGGCCGATATTTCATACTCTCCTCGCTTCTTGTCCCCCCCTTGAGCATTTAAAATGTGCATAAGTGGCCTTTTTATCCCTCACTGCCTCCTGCACCTCCCTAGTCCACCAACATGGCTTACTGGTTCTACCATGCTTTCGCCTTAATTTTGTACAATACTTAGTAGCCTCCTGTACCCCTTTTTTAATGGTCTCCCACGATCTTCCAGCATCCATGTCCTAATCTTGTCCAACCTCTCTCTTAGAATCCTACCCATGACCTCGAGTAACCTCACGAGTGATCACAGGCTGCTGTTCAAATAACTTGGTTATGCAACAGGCCCCCCCCCCCCAGCATATTGGATTTATGCAACAGGTCCTGCTTGATTTTGGTTTATTTTTATTATTTTACAATAGGTTTGAGGGACATCTCGTAATTCGTCTTTTTGTGTTTGCGAGTTATCGGGGATTTTTGTGAATGGTATATAGTTGTGGCATGTGATTGGCTAGCTACAGGACACCTGATATGAATACGTAGCTGCTGATTGGTTTAGGATTACTTCCAAAATATTTCTAGTAAAAGGTAGTGGTGGTTAGCGAGCGCAGTGGATTTGGTGGTGGTGCCTGATATGGCGTGTATGGAGTGGTCGTTTTTCTTTTTTAGTAATAAAACAGAACAGTTTTTATATCTGGCTGATCCTGCATTTCCCTGTTGCCCGGGAAGTTGAGCGAGTGACATGTTGCAGTTGGGGAGTGAGTGAGTTGTACCGCTGGTCAGCGCAGTTAGGAAATGGCAGTTTAAAAAGAAAAAAAAAAACATTCCTGCTTTGGGGCTCTTGTTGAGCAGTGAATACGGGAGCAGTATGGAGCTCACAGGTCTGGAGAAGAATGGAAGTTGGCAGACTGGGAGCAGGTAGGCAAACAGGCATGGGGGGGGAGAGCAGTGGGCAGTGGGGTATCTATCATGGATAGAACCTGAGGAGCAGTGAAAACAAAGTTGAAATTGCAGGCTCTTTAAAGTAGTGCTAGCGGGTGAGGTGAATGACGTAGTCACTGTGTGGATAATTGGGTGATGTCGTAATCACTATGGGAATAACTTGAAGTTATTCTCATAGTGATTATGTTATCACCCATTTATCCACACAGTGACTCAGATAACTGGAGTTATCTGTCACTTTTTATCCTGACACCTGTTGCATAAATATATATATCTATGGGTAGTGGCCCACCGCGCTGAAATAATGAATGGGGAACACTGCACTAACGACTTCAGAACTGTGGTTTGTAACGTGGCTGTATTAGTGAGTTCTGTGTCATGCTGTAAGATCAGTCAATAGGGGATATCTGATGGGTGACCGTCAGATACCATTTTCATTTTCATGAGTAGTCCGCGACCTGTTAACCCTCACGAGTGATGAAGCCATGAGTGAGAATTTGAGAGGTTGCTGACCATAAAAGAAGATAAAAATGATATCCGAGAGCCACCTATCAGATGTCCGGTTTAAACATTCTACTTTAGCACTTTAAAAAATATTTGTAGAAACCACGCGGTTCAGCAGAACTCGTGGCACAATGCTCAGAGCAGGTACAGAGTGATGTACCCTACTAGCAAGATATAAAATGTATCTAGCTAAATAGTATTCTATGCTTTTAGTAGCATTTTTATTTTAGTGAAAAAATGCTAATATGTATTGTATAAACAATGTTTTATAAATATTTTATGTTCTAAGTACCACTGTTAAGGGGCCACTATCAACCCCTTAGGTGTCAGTGGGTCTAACTGGTGGAAAAAAACACATTTAATGATTGGTCACATTCTGTAGGGATTGCTGATGTAGCTGGTAGTTTTATTCTGATTCTTTTTTCCTTTTAAAAGTGAAAAAACCCACTTCCTACTACACTATACTGGTGTTACTACATAAAAAAAAGTGTTGGTTTAACATTCCTTGCTTCCTTGATAAACATCCACTGTATCTTTCTTGGACTTGGGAACACCCCCCTAGTCTAGTCACTTATGATGCAGTGGGAGGAGAAGAGACTGTTGCATCATAAGTGTCTGCTCTGTTTGGGGGTGCTCCTAATGTTCAGAAAGTGTGCAAGAAAAGTAGATCAAGGATGGGGGAGAGAGAAAGTGGTTTGGGTATAATTTCACCATTAGCATGCATTTCAGTTCTACTCAGAAAGGAAGCAGATCAACCAGCCAGCAACATCACTGAACTTTAAAGAAGGTAAGCAATCAAAAATGTAGGTTTTCAACTAGAAATAATATGATGCAAAAAAGGGTTGACGGTGTCCCTTTAACAGAAACTCTGAGGAGCCATTATAAAACACCTCTTTGGAACTTGGTGACAGACAAAATGGCCTCTTTGCAGTGTGCTTGGGAGAAAAGCCTGCAGAATTACCCATGAGGGTGGGCGTGGGGCTTAGGGACAGTCCTCCTGTGACATGGCAAGCAGTCCCATGGGAGATGCTCATTTTAAGTAAGGACTAACTCCTTTACTGCGTAGCTTATCAACATCGTGGATTCTGGATGCTTACTGTATTGTATTTCAGATTCATGTTTTAGTAACTGCATTTGCTGTTCAGTTTATTATACGGAGTTCCTGTTGTCATTGGGGCTCACAGGATATAAAGGATGTCTGCATGATGTTGAACTTCTTTCAAATAGACCATAGGGTCATCACAATTTATTTTGAATTGCATAAAAAATACACAGTATATATGTGGGCATTGGCTGTAGTTAGCTCTTTGAGATCATTATAAGTCTGTCTTACTACCTGGTAAACTGTCTTGAGGTTGTTCCCTGGTAATTCACAGTCAAATTTTTTCTAATGCACTTGAAAAGGTTTTTTTTATTGGCACATATACATTCTTTTTTTTTTTTTCATCCCTGCCACTGACTGCTCTCCAGCGTGGTTCCTTGGTTGCTAGCTCTGCCCATCCGCCTGAAGCTCCGAACGTCCATACTCCTGGCTGGGGGGACTCTCCTCCTGCACAGCTTGCCCTTAACCCCTTGGCTCTGAGTCCCCTGAGGAAGAACTGCTCACTCCTGCTAGTGCTCTTATCTGTAGTGCTGGTGGGCTCGCTGTAGTGCAGGGAAGGAACCGGAGTGAACGTCTTGACGCCCGGCATTGGACGTGGTGCTACAACCACTGAACCCACCTTTGCCTATCAGTGGATGGGGGGGGTGTTTCCTTAGGTGTTCCCGGTGGTTCAGTGATGTCCGCTGCACTCACATATACATTCTTAAACGTAAGAAACCATTACTGGATTAATGATATACCCTATTATGGTATATCCAGTAGGATGATAGCACTAAGACACGACAGGGTGTGTGTTAGTTCTAATGTACGGCTCGGTGGGGCATAGTGAGGCACAAGGCCGCAAGCTTAGTGCGTCCAGTCCCCTAACCATACGTTAGAACTGTGTAACGCACACCCTGAAGTGGCTTATTGCACTTATGAAATGGGACTGTGTATTCTGCATGAGGTTTCTAATTTTAACTGTGTGTTAGACACTTATAACACACGGCTAATGATCAGTCAAAATCCCTTCCCCATTTTGCAATGAGGAAATAAGCTCCCCCAGAAGTGGCTGTTTACATCTTTCAGAACACTCCATGCCCACATTTCTATGCCTTGTGCAGCTTTGTTTCTTTTATGCTCAAGTCTTTGCCACTCCGGATGGTTCAACTATCCTTACATCAGGTTTTATTTTTACCAGGCTTTTTAGCTACTCATTTCCCTGCGCCGACCAGCTTTGAATTTGCCGGTACGAAAACAGATGTATCCAAAAACAGCAATGCAGCCCCTATATTTTTTCTGCTATATTTGCAACCATATTCTGCAGAAAAAAGTTTTATGTAGATGGCATGGAGGTTATTTTGTATCCTGTGTAAAAGCATACAAAATGTTCCCATATTTTTGTAAATGTTAACACAGGTGGGGAGTCATAGAATTGATAATTGCCACTGTACTGTTACATTGATGGGGGAAAATAAACCAAAATTTGTGTCAGATGCTGTATCCTTGTTTTATTTTTTTCCTTTAACACTGATGATGACACCTAAAATACCAGATGCTTCTAATAAAAATAATCTTGACACCTTACTGAATGTTCCCAGCATGAGGCAGTGTGTGAGACTGTATAACTCAAACAAACAAGCTTATGGGCCTGTGGTTTATTTTGTTAATTTTAAATGTTTGCATGACCATCATGCACTATGCAAAAAATTATGCAGTAAGTATGACATGGGCGTAGAAATATAAGGCAACACGGACAAATGGTTTTAACTAAATAAGCTTCATTCAAAACGGCATTACACGGCTGTGACAGGCATGGTTAGACCACACTTACGTACAATGAAAACTAGTATGTGTATGCTGAGCTTTTTGAGACAATTTCTGTGATTTCTCATGAGAGGTACAGTATGTACACAGCTGTAACAGTGCTGTGGTCTGTATAAGGCTGAATAAAGAAGTTTAAAAAATGTATACGGCAACTTCCTTAAAAAGCATCTTTTCTGGGCCAGCCCAGTGGTGCTGAGGGTTGAGGTGTTGGACGCCACATCTCGCGCTACGCCAGTGACCCAGGTTCGGGAACGAGCATGGGTTGGGGGGGGAGAGATCTGTATCGAGCCGTCGTATAACAGCTCTCCTCTCCTGGGGAGGGTTCAGGCACTGCTCCACAGTACGGTGCAGGGAGGATGCCGTTAGGTACTTGACTGCAGCTGTGTCCTCAGCACAACTGCATGCCTGAACCTTGGTCCTTTGCACCAGCGTCCTTAGGGTGGGGGGATACGGGACCACACGGCTACTTTCCCAACAAAGAAAATCCCCCACCCTCTACTGCCGTGCCGTATGATCCCCGTGAGGGGGGGATGGAGTTTGGATGGGCTGGTACACCACCATGAAGCCCTTGCCAGCAGATGGGGACAGAAATATGCCATAAAAGGAAAAAAGAGCACCTTTTCTGGTGCTTACACCAAAAACCACAAAGAACCATTACCTGCCCCTGTTCCAATGGTGCCGACATCAGAATTTTTATATACACCTAATTCGGAAGAGAAGGGATCGTATTTTGGCTGTGTGGAACTGAGCCGCCGATCCCTTCCACTTCCCGATACTTAGAGCCACCCCCACGCTAGCACATTCATGGTGTCACTATATGGAGAGCGCAGGGGCGCTCTGCATAGACATGAATGGGGCAGTTTTTCAAACTTCATTTTTCATATTTTAGATGCTCGTTCAGGATAAATGAAAGCCACCGCTTAACTAACAAGGACCTTGTTGGTTGAACGGTGGCCTTGATTTGTTCAGGATGGCTATCTAAAATATGGAAAAACGGAGTTCAAAAAATGGCCTCATTTATGTTTATAGGCGCACCTCGTGATCTCACGTGGTGGCATCCCGAAACATGCTAGCGCTAGAGGCTGGGTCCGGGATTGTGAAGTGGAAGCAATCGGTGACTTGGTGCCACACAGCCAAAATACGATCCCTTCCCTTCCAAATTAGGGTAATATAAAAATTCTGATTTGGGCACCATTGGAATTGAGGGCAAGTAAGGCTCCTTCATGATTCTTGGGGGCCAGTTTTAAAAAGAGCAGGAAAGGTGCTCTTTGAGGTTTCAGCTTTAGAATATTGATTTCATCCTCACTATGTGTACAGGCATGTTGCATGCAGTGTAGTAAGCCTTTTCCTGTGCACATTGTATCGCATCACATAAATACAGTTAAGTTTAAAGAAACGAAAACACAAACAACTGGAAACCATTTGCCTTTTACAGTGCATTCCCTCCATACTATACAGTTAGTTACTGTGCGCACAAATATTCTACCATCGTTTGGCTCTTAGGATTACACCACTCTCTAGTTTCAATTTGTTTTTAATAAGCATGACTGCCTGTATGGAATTATAATGACACTTAAGATATTTTAGATATACTGTATGATGTCTCCTGATATCTTATTTCTGTGCAGTATACAGCAGTTGAATTAATCAGTTTAACTAATCTTTCTCTCCTCCCCCATTCTGTGCTATGTCTAACGTACAGAACTCAAAAATGACCTACATGTTTTAAGTGAAAAAGTTGGTGTAAGCCAGCAAAAGAGGTTATATGATCTTCCTTGAGGAATTGAGAGTAATTAAGCCTCTCGCTCTGTAATTAGTATTTAAAGCAGCTATCTGTCCTCATGGAAGACAGTCTTGAAAGAGCCACCGACACCAAAAGTGCTACTTTTTAGAATCTGAATAAGTATACCCGTAGTAAATCGTATACCAAAAATTAGATTTCTACATTACTTCATTTGTAAGTTATTAGCCATTTTGTAACCCTGATTTCACTGCCTGTTCAAAAAAAAGCCTGATTCAGTGAAGAGCTGCTTGTGATGTCATCTAGGGACCTCACAGTCTAGTATTCCCTGACAGCAAGCTTATAGGACCTGTTTCTCCAAAGTTGTAAAGATCATGTGCAGTGGTTTTCACAAGTAAAACAGGCAGCACCATTCAGAAAACGTTGCTATAGTAACTATATGAGTTTCAGGTTTTGTGACAATGTTAATTCCACAGTGGAACCATGCTCTGGAGTGGTTTAATGTGCTTGTAACATGGCAAGTGCAGAAACAATGAGTTATGCTTTATGAGAGATTATAACATGGTATCCTATATTAGCAAGTACAGTGAAACACAGATACAGCTAGTGGAATAATTTCCTCTTTACTGCTGTGTTTGCAGTTTGGGATTTGGCTGCTGTGCATTATGGAAAATGCATATATTTTAACTGCATTCTGTATATTTTGAGTGCAACAGTGAACAGTCATTCAGTTACTGATTACATGCAGCTGTGATCAGCATATCAGTATATGTGTTCATTTTGGCGGACTTACTTTTGTGAACTGTGGAATCATCTCCGTTTTTCTGTTGTTTGGGATGTGGCTGCAGTGCAATTTTGGAAATGCATACAGTATATGTAAGTGCACAGGAGATTTAAGCTCTGGTAGTTGTTCCTGCAATTCCCTTGGCAAGCTAACAGGTGGCTGTTGTTCTACAGCCATTTTTAGCTCACTTTCCAAATGTACTGAATTGAGCCAATCTGAAAAGTACTTTCATAGACCAAGTAAACAAGAAAGAGCCCACGTTACATAGTCATATAGACATTTTCAAGCTACTGCAGATAAAGATTATGACGGGGAATATATATGGTGGGCACTCTCTTTTACTTGTGAAAACCATTACACATGATCTTTACAACCTTGGAGAAACAGGTCCTATAAGCTTGCTGACAGGGAATACTAGACTGTGAGGTGCCTAGATGACATCATCAGCAGCTCTTCACTGAAACAGACTTTTTTGAACAGGTAGTGAAATCAGGGTTACAAAATGGCTAATAACTTTAAAATGAAGTAACGTAGAAATCTAGTTTCTGATATGAGATTTTTTTTGGGTATGTTTATTCTAATTTTGCAATGTAGCACTTTCGACCAGATGGTGTCTGTTGTTTGTATGCCGGCCAAAAGATCCTGCTTCGGTTTAAAAACTTTCTCATCTCCAGATTTTTCAAATTGAAGGACTCCATGCAGCATTTTAGATAGTTGCGTAGTGAAGTGGTAGGCTGATAACAGAAAGATACTGTTTGCAGTGGACTGCTCTGGAATGCTGTTTCCAGACATTTTTAGTACGATTCATGTCTAGGGGCTAAGTACATGGCAATAACATTTGAGAGACCAAAGAGTCCCTTTCGCACTCTTACAGCTAATTTTGAGGAGGGAGGAGTCCAGTTTGGATAAAACGAGATGTTTCTGCCAGTGACCGAAGGCATCCAAAGCAGTAGTTACAGGAATTGCATGGAAGACAAGTATAGGTTAGGTAGTGCATTCATTCTAATACATTTAAAGCGGGGGACAGTGTTTTATGGGGAGTTAGGTTCATCTTTTAAAGTGTTGATGACGCCTCAAAAAAAGTTGAAAAACGTGATAATTAGGTACTACTCCGCTTACAGGAGGCAGTATAGCACAGTGGGTTAAGGCTCTGAGCTGCAGATGTGGAGACCTGGGTTTGAATCCCACAGCCGCCTAGGTGCATATTGTGTGATCCTGAGCAAGTCAGTTAACTTCTTGTGCTCCCAGGTCACACCTGGAAACAAGCTTTGACTTAGTGTGCTACTCCTGGTTGTTTGTTTTTTTTCTTCTCCAATTATTTGTATCCTCCCACAGCAGGTCACCCCTATTGTCTGCCACCCTACCTGAGCATGGAGTCTTTCGGGGTCTTGTAGCGCCGTTGCGTGCCCTGGCGGATCCCCTGAGTCAGGCCCAGAGGCTACATCCTGGGTGGTCCCTGTTTTTTCTCTCCGTATTCTCCCCCGTGAGCACTCTAATCCCGAGACCTCTGGAAGCAGTGGTGCATGCGTGTGGAGGCGCACATACGCATCGCAGTTCCAGTGCCAAGTCTCTTCCACCCTCCCTCGGCCTAGCACTGGCATTCCTTGGAGCGGCACCACCACTCAGCCTCCACCAGAGGGCGGCCAAGCTCTGAGGAGTTGAATAACTCCCTCCCGAGGCAGAGAGCTGCCCACCGGCAGCCTACCTACATCCTCTTCCTCCCCCCCCGACCTCCGCCGACCCTAGTTCGCTCCTGAACCTGGGTCACCAGCGTGGCGCAAGGTGTGACATTCAGCACCTCAACCCCGTGCGCCACCGGGCCTGCCTGCTACTCCTGGTTAAACAGTGTTCCCTTTCCTTTACATTCCATATATATTCTACAGCCCCCTCTCCAAGTCATTTATCACTGAGAAAATTTGCATGAATACATAATCTTTATCCCTTGGAGTTCATCTGCCTCTATAGCTTATTCCCTATACAGATCATAATCCTCTGTTGTACCATCAGTCTCTTGCTATGGAGTAACTCAGGGAATAAACAGCAGGAATGGGTTAACTCTTCAAGAGCAAAGACCCTATTTTCATGTAGATGACGAAACAGGAGAAGGCGCATCCCGGCCACAGTTGGGGGATCAGCTGTTCAAGTAGGCAAACCAACCAGCAAAAAAACACAAGGAAACAGCGCTGCACCATGGAGACCAAATGGATTTTCAGAATTTATTGTGAGGTGCTATAAAACATTTCCCTGGTGCTTCGAGGAAAAAATTCCCTCTTCATCGGGGTGGGGAGTCAGGTAGTGTATTACCAGTCCTTTTAAAGTGCTAATCATTGATCACATGGGATACATAACTTCATGTTAAGATCAAAGCAGTCTAAATTCAGGTAATTGAAATACATAAAAGATCTAGACAGATGACCTCAGTAATAAATAATGGGGATGAGAAACACAGAACTGATGTGAAATAAATACAAGCTGAACTGTGTCTAAATATTATTCTTTGTTAACTTTCTTCTTCAGGAGTCAGCTGATCTTTAATGGGAAATATATAAGTGTGAAGTCCTACGTCTCACGACCCCCGACCCCACTCCCTCCGCGTTAAAATATAAACTACATTAAAAACAATTTCTTGTCTGGTCTTAAAAAAAGGAACTATGGTGGTGAATTGTTATGAAAAGGACCTCACCTGTCAAATCTTGGGGTCCAAATTAGAAGAATTGCAATGAAAGTGTTTTCTAATACCTTGCTCTTTTCTTACATTTTTTTCCACTGCGCTTCACTTCCACGCTGCAGCCACTCTGATCCAACTGCCAAATTGGTAGCGACGTATGATCCTGACTCTCCCATTGACAGCTCTCCACAGTTCATTAGCTGTCAGCGGGAAATTCAAGTGTCACTGTAGTACTGAAATGTAATTCCCTGGTGACTAGTTGCTCCCCCTTCCCCCGTCATCCGATCAGTAAACCACTTATTCCCTGGTGTCTAGTGCCCTACCCCCTCCCCGTAATAATGTAATGCTTCCCTGGTGTCTAGTGGTCCCCCCTCATCTGATTGCCGTCCCCATAGTATACCACTTATTCCCTGGTGTCTGTTGGCAACCCCCACCCTCTGATTGCTCGCCGCTGTTGTGTAAGGAAGGAGTCCCTGGTGTCCAATGAAACCACCCCCCCCCAGCACCCGTCACAGAAGAGAGCCATCATTCCCTGCCGTCTAGCCCCCACTCCCCAGCACCGGACATACTACCATTACCATCCCCCAATACCGTCGTCCAGGTGCTGGGAGATGATACTAGCGATCGCAGTGCTTCTCTCTCACCACCTCCACTGCTGCTGAGCAAGGACAGGAACATGTACAAACGCTCCCTGTCCTTGCATATGGCGGCTGGCCGAGGTGGTGAGAGGAGGGCTGTGCTGGTTGCTGACATGTCTCCCTGCCACCCTGCGACTAAGGTATGGGGGGGGCAGGGTGGTATGTCCGTGCTGGGGGTACTAAATGCCAGGAATGGTGACTCTCTTGTTGGACGGGTGGGGGGGGGGTGGAGGTGTTTCCACTGGACACCAGAGACCCCTTCTTTATGCAATAGCGGCGAGCGACCAGAGGGTGGGGGGTGCCACTAGACATCAGTGAATAAGTGGTTTACTATGGGGATACCCCACCTTCTGAATACTGTGGTCAACACCTGCTTGTTGAGGCACCATTCATTGTGACCCTGGCCGAGGGTATCTGCCAGGGTGTTGTCCTTTCCTGATAGGTGGGTGGCCGAAAGAGGCACGTCCAGGGAATAGGCCAGAGTCCAAATCTTCAGAGTCTCTGTGCAGAGGACACCCAACCTCGTACCACCTTGCTTGTTTATGTAGAACATAGCAGTGGTGGTGTCTGTTCTGATTTGCACACTGTGGCCCTTGATCCGAGGAGCAAAGACCTTTAGTGCTAAGAGAACGGCCCTGAGTTCCAAAAGGTGGATGTGGCACTGGGACTCCCTTGGGGACCACGTCCCACTGACCAAAGCACTGTCCAAGTGAGCTCCCCATCCCAAAAGAGAGGCATCTGTGGTGATGAACTTTGTGGGAGGGAAGGCTTGGAAGGGGACACCTACTGATAAGTTTGTGGTGTCCTTCCACCAAAACAGACTCTGGAGCAGGGGCCTTGTTACTGGTACCGGTTTTCAGAGGGAATTGTCCTTTCTAGGGACGTGGATATGTTGTTCAATCCACACTGTCTGGCAGGTGCCTTGCCACTTTAAATCTTGCCGGAAGGTCTTCAGGCTGGCTCCTCCCACCCACCCGGGTGGTAAAACCCTCAGCTCTGCCCGATGACGCCAGATCTTCCTTACCGCTTGGAAGCTCAGGTTCCCTCCTTAGCACTCTGCGTTTTAGGCCTGGATCCACACTCTTTGGAATTTCCAAAACTAATTTTAAAATTTACAAGACTCCGGTCTTCATCTTCCCTTGTGGCTGCGATGGACAAATCAACTCCCGACTTCCGTCGGTGCCCGTGTGGGCAGAAGATGTCCCGGACCGATCCATGCTCCACGTGCGTCTACTACCTGGGGCTTGGCCATGAATCGCAGGCTTGTGAATTGTGCAAGTCCTTTTCGGCTTCAGTCTTGGAGGACCACGGTGCCACATTTCTTCTCGGGTGTCCTGAAAAACGGTATACTCTGGTGAAGTCTAAGAAGGCCCGTTGGGCGGTGTCCGCGGGGTGGCTCAAGGAACAACTGAGCAGTTGATTGCCCTCGAGGAGGAGGGCCCAGGCTGCTTTTTTTTTCTCTTCGCCACGGCATTTATCCCGCCTTTGGGCTCCTCCTACACTGCTTCGTTTAGGAGCCTGTCAGTCCTCACCACCAAGGGAGAGGCCATCGGACATACCAGTTGGTCCAAGAAGAAGGACTCTAAGGGTAAGTCCCACCGTCGACGTTCATGGAAGCGGGAGAGATCCCCTTCACTGGACCGTCGACTCTCGACTTCGGTCAAGGTTGCGGCTACGGCCACTGGCTTCACAATGTCCCCGTCAGGTCAGCCGGCCGAGACATCCGTCGACATGGTTGAGATTTTTCTCGACCCGTCGGACGGTTTGTCGACTGGAGAAGCTGACAACCCTTCTTCACTGGTTCCCCTGGTGGTTACCAAGGACTTGCCTGTGCCTCCTGTGCCGATGTCCCCGGTTAAGGTCCCTGCACCGAGGGAGGGGCGGGTTTTCCCCGTTCCCTCTCTGACCCACCCTCGGAATCCCCGAAGGTCTCGGTCTTGGTCCTCTTCCATATCCATCTGGTCCTGCTGACGTCGGCGGTCTCGGCACCATGGAAAGCGGCGTCGCTGCTCATCCTCGTCATCCTCTTCGGAGGATAGGCTCCGGTGCAAGTTGTGTCGGTGCTACGAGGATTTGACGTGGCAGCAACTTTTATTGACCGGTAACAAGCCGCCTCCGTCGCCTTCTCCGACCATTAAGTGGCTGTCACCGGAGTGGCCGAAACAACCCCTCGTGGTAATCGAGGAGCCGAACCCGGCGCCGGTTGTTCGGCTGAAACTGGCTGCTTCACCTATTGTGGTGGAACCTCTGCCTCCACAACCGAAGACTGGGGCCCCGACCGAGGATTCTCGGTCGGGTCAGGGTTTGCCCCATAGTTTGTCGGTCACCCTCACTCCCGATTGTCCTCGGCAGGTGGAGGGTGGCTCAGGCTCTCGGCAGCTGTTCGCAGACTCCTCAGAGTCTGACGACGACTCCTCCCTGTTCTCCAGGCTGCTTGACCTGGAGTCTGCAGGAGGCCAGTCGGTGGACGAGAGCCCATCCTCGTTTCTGGGTTTGCTTCAGCTCATCTCAGAGTCCACTGGCATGCAGCTCGAACCCGTTTCAAAGTAGGCCAAGTATCCCCTCACGGAGATACTGGACTGAGGGGATTCCCCTACAGAGGCCTTTCCAGTGGCTGAAGCCATTGTTGGCCGGCCCTGGAGTTGTGGCAGCAGCCAGCATCTTGTCCCGCGCCTTCGACCAGGATGGCTCGCACGCCTGGTCCCACGCTCACTCTCCGGTTTTCAGAGCACCCTCTGCGGAGGGGTTAGTGACCTATTGCGTTTTCCGGCATTCCAGGAATGCTCGGGATGTGGACAAACCGCCCGATAAGGAATCCAAAAAGCTGGATTACGCGGGGCGGAAGGTTTATGCTGCTTACTCCCTAGGCCTTCGTCAGGCTAGCTCAGCTGTTCTGATGCCACATTTCTCACACGCCCTTATGGGTTTCCTGGATGAGGTGATTACTCATCTGTCGGCTGACCTTCAGAAGACGGTCAAGCAGGTGCGGGATCAGGGAAGGGCGGTGGCAAAACAACAGCTCCAGACTTCGTTGGACAGTGGTGATTCTTGTGCCTGATCAGTAGTGGCCGCAGTGGCCATGTGCCACAGAGCTTGGCTGCGGATCGCCACCTTCACGGCGGACACCCAGCACAAGCTGGCAGATGTTCCCTTCCTGGGCACCGACTTGTTCGGGACGGGGGTGGAAGGCCATCTCCAGAGGAACGAGAAGTCCAATGCCACCTTGGACTCGGTCACTTCTGCCCAGAAGGACAAAGGCCGCCAGCAGCAGCATAAGCCCTTCCTCTCCTTGCGGCACGTCCAGCCCAGCAACACCAGCACCAGGGCCAGCAGGCTTATACTTGGCGCCCTAAGGCCAAGTCTGCCGCTTCCTCAAGCAGGAAGCCTGGAGGCAAGGGTCCAGGAGGTCCCTCAGCGGGCCCTTCCTCCAAGCCTGCCCAGTGACGGGTTAAGAGGTGTTGCCCCCAATCTCGTCACTCCTCCCCGGGTTTTCCCTGTGGGGGGACGGCTCCGCCACTTATTTTCCACCTTGTCCGTTATTGCCACAGACTGCTGGGTGCTAGAAGTGGTAGGCAGGGGTCTGCCTCTGGAATTCGAGCAGTTCCCTCCCTATCGAGCCATTGTCCCACGGGGGGGGCAAAGGGTTCCACAGCCTCTCTGTCGGCTCATCGAGCCGACATTGCCTTGCTCCTCCCGAAGGAGGTGATCATAGAGGTGGCGGACCCTCCTCCAGACCCAGGGTTTGTGTCCAGGTACTTCCTGGTTCCAAAACGGACCGGGGGGCTGGCGCCCCATTCTCGACGTGCACAACCTGAATAAGTTCCTAGGACCGTGCACCTTCAGGATGGTCACTCTGGCTCATATCATTCCATCCTTGGAACTAGGCATGTGGTTCTGTTCTCTGGACCTTCAGGACGTGTTCTTTCACGTCCCAATCCGTCCGTCTCATCAGTGATTCCTCCACTTCAGAGCAGAGGGATCTCTTTATGACTTCCGGGCCATGCCCTTCGGCCTCTCTCCAGCTCCCAGGGTCTTCACCAAATACATGGCAGTGGTGTCAGCATTCCTGCGGTACCACGGGGTCCGGGTGTACCCTTACCTGGACGACTGGCTGATTGCAGCCCCCGCCAGGTTGCAGGTGGAACAGTCCAGGGATCTGGCTCTCCAAGTCTGCTCTCAGATTGGCCTCCTCATCAAAGAGGCCAAGTCGGAACTCGTGCCTTCGCAGGTGATTCAGTTCATTGGGGCAGAGCTCAACTCTCTTCGAGCCAGAGCCCGGCTCCCGGCAGACAGGGCCAAGGTCCTTTCCTCCTTTGCCCAGTCATTTTTGGTTGGGCAACTTCGCCCTGCCCGGGACTTCCTGCGCCTTCTGGGCCTCATGGCGGCCTGCACCAGCGTGGTCCATTGGGCCAGCTGGCATATGCGTCCCCTGCAGTGAGGACTGGCCCGCCAATGGTCACAACGCTCTGGTCCTCTGGACCAGCTGGTGACGGTGACCCAGGAGATGTGGGATGGCCTACAGTGGTGGCTCGTCCCAGCTCATCTGCAGGAGAGTATCCCGTTTGTCTGCCCTGAGCCGACGGTCACTCTAATGACCGACGCCTCTCTGATTGGTTGGGATGCCCATCTGGGGGAGCTCAGGGCCCATGGCCTCTGGTCCCCTCAGGAGTCTCGATGCCACATCAACCTGCTGGAGCTTCAAGCGGTGCATCTAGCCCTCACTGTCTTCACTCCGTTTGTATGGAGTCAAGTGGTTCACAACACCATGACCATGTACCACCTCAACTGTCAGGGCGGGACGCACTTCTTGCCTCTGTGCAAGGAGGCTTTCCGCACTTGGTCTCTCATGATCAGCCTGGAGGCGGATCTCCTAGCCATCCATGTGGCAGGAGCCTCCAACAGTCTGGCCAATGCCCTCAGCCGGATAGGCGCTGCATCTCACAAGTGGTGTCTCCTGCCGGAGGTAGTACAAGATCTGTTCTCCCATTGGGGCACCCCTCAGGTGGACCTGTTCGCCTCCAGGGAGAATGCAAAGCTGAGGCTGTGTCATGCCTGCCCCCCTCAGCAGGGCTCGCTGCAGGGGGATGCCTTCTTGAGGCCGTGGACCCCAGGCCTCTTCTATGCCTTCCCTCCATTTCCCTTGACCCACAATGTGCTTCTCAAGGCGAAGAGGGACAAGGCGCATGTGATTCTGGCAGCCCCAGACTGGCCCTGCCAGTTCTGGTATCCAGATCTCCTCAGCCTCAGCTCCAGGCTCCCGAGGCGGCTTCCAGCCCGCCCGGACCTGATCTCAGTTGACGAGGGGAAGGTTCTCCATCCGGACCTTCAATCCCTGCACCTGACGGCCTGGTTCCTGAGCGGCTAGAGTTCCAGGACTTGGGTCTTTCCAGTGAGGTCCTTAACGTCGTTGAGGTGTCCTGTAAGGGGTTGACCAGAAAATACTGTGCCTTTAAATGGAAGAGATTCTCTATTTGGTGTCAGGACAAGGGGCTGGACATTTCTTCCTGTCCGTTGGCTAGCATTTTGAACTACCTGTGGTTCCTTTCTCAGCTAGGACTTTGGTCGACGACCCTTAAGGTGCACCTGGCAGCCATCTCTGCTTACCGGGCGCGGGCTGGCAAGCAGTCGGTGGCGCAGGAGAATGTGGTCGGGCGCTTTTTCAATGGCCTTGATCACATATCCCCTCCGGTGCGAGAACCTCCACCTCCGTGGGATCTACTGCTGGTATTGGCTAAGCTCATGGGCAAGCCATTCGAACCAATGCACAGGTGCGATAGCTCCCACCTGTCGTGGAAGACCGCTTTCTTGGTGGTTATAACGTCAGCCAGAAGGGTGGGAGAGCTCCAGGTGCTTTCCATTGAGTCTCCCTATCTGGTCTTCCACAGGGACAAAGTTGTCCTGCGCCCCTACCCAAAATTCCTTCCGAAGGTGGTATCGGAGTTTCACCTTAACCAGGCGTTGACTCTGCCGGTGTTCTACCCCAAGCACACCTCGGAGGCCGAATATAGGGTCCATACTCTGGACCCTAGAAAAGCGCTCACTTATTATAAGGAGCGAACGGCTGAAGTTCGGGGAGAGGTTTGCCAGCTGTTTGTCACCTACGCTGAAGTCGCACCTGGCAGACCTGCAGCCAAGCCGACGATAAGCAAGTGGGTCACCTCCTGCATAGATATCTGCTATAGGTTGGCGGGCATGGAGCCTTCCAAAGGGATAAGAGCTCATTCTACCCGCCATACCGCTGCTTTGGCGGCTGCTTCTAGGGATGTCCCTATCCAGGAAATCTGCAGGGCTGCTACCTGGAAGTCAGCACACACCTTTATTTCCCCAGTACCACATTGACCTAAAGTCACGGCAGGATGCTGGTTTTGGGACCTTGGTTCTCCAGTCCTTATTCCCTAAGTAGGGGGTGCACGCCTTGCCTCCCTCCCCCCGGAGAACTGCTAGGAGTCTGCCAGACAGTGTGGATTGAACAACATATCCACGTCCCTAGAAATACAGGTTACTCACCTGTAACAAGAGTTCTAGGAATGATATATGTTGTTCATCCACACGACCCACCCGACCTCCCCGGCTTCTACGCGCAAACTGGCTTCCAGCGGGCTAGATCTGGCATCATGGGGCGGAGCCGAGGGTTTTACCACCCGGGTGGGTGGGAGGAGCCAGCTTGAAGACCTTCCGGTAAGATTTAAAGCGGCAAGGAACCTGCCAGACAGTGTGGATGAACAACATATACCACTCCTAGAACTCCTGTTACAGGTGAGTAACCTGTATTTTGGTACCAGTGAGATCATAGATGATGCTGAATGCCCCTCATTCTGTATCTGACCCCTGGGACCACTGCTGTCATGGATGCAGTGTGTCCCAGGAGTTTTAGAAAATGCCTTGCCTGCATGGGCTGGCCCAGTCGAAAGGAGTTTGCTACTGAGAAGAAATTTTGAACCCTTTCTGGGGACAGAAATGCCCTGCTCCTTTTAGTGTCCAACAGTGCGCTGATAAAAGTTAGGAGCGTAGTTGGCTCCATGTGAGATTTCTTTGGGTTTATCAGGAACCCCAGGGATTGTAGGGTTTTCTGAGTTAGAGAGACAGAAAGTCTTGCACTTGTTCTGGAGACTTTACTGCAATAAGCCAGTCATCTAGATAGGGGTAGACTGAGATGCCTTGTTTTCTGAGGTGAGCAGCTATCACTGCTAGGCACTTTGAATACCCTGGGTGCCGAGGAGAGGCCGAAGGGCATTGCTGCAAACTGATAATGCCCCGAGGGAAGTTTGAACCTCAGGAACTTTCTGTGGGACTGTGTTATAGGTATATGAAAGTAGACGTCCTTTAAGTCCAGGGAGGATAGACAGTCTCCCTTGTGAAGGGACCGAATGACCATGTTCAGAGTGACCATTTTGAATTTTGGTTTCAGAAGACGTTTGTTCAGGAATCTGAGATCCAAAATAGGTCGCCACTCCCAATTTTTCTTTTGTGTGCGAAAGTACCTGGAGTAGAGGCCATTGCCTCTTTGCAGAGACGGTACTTTCTTCATTGCATTTTGTGCCAGCAGATTCTTGACCTCTAGCTCCAAGAGATGCGTTTTTGTTGGGGAGAGAGGCTTCAGAGGGGTAGTTCTTTTTAATCCTGGTCTCTTTCTGAACTGCAGGGATATGCCCTTTTCCACTACCTCCAAGACCCAAGCATCTGTTGTGATAAGGGTCCAGGATTGGAGGTAGTGAGAGAGCCTTCCCCCTACCAGTAAAGGGGAGGCTACCTGGGCAGAGAAGTCAGAGCTTAGCCTGAGTGGCAGGGGCCTGAGCAGTGGCTGGCATTCTCTGACCCCTCATACCCCTTCCACGGTAGAATCCTCTCGTTTGAGAGAAATCAAACTGGGGAAGAGGATAGGGGAAAAAGGTTTGGGAAAGTATCCCCATCCTCTTCCAGGCATGTTTGGCAGAGTTGCTCTGGCAAGTCATTTTAAACTTGTCCACCTTCTTTTTTTTTTTTCTTTCTATTATCTGTTTTTGCCCCCTACTGCTTCCGTCGGCTATCAGCTCCGGTCACGGACCCCTGTTGCCCCCACCTCCGGATATCACCGCATCCCCATGGTCATCCCTGGCTTACCCCCCAGAGAGCGGGGTCCCGCTCCACCCCCGCTATCGGGCCGCCTGAACTGTGACTAGTTGGGGGTCAGCCCGAGGCTGATCAGGGCTACCAGGGGCAGAGCTGCCATTAAGACGGCGAGGCTCGATTTTTTCTTTATCCCCCTCCCCGTTAACAGGATGGGACGGCAATGACTACCAGTGTCTGTCCCATCCTGACGCATCTATTACGCGCCGACGAGTGCAGCCACCCAGCCTCCGCTAGGGTGCCAGACGCCAAGCGCCGCCTGCTCTCCCCAGGGAAGGAGAGCTGTCCAAGGACGCTCAATCTCTCGCCGGGTTTCCTCCGCCACCCGGCCCATTCCCCGACCCCGGTCGCCGGCGTCGCAAGCGGAAAATCCAACCGCTGCGCCGACGGGCCGGCCTAACTTGTCCACCTTCTGCGTGTACTCCTCAGTTCTGGAGTCAGAAAGAAGGTTGTTATCACAGGGAAAGTCCATGGCTTTGATCTGGGTGTCTTGCGTGAGGTTTGTAGTTCTTAACCAGGCAAATCTCCTGAGGGAGGTTGTCTGAGCCATAACCCTGGAGACAGCATCATTGTTGTCATCTTCCATTTGAAACTGGTATTTAGTCGCTTCCAGGGCATTTCTTGCGGTCTCTACTAGGTCCTGGACCATAGACTCTTGACTGCTGGTTAAGTATACCCAGTACAGAGTTCCAGAGGGCTTTCTAATATTTGGCAGTATAAGCCATGTAGGAAGAAATCCTCAAAAGCAAAGAAGCTGTCATATGTTTTCTTTGCAAAGAAGTCTATTTTCCTGGAGTCCTTGTCAGGGGACAAAGAGGACAAAGAGACCCCTGCCTTGTCACATGCAGCTTGCTGGACCACACTCTAGTGGCCCGGGTGCGCAGACAGAAACTCTGTGCCAGTCCTGGCAAGCTGATACTTTCTGTCAATGCACTTATCGACCCCTGACAAGAAGGGATTTGAAGCAGCTTCATTGTATTTCTCCTAAAGGCTTTGTATATAGGGGGTATCAGCTTTTTAGAAGGAGGGAGATCTTTCATGTCTCTGTAATCATCATCCTCTTCATCCTTTGGATTGGACTCCTGATAAGGGAGGTCCAGAGTGTCAACCATCTGACATAAAAAAGTCATTATGGAAGAGTTTTCTTCCTGATCCGGGGAGCACCAAAATTAGGATCAGGGGACAAATCTGGCTTCGGGGGGTTATTATTAGGAACATCATCTGGAGCATCCTAAAAATCCTCGTCGTCATCCCGTTCATATGGCCCCACTTCAGAAGGGGGTGCAGAGGGGTGCCTGCTTGGCCCAGCTGAAAAAACAGAACCCATATCTTTAAGGGCACTAAAAACATTCTAAGCTTTTGCCAACTCTCCGAGGGCAGACCCTGGGGAACTTGAGGGAGACTGTCAGGCTGAGTATGTTTAGTTTTTTCTTTATGCTTGCCACCACCTGCCTGCTCGCCCTTGCTATAGCTGGAAGTGACAGGTGTCAGTTTCTCTTTATAAGATTTTTTTGTTGCCACTTTATCAGTGGCAGACTCAAGCTTCCTTTTATTTGCGGATACTTCATCAGTACCCTTATTTTTTTTTTTTTTACTTTGTTTCTTTATCCCTCCTTGCCTGCTCCCAGAGACCTCTCCTTCCTTCCTCTCAACCCCGTTCCACCTTCGTTGGGATCTGCCCCTAGAGTGCCTCCTCTTTCCCCCTCCTGCACATTGGGGTCTGCCTCTTTGGTGGTCCGGATACCGGAGAGGCTATCATCTAGCCGGGAGGTGTTTTCCGCTTTCCCTGTTTTTCCCCTACCCTCATGGACGTTGAGCGCAGACGACGTCTCAGTGGTGGCGTGTTGACGCACGCCAGACCCTCTCATACGCTGTCAAAGTCCCCTTCCCCAGCTCTACCTAACGGAGCCGCCTCCATCCCCTTCAGTTGTCGCAGCCCAATCGGCTATGATAGATGCAGAACGCAAGTGCGCTCTGGTTCCTGACCCCTGAGGGAGGAGAGCATCCGTTGGGATGCTCAATCCTCCCTCTCCCCTGCCGACCCCTGGCCACCCGAGTCCGTTCCCGAACCCGGTTCGCCGGTGTAGCGCAAGGTGTGGTGTCCAGCGCCTCAACTCTCAGCTCCACCGGGCTGGCCAGTGCCCTTATTTTTATTTTTAAAAGCGGCTTCATCAGCCCCTTTGGAAGCTTTATTTTTAGCAGACACTTCATCAGTGCCAGATTTTGAATTTTTTCCTGTATGAGACCCTTCATCAAGAGTCTTTCTTAGACTTCGAGGATAAGGATGTTTCATCAGCAACCCTGCTGTTAAAGACCCCCTCTTCGGTAAGCCTGGGTCTTTGTTTTCGAACTGAATTAGAAGACCCCTCTACAGCCATCTGTTTAAGTCTCTTTGCTCTATTTCTTTATGTTTTAGTGTCTAAATCTAGAGAAAATTCCACAGTAATGTTCTGGACCTAAACACCTTAAGCATAGGTTGTGGGTGTCAACTTTGGCCAAAATCCTGTGACGCTCAATACAATTTTTAAAACCTGTAGGTCCAGTACTCTTTTGGTGGGTTTCTGACCTGCCAGTTTGTCAGAAAGCCTTAAAGAATGTGTCAAGTGATTTCCAAATTCGTTCTGTTCCATTGCGGTGAAGAACCGCAAATTCTGAGATAAAAGAAGCGTTCAAAAACGCGGTTCCCAGTTAAAAAAGGGGATCGCGATGTAAAATAAACAAGGAACCATTGAAATACCGTACTCACGATTAAAATAAAGTAAAGGGAACCGCAGAAAGGAGCCGAGAGTAGTGGTTCCCAGGAACCAAGGGAACCGCTAAAACTCAGTCAAAAACAGTTCAGCACACCAAAATTATATAAAAAAAACTAAAAGTTTTACCACGCAGGTTTCAGAAAAGAGTTTACTGGCCAATTGAGTGGGAACACCTCAGAGGCAGTGTTGCTCAGTCAGCAGAGAAAACATTCTGGCAGTTCCTCTGTTGGCTCCACCTCAGCACACCTCGAGCTCTCTCATGATTGGCTATGCTAACATTAGCATAAACACACCTCCAGGGCAGTCCTACCTGGTTGGCCGACTGCATAACGTTACAGATGCTAAAGGACCCCTGGGGTGAGAAATGGGCCTCAACGTATGGACAGACAGGGTTTAAAAGCTGCAGTATACTTTTTTTTGTTTGTTTGCTTTTTAGAGGAAGCAGCAGTGCTCAGCTGTGCAGCCAATCCCGTTCAAACTATTCTCTGAGTAAATTGCCTCTGCCTCCTTCCGTCACTTCTCAAGGTAATCACGGAGCAAAGGGGATTCCATCTCAGCGTGTTAGAGTGACAAGCAGTTTCCTCAGCCGCTAGTTATTGGGCCAACTTTTATTGTTAAACAGTACCAGCAAAAGGCAAACAAATCCTGTTTCACTGACACAGTCCTTACCTGGCTAACAAACATTAACCAAGAGCAACAAAAGCCAGCACTTGACACCGTTGAAGACATAAAAAAACAAGCATTTGTCAATGCCGAATGTTTGCTTGCTGGCATTGGTATTGGTAGTGTAGGAGTTAGAGAGCTGCATAATAGGAATGGCAGTGAAGTATTGAACTGAAGCCAACCCCACCACCACCCTGCAGAGACTGACAGGCATTGGGGTGTGCCTTTGGGTCATCAGGCATATCGGCCACGCCATTTCATCACACCCTACCCTGCAGACATTGACAAGTGTCACGGTGTGCTTGGGGTCTTTGGCCCTTATGCTCACCCCATTCCATCAGGAAATACGGTGAGATTGGTCCTGTATAGGAGAGTGGGGTGAACTTTGGGGCCGAAGAGTCCAAGGCACACCTCGATGCCTCTCACTGGCTGCAGGGAGTGGAATGGTATGAGCATTACAAGCGAGAATCCCAAGTCACACCCCGATGCCTCTCAGTCTCAACAGGGTGGGGCGTTATGGTCGGAAACCCTAACACCTCAGGCGTTCGTTAGCATTTTCACTCCAAATTTTCAACATGGTTTTTTTGTGACCCCCACCTTATGAACAGTGGCAATATCAGTTTATTAGCCGAAAGCTGATTTCGCACAGTGACTACTCCATTTGGCACCACAGGTGCGAAAACACATTTCAAACAGGATGTGAAAAATGACAGCTGTACTGTTCATGGGGAGGTGCAAAAAATGGCAATGTTGAAATTCTGCAGTGAAAATATTAAAAAAACCGGGAAAGTCACGAGTGTGCGTAGAAAATGCGCAACGGACACCCGTAATGCAATTAGTTTGGGGATTTTTTTTACAGCAGATTGTCAACACGGATTTTGTAACCTCCACTCATGAACAGTGTCACGGTGATTTTCTTAATCTGTCCCGAACAGTGATTTCCCACAGTGACCACGCATTTCTGTGCTGGAAGTGCGAAAATGCATTTCGGCCATGGTGTGAAAAATGACAGCTGTACTGTTCATAAGGAAGTGTGGAAAAATGCCAGTGGTGAAAATCTGGACTGAAAATATTAGAAATCCATGAAGTTACGAGGATGCATGGAAACTGCGCAGTGGTTGCTCGTAACATAGTCATTTTATGGACGTATTGCATCACATTTTTAACATAGCCATTTTAACACCTCTGCTCATTAACAGTGTCACTGTGATTTTCTTAATCTGTCCCAAACATTGATTTCACACACACCGGCGCCATTGTACGCTTACCCAAGTGGAACCACGCTTAAGCCAGATGTGAAAAACACAGCTGTACTGCTCATAAGGAGGTGTGGTAAAATGGCAGTGTTGAAAATCTGGAGTGAAAATATTGAAAATTCGCGAACACGAGCGTGCGTAGGAACAGTCATTTTTGGGAATTTTTTCACCAAATTTTTAACATAGCCATTTTAACACGTCTGCTCATGAACAGTGTCACAGTGATTTTCTTAATCTGTCCCGAACATTGATTTCGCACACCGACTGCGCCATTGTGCGCTACATGCGTGGAAACACATTTTGGGTCAGATGTGTGAAATGACAGCTGTACTGCTCATAAAGAGGTATGGTAAACTAGCAATGTTGAAAATCTGGAGTGAACATATTGAAAATTCGCGAACTTACGAACGTGCGTAGGAACAGCGCAACGCATGTCAGAAATGGGAATTTTTGTTACTACCAACATAGGGTTTTGGGGCTCACCATGTTCGTGACACTGTCGCTTTCAGAATCGGTCCCAAAGGTGGTTCCACAGAGTGACCGCTAAATCACCTTTGGGGCTGATTAACGCCATGACAGTGACAGAATTAATGAGGTGGGTCCAAAAAACCCCATGTTGAAAATTTGGTGAAAAAATTCCCCAAAATGCTCGAGATATGCACTAAAGTTGAAAAAACCCTGTTTATTACATTATACAGCTTACCGGCATTTCCTCAGTTCGCGGTCGGCTTTGAAGAGTGCAGACGTGTTTCCGGTCCACGAAGAACATCATGCCAAGCTCCGGAGGTAAGTATGGGCTGAAGAGGGTGTGGGGAGGCAGGTTGCGCAGAGGGTGGAGCGGGTGGGGGAGATTGGGTCAGGACAGTCAGCGGGAAGATTTTTTTTTCTCAGGTTTCTTTTTTTTTTTTAAACTTAGACGACGTGGACTTGTGCCACGCTGGGGCGGCTCAGCGTGGCAGCTGGAAGGCTGTTTGGGAGGGGCATGGAGTCGACGGGCGATTGGGCACCCCCGTTGGCCATACGATCTGTTGCCACGCTGGGGTGGGCTCCCAGCGTGGCACCCTGTAGTCTCTTGGAGGGTGGGGACAGTAGAGCCGCCGGGGGATTGGGCACCCCCATCAGCCATATTTATCTGTTGCCACGCTGGGGTGGGGTCCCAGCGGCATATGGAACCTGTTGGGGAGCGAGCACTGTCGGCCGTACAGTGTGCGGGGGTACCGAGCACGCAGTATGCGTGTGTGTGTGTGGAGTGCGCATGAGCATGCGATATCTTATCGCTGCTCACTGAAGCGTAGCTCTCCCTTTCAACTGTACGGCACTGCATTTTGGATCATCGCACTATGTTTCTTGCACAGGTGTGCAAGCAAACATAAAAACGTTATTTTGTTGTAAAAAATAAATATCAAAGCACAGCATAGGGATGGGAACTGGGGGGAGGCACCATTAAAAACTCCTGACTGGTTTTGTAACAAGGTTAAATCAAAATAGATTTTAATATCGTACAGCGGTGTCAGTGCCATCTTTTGTTGATCTTAAAACTACCAGGCCTGCTATGGGGATGGGGCATTGCTTGCTGCAGAGGGGTATTGAGCAGTGCTTTTAATGCTATTCAATACGATATTTGCATTTATTTCTTTTAATATACCATCCAATAGTGCGCCCACTGATGTGAGCTACAGGTTTACATCCTCTGATTGCCTGTGCTCATCTGTCTTGAACTGTATTGCCATGTACTGCATAATAAGCAATGTAATAAAATAGTGCAGATATAAATCTAAAATATTTCAGTGGAATTATGACAGAAAGGAAGTCTCAGATATGTATCAACTTTTCCATTATGGACAAAAAGAGAGACTGAGAGCAAGTCAGCTTGATGGGAGCATTGTAGCAGTCTTGTACCCTTACTGACCTTTTATTCAATTTTAATTTTTTATTCTTTGGTAACTGGGCAAGGCCATGTTCATTATCAGATTCCGTACATCCGAGATCTTGGACACAAGTGCAGATAGTTGAGATGGTTGTTTAATGACAGTGTTTAATTTTCCTTTAGGCTGACCCATTTTAATCAACTCCTGCATACATAATTTGTAAGTTCAAAAATGACATAAAATAATTAGATTCTGAAACACTTCCTGGTACTTTATCTGCGTTTGTAACAGTGTTGATATGAAGTAATAAGATAGTAGTACTGGTCACTTTATCGTTTACAAGGTCAGATAATAGTTTTGGGGGCATCCTTTATTTCTCCCTGATGTTCCCCTCAGCCCCGTCAACGACCTTCTCGTGGACTTGCAGTTAACTGTCACTTACACAGGACTTGTTAGGTGGATGTCCTGCCAAGTGGTCATGCGGTGCAGACTGGGCCAGAGCCATTTTCCTCTCCGGCTTATCCACACGCAGTGATGCGTGCATGTGCGCACACACATTAGTTCACCTGTCTGCCAGTTTCCACTGACAGTGCTGCCCCATGTTGCTGCTTTTCTGCTGCTACCACCTGACCTCCGCCAAGTGGTAAGAAGCAAGTGCTACCCTCGCCTTGAGAGAGGAACGCTGTCCCTGGGACACTCCAGGTGCCCCTGCCGGCCCCTGATGCCCCGTTGTTGTTCCCGAATATTGGTCACCAGCATTGGGAGAGCGTCTGCTGCACTGCCAGGCCAGCTCGAACAGTGTTTAGTTTTGAGGAATTTAAAGGCCACCAGTGACATTCACTTTGAAGACTTCCTCAAAGCCCCTGGAGTTGGCTTGCTGCGTTTCATTGACTCGAGTACTACAAAAGCCAGTACATCGGACAGGCAGCCTCCTAGCCCCAGCCAGCTTCCACCAGTGGGTCTCCTTCTCCAAAGACTTATCTGGTAGGCTGAGGGTCCATGGGAGCAGGGTCTGAGAGTGCCATCATCAGAGGTGGTCAAGGCAGGGATTTTTTTAACATTCTTCACTCTGATGTCCCCCTTGGCAGTGCAGACAGACTTTGATGACCTCACATTCCTGCCTCTCACAGGACCGCTTGGCTACAGGCACACACATTCACTCTTGAATCCAGGTCACTGCATGGAAGTGCAGTGTGGTTCCTTGGCAGCCCCATGGAAGCATCTTTTCAAATACTGTTGTATTTTAGAGATCTGTTTTGCTGAAATTAAACCCTCTGCCCAACTAACCAATCCCAGTAACTTGTGTAGAGTGCACCAGGACATTAGGCTCGCCAAAATATTCCGTCACAGTGCATTAATGGAGAAAGTGTGGGCATGTTTGAAGCACTGACTGCTGCACAGATCTGGGCTTCACTCCACAGATCCCGCCTGCAGGAACCGTATAAAATGAAGGCTTTAGTAACCTGAATGCTTGTAAAAATGAGTTAAGCCCCCGGTGCAGCCAGCATTTTCAAACATGGTGCTCCTCACCCAGTTGCGACTGCACTAGTCATAACGCAAGATGATGACGCTCCACTGCCGTCTCCTTATTTTTGCCCTTATGTATGGAAATATAATAATCTCTGTATCTCAGATGCCCATTGGTATTTTTACAGACTTTGCCTAAATGCCATGAGTATGCCAGCCTTTTCTCCTCTCCTGGCTTGCCCCAATGGCACCCCCAGCACAGTGGCAAACTAGGGATTTTTTCCTCCAGCTTCGGTTCTGTGCTTGTGGGTGCTGACATGCAGTGACATGCGTGCGTGCATAGCAGCTGGCATATGCCCCTCACCCATTTTACGAGCTCTCACTGCACTACCAGGTGGCAGTCAGGCAGCAGGATACTCCAACCACCCACCCCACCCCAGCCCTAAGGAGGAGAGCTTTCCTTGGTGCACTAAATCCTCCCTCCCTGGCTGGCATAGCAGACAGTAGTGCTAGTGCTGTGCCGTCAGGCCGACTGCCACTTACTATCTTTAATCAAAGAGCCAGTGTTGCTGAGGAGTGCCAAAACAGTCTTCTTCATTTTATGTTGAAATCTTTCTGTCTTCTTGCCCCCCACCCCCATTTATTTCCTGGATTGTAAGACCAGCAGAGAGCAATCAGTTTGTGTAATCACTTTCAGGCATAGAGGACCAAAACAGTATATTGCAACAAGGGCAGTATGCACAATACATAATGTTTTTTTTTTTTTTGTAGATTTCTCCGAGGCATATATGCATGTATGCAGAAGCATAAACCCCAGTGCAGAGCATCATGGGTATGCAAATCCTTTTGTGTTTGGGGAGGGGGCGTAAGTTGTATAGGAAATTTTTCAAGTGACACTACATTCTGCTGGCCCCGTCACTGCTTGGACCTCACCACAGCTGATTCGTACACATTACACGTAACAATCTGCACAGAAGAGTACACATGACTCCAAGAGGCTGATAATGTAAGCAATTCAGTGCAGCACAGAAAAACTGATCCACGGCTTCTAAAATCATTCTGCCGGTCTCTTTCCAGAAGGGGCATACAATAAGGCAGGCCCAAAATACATGTGACGCATCTGCTCTTTAAAAATGTCCAGCATAAGTTGGTGTTTGTGTCAGTAGAATGTCTAGTAGTAACGGGGCTCCTAAAATCTATAGGAAACTACTTTCCATCTTTACTCTTTCCAGACCACTTCTGCTGATGTATAAAAGATGTTATTCCAGATTTCATGCCATTTTCCCCCATACTTGTAAAATTGGAATTCCTCTCTCTTTTGTCTCATGACCGTGCTGTGGCCTGCTCCAATTTTGAGAAGAACTGAGACCCAGTCTGAAAAAGTGCCCGGTGAATGCGAGGACTCGGTCCTCTGGAGGAGTGCCTGAATTTTATTAAGGGGTGCTTTCAGCATTGTTTTTTTATAGCTCAAGAGTCTATGAAATGGCTGTGCTGCAACACAAATCCTTATGAGGCAAGCTAGTAGCTTGTATTGGTTGCTGGACAAATTTTTTTGTTCCCCTGATTAAATAACCGCCCTGGTCTAATCACTCTTTACTTCTCCCATCTACTGTAGGAGTTTTCTGTCCTGAGTCAATTTGGTACATGCTTTTATGAGTGTCACTTCACTGTTATTGTGCAACTTAAATCTGGTAATCACTTGCCAACATACTGCCAGGGTAGAGTGGTCTCGGGGTTGCTCATGGAGCTAATTGTTATCTGAATATTTCGGTACAAATCATGTCCCCCACCATAAAAGGCAAACAAGTGGTCCCTTCGTTGGCAGGGCTGGTGACAGAGCTAGTTGGGCTGCCCAGTACTATGTCCTGAGATCCGGTATTCTTCAGACCATAATATCTTCTTTTCTTTTAGTTCTAAAACTCAAGTTACTACAGTCACAGCCATTTCTCATCTCCCAGTCTTTACAGAAAGCACTGGAAATATAATTGCAGTAGCCCCCACACAGTAATAGCAGCAGGTGGCTCGGCACTGAACGTTTTGTATTTGTTAGTGTGGAAGATGTTTATCGTGTCTTATAATTTGCTTTACTCTGTTGCAATTACTTAATGGATATTTTAGAATATACTTGTACATATTTTTTCCTTTTTTTTTCAGGACAGAGTTTGGGATATGGTTTTGTTAACTATATTGACCCAAAGGATGCAGAAAAAGCCATCAACACATTAAATGGACTCAGACTTCAAACCAAAACGATAAAGGTAGGCGAACTTTACAAGTTTGTGTATATGGGTGTCTGAATGTGACATTTTTTGACAGGCTGCTGGTAATGTTTAAAGCTGTGAAAAGCTCAATTTTTGCTACTTGTTTTAGCAGTTCAGGTCCTCCAAGGGACTGCCTTCTGTGTAAAGTCATTGCCTTCTTTATAGAATAAAAGCTTCCCCCAGAATAAAATAATGGAAAGTATTGCTTTTGTTGGGGTGAATCAATGATGGGATTTGAATTTTAGAAGGTAACAGAAAAAGCATGCAATAGCTTGTTCAATGTCACTCGCTTCTGAAGATCAAGGAGACCCCACCAACTAGAGTTGTGGCTTTTAAAAACTATTTGCAGAAATGGTTTAGCAAACATTATTGCTGCATATTTTCTGATTATAATTTTGCAGAGTGCTTTTTTGGCCATTTCAGTTTCTGTTTGTCCCCTACTACGGCTGTAAAAAACAGTGTGCTTAGATGTACTGTAAAACTGAAGCTTTATTGTTAGTGTGCAGGAGCTCAGTAGCAGCACTGCCCAGAATGTTGTCGGGTTACGTAACCAACATGTAATGTAGTACAGGGCACTGACCAGTAGAGGTGTTGTGATGTGAATTTGTTCATTCTCTCTCCTTGACCAGCCATTGGCCTAGATTTTTTTTTTTTTTTTTTTTTAGTCATTTAAAGTTTTTCTTTGTAATTGTAATGCATTCTTGTACACTTTTCTTCGTTCTAATTGATTGTATGTTCCACAGTATGTTTTCCCCGGGACGCATCTGGAATCGAGTGGTAACCCGCTCAGTATGCTTTTCTGGTAAAAACTCTTAAATAAATAAATAATAACAAACAGTAATCACATGCAATAAAAGTAAACATCTGAACAATATACATATCATTATGACATAAGAAAAATCAAATCAGGCACTCATCCTCCGCCTACTCCATCACCTCTGCCCTCACAAATTCCCTTGCGCCTAGCTGTTCCTGCCATGTCCTTCCCTAATTCCCTCCTATAAGTCTTGGATAAACCCTACCCCTGTACCATTACCTTCATTTTATCCTGTGCACCCTCACCCCCCAAATTTCTAGCTCTCCTCCCCTTTCCCCAAATTGCTCCCCCTTACTGGCCTCCCTTGATCTCTCACAGAATGTAAGGGACACCAAATGCTCTCCACGGGTCCCTCTCCTACCGCACCCCAGGGGCTTGTATCCCTCATCTACTCCTCTCCCCCTACACCCTTCCACCTCACCCCTCCCTCTCCTTTCCCCCTTTTCTTTCACGTAAGCACTTGTTTACTTACTAACCTGGCACTAATTATTGCTTACTTTTTCTGCATTTTATTGCACAACTCTGTTTTAACACTGTTTGTAACACCTACCTTACAACTGTATGTTAATGTTAATCTTGTAACTTGAACATGACTCTTCCCCCTTCTTCTCATTTCCCCTTCTCACCTGCACCCCCTTTTCTTTTCTTTTATGTAAGCACTTGTTTATTTATTAACCCGGCACTTATTATTGACCATGCTTTCTATTTATTATGCGCAGCACTGTTGTACCACTGCTTGTAACACCTGCCTTAGAACTGTATGTTAATGTTGATATTGTAACTTCAATGTTTAATGTTTCACTCCTGTTGTACCCCTGCCCTCCAGGTCACACTGGGAGATGAGAGACTTGTCGCTCAGTGTGTCTTCCTGGTGAAACATTTCAATAAATAAATTAAACATAAAGAGAACAAGAATAATCATTCTATAACTATTGGTATGACACCGCTGGTTGTGAGACAGAACTGTGACTATTCTGGCAGGCATGGGCTACAGTATTTTTCTGCCTGTAAAAACGTTCTGTTGTTACTGTGTCAGTCTTTGAGTATGCCTATATACCCTGTTCTGCTATCCATACTGTGCTGTATTTAACAAACAAAACAAAAACATAGGCAACCCAGTTGTTTTTTTAAAATTCAAGTTTATTAACGACCAACAGGTACAATTGGTACAGGCATGTCAGACAGTTTCTACCTTACTTCACAAGGTTAAAACAGATCATCATATACAAACAATATTTTCCCTCATTTCAACACTTTCTCTTTGATTATTCCTGACGTTACTGAAGAAAGAAGAGTATAGCGGTGTCTCCCATTTGATACCTTTAGGAGGGCCATCGTGCTCTTCATATCTCTACCTCAAGGGGAGCCCCCTGTAGGCAAGCAGCCAAATAGAAGCTGTGATTAAGGTAGGGTCCAAATTAATGAATAGAAGAGGGCCTCACTCCCACCCATCCCCTGCAGTCAGACAGGGGCAGGGCCCTGGCAACAGCAGGGACAATGTCAAACAACGTTTGCCCCCCCATAGCTCCCATCTGGCCCATCTCAGGGCATACACCGATGTTCTGTTATTTATTTTATATGTTAACTCTTCCATCTCTTCGATTCCTTGGACTAGGAGTGTCCAGTTACCCAAAGTAGGAGTGTCAGATTTAAGCCACAATTTGGTGATAGCTTTATGGGCTGCCGCCAGTAGGAGGGTCCATAAATATAATGGGTCTGCTCCAGTTAGGTTTCGGGGGGGTTCTCCCAGGATAAGGCTCGGCCAGTCCAAAGGGGCCTCCAACCCAAACATCATGGTAAGTGCCTGAGAAACACCTCCCTGATAAGGACCCAGCCGTGGGCAGGTCCATAGGATATGTAGATAATCTGCCCTCCCCTCCCCGCACCCTCTCCAACAAAATGGATCTCTCCCAGGGCTTCTCCGACTCACTGAGAGGGGGGAGAGAAAGTAACGTATCCTCACCTTCCAGCTATTTTCCTGCCAGAAAGGGGAGCTAGTGGTTTTGGATGCCCATTTAAACACTGAGTCCCAGTTAATCTCTCTAAGATCGGCTCCCCCTTCCTCTCTCCATCTGCTCTTGACCTTTTCCAAATAGTCTTTCTTTAAGTCTGTGAGAGCTTTATATAATATAGAGATGAGACCCATAGTTTTCTGCGAAGACAGTATCATGGAAAGAGTCTTCACGAAAGGGGTCACTACATTCGATTGAGGGACTGTCCTGCGACAGTGATGTATGTAGTCTCTGATTTGGAGATAGCGGAAAAAGTCAGTTCTCCGCAACCCATATTTATTCCTGAGAGTCTGGAAATCTGCAACCTCGTCTCCAGACATGTATTGTTTAATATAAACAAGACCCACTCTCTCCCAGGTTCTAAAAGTATGGTCTAGTCGAGCAGGGGCAAAATTTACATCACATGAGGGTCTATAGAGGGGCCAGAGGGAGTATTTTATTTTATATTTCTGCCAGGCTCTGTGGGTCGCCCTTAGGGTATCCCGCACAGATCCCAGGAGTGGGGAAGGGTAATCCCCAGAGGTTTTCATCCGAATAGCGCGGGCCCCTAGTGGAGGTCCCCGCTCATCCTCCTCCATTTTCTCCATGTCTTTCCAATTAGCAGTATATGTGGGAATAGACCATTGGAGCGCCCTTTTAATCTGTGTTGCCAAGTAATAATCTTCAAGGTCGGGAAGGGCTCTGCCCCCCCACCCCTTGCCTTACTCATCTGAAGTACCTGGGCTTTTATTCTGGGTTTCCTATTATTCCAGATAAACTTTAAAATTGTTCTTTGCCAGACCTGAAATTGTGTTTTGGGAATATAAGCTGGGAAGCATTGAAAGAGATATAGGTATCTGGGGAGGATGTTCAAGGTTACCGTCTGCAGTTTTGAGTATAATGGAAAGTTTATAAGTGACCACCTATCCACGTCCCTTACTACTTAATTGAAAAGTGGTGCGTAATTAGCTTTGAAGAGTTGGGAACTGTGTCTAGTTAGCCAGACGCCCAAGTAAGACATCTTGGATGCTGACCAGTCCGGCGGGAGAAATTCCTTAACTTCCTGAGGAGTATAATTAAATGATAGAACTTCTGTTTTAGTTTTATTCAGTGTGTATCCTGAGTGTCTGCCAAATTCTGTTAGGATTGACTATATTCTAGGGATTGACATCTCTGGGTGGGACAGGCAGAGCAACACATCATCTGCGTATAATGAAATCCTCCGCTGTTGTCCCCCGATTTCAATGCCACGCACCATCGAGGAGGTCCAAACTGCCTCGGCCAATGGCTCTATATAAAGAGCAAATAAGAGAGGAGACAAAGGACAGCCCTGACGAGTGCCTCTCCCCAAGTTAAATCTTCCAGAGAGCCCTCCATTTACCCTGACATAGGCTTGTGGGCCGGCATATATCGTCTTGATACAGTCAATAAAGACACGTGGGAAGCCCATTCGTTCAGGCAACCCAGTTGTGATGCAGTATCCTGTTTGTCCTGGAGCCCACACACTTTTTTAATATGCTGCAATAACCTTGGACTGCATCCTAACAGATGTGTGTGTACGCTGGTGTTTTTTTTTTTTTTCCTTTAAAGGCATTACTACTTCAGCACTGGGACATGTTCAGTGCGTTCTTGGTTTTTGCATTGCTTGGTAGTTTCAAAATTCTGATTTAACTTTTGAGGCTTTGTACTGTTCTCTGATCATTGTTTCCCTTGATTTTTAATAAATTTATGTGTGGATCCACAGGAAACAAAGGCAGTCCTCCATACTGTTTCCTCACCACTTGTTTACGTAGCTTGCTCCTTTAAACACTCAGTAGCCAAAGGATTGGATGATGCATGCCAGCTACATCTTGCAAAATAACCAGTGAGATAGTCATACCATCACTTATGTCTCAGAAGCCAATATGGCGAGCCTACCAAGGATCTCTGCTGGTACCATGATCTTCATCGAAGATATCTCCTCTTTGAGCCACATCTTGGGAACTGTAAGCTGTTAGCGTCAGGACCACACAGAACCAAAGGTGCGGCTTTAATGGAGGAAATTCTCTCAAAGAGCTACCATTACGGTACATTCCTGTGTGATTGCTCTTTATTTTGGTTCAGCTGTAATGAAATATGATGGGCTGATCCACGCTCAGTGGTTTATTATAACAATATTACCCATGATACAGAAACGTGGGGTAGTATTGGGTAGCTGGTATTGTGTATATTTTGATCTTACTTTCTCGCGCTATCCTTATTATGATTTTATCACATTTCCGTATGTCCCTGCTTCCTTTCATGTTGCATTAACACACACATAATTTGCTTGTATTGAAAATATCTTATGCAGTGTGTTGAATCCTGCTGTAATTCTTTCTGTCCTTTCCAGGACCCTTCTGTAAGGGTGAAGTCGTACTCTAGAACTTCTAATCCTTGGGACAGAAAAAGCATGTAGTCTGGGTATCCATGATTGATTGTGGAGTGACGTGCAAAGCTTGCGTATCAGACACAGTCTAGTCAGGTTTGTGTCACCTGAGGAATTTGACTCAGCTGTGTCTATATACTGTATGTCTGCTTACAGTCTAAAAACACTAGGGATAGAAAATAACATTTTGGTGGCAGACCAATGAGCTACCAAAACTTACAGATTCAGGAGCCAGACAGGGCCAGCAATCACTTCAAGGTGCCACTTTGACTCCTTATGTTCTGTTTTTCAAGAACCAACGGAAAATTCTAAGAATCCCAAGCGCCAGGACTCTGCTAATTTTGTCGTCTTACGTCTCATCTATTATCTCTCTCCCATTACCCCACCCTCCACTGTTTCTTCATTCTGTGTTGCAGAACCTCTGCAGCACAGAAAGCATTCTCATATCGACTCCAAGCTTTGGAACGATTCCCTCTCTCTGTCTGACTCTCCCTTACTCCCTTCTTTAAAGCCACTTCTGGTATAAGTGGAGGACTAAGGCCCCACACACACACACACACACTGTAAGATGTCCATGAATGCCGAACGCCCTGAATGCTTAATGGCCACTTTAAAAACTGGGGATACAAAACAAAAGAAAGGGACGGGGTGTTAAGCCATCCATGTAACAGAAACTTAAATATTAGCTGGTTTTGTAAAGAATTGGGGGGCTCTACCTATAATCTTTCATCCTGTTTTTCTTTCTTTCTTTTTTTTTTTAAAAGGAAGTATGTTTGTTTCTTCATGCTACAATCACTACTGCTAACACAGTGCGTGCATCTATTAGCAGTTCCATAAAACTGTCTGATAGGTTGTGTAGCAGAACTAAGGGAGTCTTTATTCCTCCACTTAATGTCCTGCTTCTTGGAGAACGCCCCTGTAGTCCTGCACCTAGTCTTTTTTTTGTTTGTTTGTTGAGCTTTGCATTTTTACAAAATACAATGTACCATTGCATAGTACTTTTCATTAAGTTCGTACATAGCTGTGCAGCGTTTAAGAGCAAGATAGTTTAAGTAAATGTATTTGTTACCACACTTGGAGGGAAATCCCTGATCCAGTTACTATCGAACAGTAGTAGAAAAGGTAGTAAGCTGTCAGGAATGCATAACATAAGTTAAGCAAATAAAAAATCAGGATATGAAAGACTGCTGCCACAGACTGGCCTCACTTTATACTAGGCTTTGCCCCTCATTTGTTAACTTAGAATTAAAGCTAAAAAAAGAAACACTGTCTGATCTAATTTAATGACTGCTCACAAACTTTAACTTCAGCCTATAAAATGAGTTGTCCATTGAGTTTCACAGCAAGACAGAAGTCACTTCTGGGTGAGCCCACTTGGGCTGGTTTCATGGATAGGTCTATAACCCACCCACGTCTTCTTCACACCAAATGTGCCTTGAAACAGCCAGTGCTGTTTTAACTGCGTACAGTATGTGTTTCCCAGTATAAAAAGCATTGCAAAATTAACACGTAGTTGTAAACAGTTCACCCTTGCTGTAACTGTTAAATTCTCTTTTAGCGCCTGGGAAAGGGGTGAGTATCCCAACTCCACAAAGTGAACCTGGAATGTTCTAAAGCCATACCTCCTGACTCTTCCTTTGATGTACTCAGACTTTCGGGCTGACTCTGCTCCAGCTCCAGTTTTTGTACAAAACGGTTAGCACTTTGGGGAGGGGGTTAGAAAATATAATATCTCCAACTTGCATGTAGTTGAGGCGGAGATGTGTGTGTGGTAAAAGTGACTAGATATTTAAGGGGTTCAAACTCCTGCTGATGCACTCTCACAGAATCCAGCAGATTAGAGAAAATGTGGATGAGTTCCTCCCCAGTGAGCAGTTCCTTAAAGTGATTTCCAAATGCCAGGATATGATCGCTCAAGCTCACTCTAGACAGGACAGTCAGCAGTGTGTGGGGCTCATAGATATTTCACTGACACTTTTCGAGGGTTCGCCTTGTAGGCACTATCAGTGAACTCGGGTGAAGGCGGATTGTCTCATTACAGTAGTTGAGGCAGTCGAGATTCAAGGAACCCCACAGGGGTCCTCACTTGAAAAATTTTCCAACAGGCTTACCAGGTGCAAATGTTTGTCCTGCAGACCTGTCTCCAACAGCTTTTCAACTGCATGATCTCTTGTCATTATCATGGAAGATACCGCCATTGCCTTCTCTGCCTGTCGTGGAACATCAGCTGCCTGTGGAGTTGAGTTCTGTTAACGCTTGCTCTACATCTGTCATCTGTGTTGAGAATTTGTCAAACCACTTTTCTATAGTTTGAATTGATTTGTAAATCTTGTGACCAGTTTTTAAAAATCAACCAGATCTGTGGTTGCAAGCTGTCCCTCCATCAGTATTTTCTGTTGTCTAGTACTGTTTGCCTCTTTCTTGTGATCGAAAAAGTCATTTGGTGTTGTTTGCTGATGTCAAGGTTTGCACACTGTCTGCCCTAGCAGTATTCTTAGCAAACTGCTGAGTTCTAATGAATAATACTGCAGAAGACGCGTTAAATTTCAAAATATGAGCAGTCTGGAGCAGGGACTCTTAAAAGAATGTCTCTTTTGGTCAACGGCTAGCTCTTCCACACCCTCCCTCCATATCTCTCCCCTCCTGTTCCCTACACCTGGCATTGAACCCTGTCTTTGGTCTTCTCATAAGGACATAGTTGTGCAGGCTGTCGGAGGAAGACGCAGTGCATCAGTACGTAGGAAGTTAGGACACCTTTGTTGGAGGTCAGTCAGCCTTGCATGGCAGTGTCGTAAAGTACGTACAGTAACTTGCACTTATGCATTTTTTTTTTTTTTTTTTGCCCATTAAAGTAATATTGCAATGTGGTCATTGTACGTGCAGTTCTATTTTTTGTTGGTCCAACTTCTGGTTGCTACTTGTGCTGGTGCACATTGTGTATCTGTACTTTGTCCTTTTTTCATGTTATTTTTTGTAGCTGATTCTCCCTCTGCAAATGTATGTTTATTTTCAGTTTTATTCCTTGCCTTTTTGCACCGTCTACTGTTCTTCGTACTCCTGCACGTTAGCATATTCTTATGCTTCTTGTTTTTGCACATTTTGTCATTTAGTTTTTGATTCACACTGTAGTTTTCTGGTTCGTTGTTGCTTGTGCCTAACTTTATTGTTTTGTTGTGGACTTGTTTCAACCATTTCCTCCCTTTATAAATCTCTTGGGCATGCTGACGAATGCACCACCTCCAGTGGGAGTTGGACCATCAGCGGTCCTAGTACCTAAACCACTTGGACCAGCTGGTGACGGTGACCCGGATGATGTGGGATGCCATCCAGTGTTGGCTTATCCCCAGATACCTGGAGGAAGGAATCCCATTTGCCCAGAACTGATCATCATGCTCATGATAGACGTGTCTCTGGTGGTGTGGGGAGCATACCTGGGACACCACAGAGCCCACTGGTTCTGGTCACTCTGGGAGTCTTGTCATCACAGAAACCCTGACAGAGCTCCATGCAGTGCGACTTGCGCTAACTGAATTCACTCCTCTACTCAGGGATCAGCTCATGCAAGTCCAGACAGACAACTCGGGACCATGTTCTACCCAAACAGGCAGCACAGAACTCACTCCCTTCCCTTGTGTCGGGAGGCTGTCCACACCTGATCCTCGTGCACACCGTGGGTGCAGGTGCAGATATCCTGGCGATCTATGTGGCAGGAGAGAGAAGTCAGCTGATTGATGCTCTTAGATGGATAGGAGAGACGTTGCACCGAGTAGTGCCTGAATAAGGAGGTTGTATGCTACCTGTTCTTCCTGTGGGGCACTCCTTTGGATCTGTTTGCCTCCTGGGAGAACACCAGACTGAAGCTATCTCCCAACCCCCCACCCCGGTCCAGGACACTATTGAGGGATGCCTTCGTGAGGCTCTGGACTCCAGGCCTCCTGTATGCTTCCCCTTGATCCACAAGGTAGTGGTCAAGGCCTGGAAGGAAAAGGCGCAGAGGATTCTGATAGCTCCAGACTGGTCTCGTTGTTTCTGGCACCCAGATCGCCTCAGCAGCAGACCCCTGTGGCTCTACCTGGATCTGATAACCAGACGAAAGGGGAAGGTTCTGCACCCACACCTGCAGTCCCTGCACTTCATGGCCCGGTTACTGTGCAGATTTCCAGGCTTCGGGTCTTATGAATGAAGTGCTCCACATCATGGAGGTCTCCCAGAAATAGTCAACTCGCCAGTGTTATGCCTTTAAATAGAAGAAGTTCTCCATTTGGTACCAGGGCAAGGAGCTTGATCCCCTTGCCCTGCCCTCTGACAAGCATCTTGGACTACCTCTGGTCCCTCTCACAGCTGGGACTGCAAACGACGACCCTTAAGGTGCACCTGCAGCCATCTCTTCTTAGTGGGTGCAGGCTGGTAAGCTGAAGGTGGCCCAGGGGAAGAAGGTTGGGCACTTTTGGAAGGGCCTGGTCCACCTGTCCCCTCCAGTGCGTGAACCACCTCCACTGTGGGACTTGCTGCTGGTGTTGGTTATGCTCGTGGACAAGTAATTTGAGCCTGTGCCCAGGTGTGAGATATCACACCTGTCATGGAAGGCTGCCTTCTTAGTGGCCATCACATCAGCTGGAAGGATTGGTGAGCTCCAGGCACCAGCAGTGGCGTCTACCTGCCTAGTCTTCCACAGGGACACAGTCATCCTTTGCCACAACCTGAAGTTCCTCCCGAAGGTTGTATCGGAGTTTAACCTTAACCAGGTGATTAATTTACTGGTATATTTTACTAACCCACCTGCAGAAGGTGGTCTGTTCTTACATAGAGCTCATGGCTGGAGTTCAGCGAGAGGCTCACCAGCTGCTTGTCATTCACGCTGAAGCCATACCTGGCAGACAGGCAGCAGAGTAGACGATTGGCAAGTGGATCATATCCTGCATGGACACTCTGGTATAGGTTGGCTGGTAGGGATCCCCTTGGAGGGTTTAGAGCTCATTCCACCAGATATACCACTACCTTGGTGGCTGCTTCCAGGGACATTTCTATCCAGGAAATTTGCAGGGCTGCTACCTGGAAGTCGGCGTACATCCTCTACTATCGACCTTAAGCCACATCGGGATGTTGACTTTCGGATCTTGGTTCTCCAGTCTCTCGCCAAGTAGGGATGTGCGCCTTAACTCTTCCTCCCAGAGAACTTCAAGGGGTCTCCAGAGTGTAGCTAGTGAACTTTTATTAATGCTCGAGAAATCCACCCCCATATGGGCACATCACGAGAGATCGAGACATCATGGGGCTTGTGCAAGTTTTTACCTCTGCATCCCCCACCTGTCTGAGAGCAGGGACAGTTGTGCAGTGACCTCAGCTACGATCAGCGCCACACCGCCTCCTGAGGTGCAGAGATTCTGCCGTCCCCACCGCGACATGGTTCCCAACTGCTGCACCCCCCTGCCAACACTAGGGGTCGGTAGGTGCCAGGTACTAAGTTCCTTCCCTTCCCAGAGAAGGCGAGCAGTCCCTGGGACGCTCAGCCTCCTCCCTCCCGACCCTCCGAGATCCACTCACGAACCTAGATCGTCGATGCCGCAGACAGAAGCACTTTCACTGTGCTGGCAGGTCGGCCCCAGATAGTGAACTTTATGCCCCTAGAAAAACGGGTCACTTACCTAGTTCGAGGAGTGGTATATCATTGACATCCACACAACCCATCTGGCCTTCCCTGACAAGTGGAACGCAGATTCCTGCTTCCAGCATGCAAGATCTGAGGTCACAGGGTGGAGTTCCCCATGGGAACACGATCAGGGGAAATAGAAGTATAGGGAAAGGGTGGAAGGTAGTCCTACTAAATGCCAAGAGCTTGGGAAATAAAATGCCTGAGCTTCAGGCAATGCTAACTGAGGGAGCAGTGGATGTGGCAGAGGTCACTGAGACCTGGGCCACTGCAGGACACGACTGGGACCTGAACCTGGAGGGTTACACTATGTTCAGGAAGGACAGGGGAGGGAAGGGGAGGAGGGGTAGCAATGATAGTCAAAAACTGCATTGGCATAGGAGGAGTGGAGGAGGCGGAGGGAACCGTGGAAGCGATTTGGGTCACCTTAATAACAAGGGGGGGGGCAAGAGAGTAAGAATAGGAGTGGTGTATAGACCCCCTGCCCTGGAGGAGAGGCTGGTGGCAGATGTTGGGAGACACTGCAGACTGGGCAGAGGAACGGTGGTGGTGTTGGGGGACTTAAACATGCCAGGAACAGACTGGGAGACTATGACATCTTCTGTGACCAGGGAACAGAGGTTGTTGGATGTCTTTCAAGACGCGTTCCTAACTCAGCAGGTGGGGAACTGACCAGGAGGCTGTTGGTACTGGATGTGGTCCTGGCAGACAGTGACCAGATTAGGGGCCTGGAGGTAAGGTACCCGTTGGCGGGGAGTGACCATGCCATTTTCTGGTTCTGCCTGGACCTAGGAGGGCTAGAAGGCTGCACAATGACGGAGGTAACTGACTTCAGGGGAACGGATTTTAAGGAAATGGGAAGGATCCTTAAGGAGCATTTGGATGTAATTGGGTCAGACATGGACGCTGATAGTAGGTGGGAAATCATCAGGAGAGGGGTGCAGGATGCTACCAGCACCTGTGCAAGAGTAAGACGAAAATGCGGTAGGGCCCAAAACCCTGCTGGTGGACCAGGGAGGTCCAGGAGGTGGTGCAGGAGGAAGGCAGCCTATAGGCAATTCAAGTGCTCAAGGAGTGAAAGGATCGAGGGAGTATGAGCTGATGGCTAGAAGGGCCACTAGGGTGGTGAGGGCGCTAAGGCAAGGAAGGAGCAGAACCTGGCTAGGAAATTTGGAGAGGGAACAAGGGTTCTTAGATACATTGGGGAAAAACGAAGGTGAAGGGGCAGATTAGCAGGATTAAATCAGGGAGAGATGAGCACAAGACCCGGGAGAGGGGCTGAGGTACTAAATGAGTACTTCACCTCAGTTTTCACCAAGGAAAATGGGGTGCCTGCATCACAGAGGAGACAGAGATAGCTTGAGAGGGGGGACCCTTACCGATCGGGCGGGTCTGGGGAGAGGGAGAGGCCCTCACTGGCAGGAGGGGAGGGCTAAGCAGGAGAAGAGGTACCGGAAGTGAAATCACAGCAGAGAGAGTGAAGGAAGCCCTCAGCTCCCCTTAAGACAGAGAAAGCACTGGCTGGATAAATTACATCCCAGAGTGCTGGAAGGAACTATGGATGTCCCATGAAACCCCTGGTGAGCTTTTCACCATCTCTGAGGACAGGGTGGGTGCCCCAGGACTGGAAGGTGGCTATAGTGCCTATCCACAAGGGGATCAAGAGAGGTGGCAGGGAACTACAGGCCTGTCAGCCTGACATCGGTGGTGGGCAAGGTGATGGAGGGCATTGTCAAGGAGAGGCTGGGGGGGGACCTGGAAAAGTCAGGGTGCCTGGACGATAGACAGCATGGATTCGTCCTGGGGAAATCGTGTCAGACAGACCTTGTGGAATTCTATGACTGGGTGACGAGTGCCTTGGACCTGGGTAGACCAGTGGACGTCCTCTTTCTAGACTTCAGCAAGGCATTTGACTCTGTTCCTCATGTGGGCCTGTTGGATAAGCTGGGAGAAATGGGGGTGGGGAACCAGATGATCAGATGGATGGGCAGTTGGCTCCAGGACCGGACCCAGAGGGTCGTAGTTGGCGGGATAGTCTCATCCCCAAGGAGGGTCATTAGTGGGGTCCCACAGGGATCAGTCCTTGGGACCCTCCTGTTCAACGCCTACGTCTGTGACATAAGGACAGGAATCAGGAGTGAGGTGAGTCTCTTTGTGGATGACTCAAAACTGGGGGCGGTGGTGGATGGGGAGGAGGGAGGGTGGCCCTACAGGGGGACCTGGAGGCTCTGGAAAGATGGTCTAGAAAGTGGAAGCTGAGGTTCAATGCAGGAAATGCAAGGTACTCCACCTGGGGCCAGAAACCCGGCCAAGTGTACACCCTGGGGAATACAAGTCTCGATTGCTGAGAGGGACCTGGGGGTGATGGTGGATGTCAAGATGAACAACTCTGAGACTTGTAGGAGGGCAGCAGCCAAGGCCAACAGGATGCTGGGAAGCATCGCTAGGGGATCACCTCCAGAAGGAGGAAGTGATACTCCCTCTGTATAACTGCTTGGTGAGGCCACACCTTGAGTACTGCGTGCAGTTTTGGAGGCCACACTTAAAGAGGGACATTAAACTCCTGGAGAGGGTCCAGAGGAGGGCAACCAAAATTATTTGGGGCTTGGGGACAGGCCCTATGAGGAGAGGCTCGAAGAGCTAAATATGTACACATTGGAAGAGAGAAGGGACCGGGGGGACATGATAGAGGTCTTCAGGTACATGAAGAGGGTAAATAGGGGAGGAACAGTCAGGGTGCTTGAAGGAAGGAGGAGGGGCCACTACAGGGCATGGGTGGAAGCTGGGGGAGAGATTCAGGGAGAAAGGAGGAGGTGCTACTCACTGAGAGGGTGGTGGAGCCATGGAATGCACTATCTAGGGGCTGGTGGAGGCAGAGATGGTGGAGGGGTTCAAGAGGGGCTGGGACAGGTACAGGGGAAGGGTTCTGGAAGCAAAATCCAATGCAGCAAGAATATCCAGAACTGGGAAGGGAGAAGCCAGAGAAGGCGAAGGGGGCAGCAAGGTCAGCACCCAGGGTGGGGGCTGACCAATCGAGCAGACTCGAAAGACCGTTAGGCCTATTCTGCTGGCATTTTAGTATGTTAGTATGTAGTTGGGGGAGGATGTACCACCTGGTTGGTGAGAGAAGTTTAGCTAAAGGTGTCTGGCAAATCAGACTGTTCCAATGGAACTGCCAGTGTGTGAATGTGAACTATATACCACTCGTACAATTATGGTTACAGGTGAGTAACCCCCTGATGGAACCTTTATTGCCAGTCACTTTTGAAATCCCGTTGCCCATTTTTCTGGGCTGCTGCTACTTGGACGACGACGAGATGAAGGCCCCAGGTAAGACTGTTTCAGGACATTTTCATACTGGGGTGAAGACTACAAGCAACAGGGAAGACACCATGGTGGCTGAATGGACTTTCCCATGTTTTGAACCCCCATGTGATATGGTATGAAATGTATGAAACATGTAATGTGTAAAATTAATATAGCATTAAGGCTGGTGCTGAGTACAGTCAGTTGAGGGTACCAGAATGGTGTAAGGGTTGAAAGGAAACCCGTGATATGTTATAAATAAGGGTTGAAAGGAAACCCCAAAGTTTTTGGAGTTAGGAACTGGCTGGTTGATGTTCAGCTTGAGAAGGTTCCTTGTCTGCCAGAAAATATATGAAAGGGAAATGGATAAATGAGATATATGAAACGATTACAAGAAATGTGTAACATAAAAAGAAATGTCCATACTGTATGATATAAAATGAGGAACCTAGGGTCATGGAGGATCTAGGTATGAGGTGGAACCTATGATTGGGCCCCTGAGTGGAAACAATGCCAGGTGATGGGTATGGAGGAAGCTCGAAGTCAGCATAAAACTGCTGTGTATTACTTCCTCTTTTTTAATGTACTGATGAAGGTACAGTAGTGGGAGCACAGGGCTGAAACGCTGCCAAATGATGAGTATGGAAGAAGCTCGAAGTCAGCATAAAACTGCTGTGTATTCCTTCCTCTTTTTTAATGTACTGGTGAAGCTCTCATAGTGGATGAGAGAAAGTTTCAACCAACCCCCATTCTACTGTTTTGGTAGAATATTTATGACAGGGGGTTCTTGAAAAAACAGTATAGTTTTGAGAAGTCTTTTTTTCTTACGGAGGGAGGTGTGTGGCAGAGTTAGGCTACCACTTTTCTCTTTGCTTTTCTTCTTTTTCCTGCCTACCCTAGGTTGGTCACCTAGCGTAGCTCTTTACCTTCCCTACTAAACTTACTACTAGTTCTCTCTTTTCATTCTTTTTCCATTTCCATCCACCCAGTCCCTGGAATGATGCCAGACACACGGAGTGGTGTTGTGTAAAGTGCATAAGTGCATTTTGTATGCAAAAAACATGAAGGCTATTTTAAATAGGAATGAATACAGTTAGTAAAGCCTTTTTAAAGAAAAGGGAGTCAGAAGTCATAGGAAACAATAATAGTGTCATGATTAGTACAATTATAAGAAATTCTAAAGGTATTTTCATAAATTCACATTATAAACTTGTTACTATATAAGGTTCTATGTATAAAAGAGTTTAGTCCCTGTGAATCAGAGATATAGAAAGTCAGTATCTGTGGATATATACACTGTACCTTTAACTGAACCAGGAAGTCCCCTGAAATAACCCTTCCCCCTTGGTTTTGAAACAACATGTTCAGATATGAAAGAACATGTCCAGACTTGCAACTAGAAGAGGGCTCAGTCAGGTGATCCCACCGAAAAGATATAAATATCTCTTCAGTGAGTTTACTTCAGTTCAGCCCAGTGGGGCTCATCCCTGAAAGAGGAGGAGATCTTCTACTGCTCCTGTAGACAAGCTGTTGAATGCAGATGAGAAGGGTCTTAGGAGCTCTAGAATCCAGGACTGTATTGTGTGAGAAACTACTGATGTTAAGTAGTGATTTTCTTTGCAGTTTTTTTGCTTTCATTTATTTTTTTAACTTTTGAAAAATAAATATCACACCAAGGTGTGTTTTAAACCTGTAAATTTGCCTTGTCTGAAGTTTATTACCACACGCTGTGACATCCACCGTGTTACAAATACAGGTTACTCACCTGTAACTAGTTTTTCTAGTGGTATACAGTTCGCATCCACACAACCCACCTGACCTCCCCTGGCAAGTGGTACCCAGTTTCCTGCTTCCAGTGTGCAAATTATCTGATGTCACATGGCGGAGCCGGAGGTTATACCACCTGACTGGTGGGAGAAGGTTATGTTGAAGTTTTAACAGTGACTTTGTCTCCAGGAGAACTGCCAGAGTGTGGATGTGAACTGTATACTACTGGTAGTAACGGGTATATCTTACTTCGAGGGGGCTCTTGCAGTAGGCAACACCGTTAGGACTCTGCCGCCAGGCGGTAGGACCACACAGAAAATTTCTAGCTAGTAGTCTGTAACGGGAACTGTCCTCGACATCAGCACGCCGATGTCCACCCCTAGTATAAAGGGGGCGGTCCCCCAACACCCACCTCTGTTCTTTCCCCACTGTTGACTTGTGCGCTTCTGACCTCATAGCTTCAGTCTGTCGCCATTGCTCTGTGTTCTTCACTTTTTTGTTCTAAGTTTTGTTTTTTGTCAACAGTATGTCATCTCTGTCTTCTTCAGTGGATTCCCACAAGTCTAAATGCGCCTGCGCCAAGCAGATCCCCAAAAAGGATGGCCATTCCTCGTGTGTCATTTGTTTAGGCCCAGACCATGACACCAAAGCTTGCCAGGCCTGACAAAACTTTAACCAAGTTACCAGAAAACAACACCAGAAGGTATTGGAAGCCCATCTCCTCGTCATGGAGAAACTGCTGCAAGTGCTGAGTTCTGCTTCAGAAGCTTCTTCGGAGGCCTCCACCACAACGAAGAAGAAGCACAAAAAACATTTGAGACCCATCCTGAGCCTTCCCCCTCCGAAGGGTCGACTCCGACAGTCACCTCAGCCATTCTTCCTTCAGTGCTTTGGGTGACCACGCCCTTGCCCCCAACGCTCAGGCCCTTCCACTCGTCAGGTCCTCAGTCAGGTGGCACGGCCAGTCTCCTGGATGCCAGTTCCTCTTCTGGCACCCGCGCGGCCCTGACATCATCACTGGATCCTGGACCGGGGTCTGATGCAAGTCCTTCGGAGCAACGCCTGTTGTCACCTGCTCCTTCTGGACCACGGCCGTCTTCTGTGGAGTCCCCCTCTCAGATGTCTGACTCCTCAGCTGCCACCAGTGGTCCCTGTTCTGGGATCTCCCCACCAGGTGCCAGTAGGGATGCCGTCTGCCGATCCTCCCCAGGATCCGGCGCTGGATCATCCAATGCCTGGTCCTACCAGTCCTCTCCCTGACCAGGCACCTCCAGCTCGGCCACTTCAGGATCCTCCCTGGGATCCCCCGACCAGGCCTAGTGGCCCGGCCCTTCCAGGGTATTCGCCTGCTTTGCCTCCGCTTCTGGGCATCAATTTGGATGGCCCTCCGGGCCCTTCTGCAGGTCTTTAGTCAGGTCTAGCCCCGGGCTCCATACAGGGTTCTTCTCAGTTCCCGAACCTTCTGAGCGACCTCATGTCCCTTTACCCAAGCCACTCCTCTATCCCGGCCTTCTTGGGCCGAACACCGACTGACTACAGTCTGCTTCTAAACGCCACCAGGTCTCGGTCCAGGCGGTACTGACGGTTCCCTCACAGGCTCCCCCTCCAGATAGAGGGGATCTGTCCGCCACAGAAACAGTCGCTTCACCTGACTTGTTGCCGACCCAGCGGTGTCTATCCCCAGAGGAGGTGTGGGTTAGGGACATTCCTAAGTCCCCTCCTGAGGACCCTTCATTCCTTGAGGTCATGAAGGTAATGCAGCCCGCTCAAGGCTAGTGCACCGAAGTGCAGGACCTCCTTAGCTTCCATGGCTGAAGTGTATGAGGTAGGGCCCTCTGGTAGATATACAGTTAACTTGGCTGGGTAAAAGGTGCGAAATTTGATCTGTTGGGATCTTGGTATAGGGAACAGCGGAGTATAGTCCCTTCTCTGACTTTGGGTGAACTGAGCGTAATCATTATCAATGATGATGCAATGGTTTCCATACATAATCCTCCCTTTCTGCCATGATTTTTTTAGGAGCAGTTCCTTCATCTGAAAGCTTTGCATCTTGATGACAAACGATCTAGGTCTGGCGTCTTTAGCCTTAGGTTTGGGCCCGAAGGCGTGGTGGGCACGTTTAAAATCGAGGGGGTAATCAGGTCCGAGGTCAAGAATAGTTCTGAAGAATTGATCAGCAAAGGCCAGAGGGTCAGCACCTTCGTCACCCTCTGGTAGGCCGAAGATCCGAAGATTTTTTCTCCGTCCTCTGCTCTGTGTGTCCTCCTGCCTGAGAGAATAGTGTAACTGAGATTCCGCTAGGAAAAGAACTGCTGACTCAAGGGCATTCATTTTTATATTGTTCTGGGAGATCTGCTGGTCCGCCACGTTCTTAGGTCAGCCCTGACCTGTTTTATTGAATCCCTCATTTCTTCCCTAAAATCTGAGATGGCCCGAAGGATATTTTGTTCAGGCTGAGGGGTTGATTGAGCTGGCTGAGTTTCATTACCCCTCCTTTTCCCTCCTTTAGTAGCCATCAATGAGAGGGACGAGTGAGGAGGGCTGTGTGAAAAGGCTGCAGCTAAATTGGAGGATCTTGTTAGGTCAGGATCACACAGGCTGTCTATCCTCCCAAGCAGTCGAGTCTGAAAGCAGAGAGAATCTGTTAAGGCGAAGTTCCATCCAGTGTAGGGAGGAGGAATCGATCTGGTAATCGCAGAGGTTCGTCTATGTCTAGAGCTCTATCTGTAGTTGCAGTTCGTTTATTTTTTCCTCTTATGTCTGCGACTGTGTGAATTAGGTAGAGAAATTCTTTAATTGGACAGGAACTGGACTGCGCACTCCGGCCAGATTAGGGCCGCACAGGCCGATGACTCCACCCACGTGATCGGGTCTGCAGTCAGGAAGAGGGCTTGATAGAGGATCCTGCTTCACGCCAGAGACGGCGGCTGAAAGGCTCCGGTTCTCGCCAGAGACACACCCGAGACCTGGGCTCTATAAAATGCCAAAAATGCCTTCAATCTTCCAGTGGAGCCCGGTCGCCGTTTCAGAGAGCAAGGGGGCTGTGTAAAAGTCTGTGCAGGGAAACAGGAGCTAGCCAGGCGATCCGGGCGGGTTGGGGCCTCGCAGGCCGAATCTCATCTCCCACGCGATCGGGTCGGGTGACAAGGGGAGCTCTTATTGCTTGATTTACCACCAGGGTCGGCGGAAGGAACGGTTCCGGTTGTTGCAGGGGTCTCTCGTCTGTCTGAATCACCGTTTGCTGGTAAGGTTTCTTAATTTTTTTGAGGTAGGAGACCGATTTAGTAGATTTAGGTGTGGGAGCCTCAACAAAGAGGTGTTTAACACGCCATTCCAGAACCGGAAGTCTCTTTTTATCATTATGATGGTCTATTTGTCCATCATGAATGTATCCACTTGTCCCTTCCCCCAGGTCGTATCTGGAATCAAGCAGTTGTCTGCTCAGCATGCCTGGTAAAACCTTTTAAATAAATAAATATCCTCAATGACCTACAAGCCTCGGGGAGGACTCCCAAGGTCTGTCCATTCCCTCTGTCACACGCAACCCAGAAGTAGGTAGTGGGTCCTCTTTCTCGGGGCCTCTTACAAGCCCATATCAGGGGCTAGACAACTTGGTAATAGCAGAGCAAGGTCAGCTTTGCCAACCCCAGCCTCCGCCAAAGGTGCAGAGCCCAAAGCCTTTAGAGGTGGAGGTGCGGCCCCGGCCACCAGATCTGCTTCTGCATGACTCATTGCTGGACCCCCCTCTCCAGTACTGAACGAAGAGGTGGTGGTAAGGGGTCGTTTCTCCCTCCACCTAGAGCAGTGGAGGAACCTCACTACAGATGCTTGTGTCGTGCAACTAATTGAACAGGGCCATGCTCTAGAACATACCAGTGCTGCTAGAGGAAATACGTACACTGCTACAGAAAAGGGCCGTAGAACCACTTCCCTGGCAACAAAGCAACACAGGGTTCTACTCTCATTTCCTTCTCATTCCTAAATCCACAAGGGACTTGAGGCTCATTTTAGGTCTGAGAAATCTGAACTATTGTATCCAGTACAAAAAGTTCAGAATGGTCACCCTGCAAGGCTCACTGCCACTCCTGAAACAAGGAGACTGGATATGCTCCCTGGACATGCAGGATGCTTACTTGCATATCAAGATGTGTCCCCCTCACAGAAGGTACCTAAGGTTTTGGTTCCAGGGTAGCACTACCGGATCAGGGTATTGCCCTTTGGTTTGTCATCTGCACCATGAGTATTTATGAAATGCCTGGCATTTGTGGCAGCAGCTCTCAGGAGAGAGGGACTGTATGTTTTTTCCCTATCTAAACGGCTGGTTGCTCAAAGTTCAGTCCAAGGAGCAACTGTCTCAGACCCTAGCTCGTAACAGGCAGCTGTTTAATGCCCTAGGGATCACTGTCAATCTGATCAAGTCAGTCTTGACCTCTTATCAGTGTCTGCAGTATTTAGGGCCACTTCTGGACACTGCCCAAGGCTTAGCCTTCTTACCTCAGGACAGGGCAGAACACCTCATAGCTCAGGTCCAGATGATTTCTCAGAGCAGGTATGTCACGGCCAGGACAGTCCTGAGACTGTTGGGCCTGATGGTAGCAGCCATTGCTACGGTACCCCTGGCATTACTACACATGAGGATCCCCCAGAGGCCTTTGAGGGTCCAGTGGGATCAGCACACCGAAGAGCAGATTCTAGTAACTTCTCCTGTTTGCAAGGTGCTGCAATGATGGATAGAACCCAACAACTTACTAAAAGGGTTTCCCTTCCTCATTCCCTCTCCTCATCAAATTCTTACCACAGATGCTTCGGAGCTGGGGGGCCACATCTGGGCCCTCACCAGACACAAGGAACATGGGCCAGAGTGGAGCCCCTCCTCCATATAAACGTTCTAGAGATGAGGGCAGTTCTGTATGCTTTGCAAGCCTTCCAGAACCAGCTGTCCCCGGGTCCTTTCTTGGTGCAGATGGACAACATCTGTGTGGTACTGTATACTACATAAATAAGCAAGTGGGGGGACTCATTCTTACCCCTGTGCAGGGAGGCGATGAGAGTTTGGTACTGGCCTCTAGAACACAGTCTAGAACTTTTGGCTGTTCAGGTTCTAGATGCCCAAAACGTCCTGATAGACAGGCTAAGCAGGTCACAGTCCAGAATGCATGAGTGGGAACTGCTGACCTCAGTAGCAGAAGACCTGTTTGACAGGTGGAGGTGTCCAGAGTTGGACCTTTTTGCATCCCCACTCAATGCAAAACTGACACTTTTCTGCTTGCTCGATCCAGGGACTGGAGTTTTCTGGGGAGATGTGTTCCCTCTCTTGGAAAGGGAGGTTCATTTACGCCTTTCCCCCCTTTCCTCTGATTCAGAGGGTGCTAATCAAGCTCCAAAAAGAGGGAGCCTGTTTGGTCCTTGTGACTTCCTTCTGGCCTCGGCAGATGTGCTTTTCACTGCTGCAGCAGTTAGCAGTGGAACCACCAGTACCCCTGCCTCTTGTGCAAGGACTTGTTGTCACAGGAACAGGGAAGCCTGGTCCATCCGGTCCTCATGTTACTCCCATCTCCATGCCTGGCTCCTGAAGACATATCCATTGCGAGAGTTGGGGTGTGCCCTAAAGTGGCTGATGTCCTGCTGGCTGCCAGGAAGCCCTCCATCAGGGCTGCTTACTCCATGAAGTGGAAGCATTTTGCTTTGTGGGCCCCTTCCCACCACCTGAATCCTTTCACTTGGCCAGTGAATCAGATTCTGGAGTATTTAATACCCTTCCCAGACATAGGACTTCCAATACTCCTCTATCAAGGTGCACCTGGCTACTATATCAGCTTTCCATGTGCCTTTTAAGGGTTGTACTGTGGCCCGTTACGTTTTTGTGAGGCATTCTACACTTGAAGGCTCCCATATGCAATCCATTCCCAGCTTGGGACTTGAATTCTGTGTTGGAGAAACTTACTTTGGCTCCATTTGAGCCAGCTGCAACTTGCGAGCTACGCTTTCTGTCATGGGAGGCATTATTTGTAGTTGCTATTACTCCTGCTCAAAGGATTTTCGAGCTTCAGACTCTAATGTGTGAGCCTCCTTATTTGATTTTCCACAAAGACAGTGTCTTTGCATACCAATCCTAAGCTTCTTCCTAAGGTGGTATCTGAGTTTACTCTAAATCAAACCATCCACCTGCCTGTTTATTTTCCTGAGCATGCCAGTCCAGAGGAAGCATTGCTCCATACATTAGATGTACGTAGAATACTCGAGTATTATGTTCACCACACGAAGGACTGCAGGAAGACTTTGCAGCTTTTTGTTTTGTTCACTCCTGGGAAGGAGGGAGTCCCTGTTTCTAAACAGTGCTTGTTCACATGGCTGGCCAACTGTATTACTTTCTGTTACAGGAAGTACGGTAACAAACTTCCTGGGGTTGTTCGTGGCCATTCAGTCAGAGGCATGGCCACTTCTGTTGCCTGTTTAGGGAATGTTTCAGCTGCAGAAATCTGTGCTGTTGTAACTTGGAGTACTGTCTGCACTTTCACAAAGCACTGCAGTCAGAAGGACATTGCCTCTAGAAGAAGGTCAGGCTCCAGCCTGGCGGTGCTTCACAGCCTCCTCTCTTGGGCCTCTAGCCTCCAGCCACCCAGACTGTCTGTCTGTCTGTACTGCTTGGGACTTGTTACATAGGCGTGGCTTAGTGAAAGATCCTCGAAGACAGAACACTTATGTACTTAGTGTAACAGCTGATCTTCAAGAGAATTTCTTTCATCAGGCCATGCTGACTCACCCTCCGCCCCTACACTCAGAGCTTGTTCGGTCCTGCCTCTCTCGCCAAGATGGAATACCTGTTGCTCCAGCCTCTCCAGGTAGCTAGTAGAGCTTGAACTCTCTCTTGGGTTTTGTAGAGGGAGGCCTTATGAATATGGTCTCCAACGGGGAACTGAGGAGGGAGCAGGGTTGCCCACGTATTTATACAGCAGGACTTTATGTCTGACATCATCGTGGGCGGGCCCCTAGTAGACTGCTAGTAAAAAGTTTTCCATGTGGTCCTGGCGGCTATAGTTCTATAGGTGTGGCCTGATGAAAGAGATTCTCCTGATGATCAACTGTTATGGTAAGTATGTAACTGTTCTTTTTTGCCCACTGTCTCCCCCCCCACCCCCGACCTTCTCTCAATCTTGACCTCTCCCTGGACTTCACTACATTTATCATCCATCTGTAAAGCATTTAATACCAGACTAGGGCTGTCCTACAAGGCTGGCTACAACCTATCTCCTGGAGTCCATTTTGCTATAGCCCAGGGTATTTTGATGCCCAAACTTGCCTATAGTTTGCATGTCTTCGCAGCAGCCTCTAAAACAGCTTTAAATAAATGAGATGTTGTATACAACAGTATCTGTCGCTTTGCACTGTCCTTAAATTGATATACCCACCATTGTACACTGTACTCTGTGCTAGTATGGCTCCCTCTATCTGCTCTTTGCGATCTCTCCTTGTGAGGAGTCGTCTACAGTACTGTACAGAATTGGGGTAACTTTGTCTCTTGCCTCACTCCTGATGCCCTGCAGGAACGCTTATCCACTAAGATCTATGGACCTTGACTACTTAGCAGTACCATGGGATTTGGCTTTCTTGGTTGCTGTCCCTAAACTTTGTAACCCTATTCCGTCTCAGATTAGACATTGTTTTACTGCTAAAAAACCCTTTGCAATAACTGTCATTCTCACCTGCTTCAGACATCTCTCTGTACTTACTGTACCTGTTTTCTAGCTGCTGAATGTTAAACTGGCTCTTGGTCATTTCATTGGCTGCTTTTGCGCTGATCTTTGTATTTATCTGCTACGATGAAGGTATTCTTAAAATGTCTTACCTTTGAAGTTGTAAAATATTTCTCACTGTTGCCTGACTAATCCTTTGGAACTGGTCATGCAGTATATATACTTTATTTCCCAGTTGTCATGCATTTGTCACTGTGTTTGATTCTGTGCCCTGGAATTTGTCGTATATTGTACTTACTTGTCACTGTCACCAGTTTATGTTGTTTTGGTTGTTATTCTCCCAGGCCATGCCTGCAAATAGGGAAGTAAGTGTGTGTCTACAGCATCATACCTGGTAAATAAAAACTACATAAATTAACAAAAACCAAAAAAAATAATAGAATAGCTCTGTACTCCATAAAGCAGCAATCCATTGAAACTGGTTAAAAATTTTACTCTACCCTTTTTGTTTTCGCTATAAAAGATTCCGGGTATCTTCCAGTTTTATTTAGTGATAAAATATTCTAGTGCCACCAAAATCTGAGTATTTTATATGCTTTAATTTAGTTCTTTTACTCTCAAGAAAAAAAAGATGGCCACCACATTTGGCTTAGAAATAGCGTTGTTAATCGGAAGGCTTAGAATCAAGAAAATAAACTATGGTGCACAACATAGATAGTAACACAGAAACATAGAATTTGACGGCAGATAAGGACCACTTGGCCCACCTAGTCTGCCCATTTTCCTACCTAACAGATAAGCTGCCGATCCTAGTTAACCAACAGCTTACTTCCTTCTACCCCCCCACTAGGACTGCCTTATGTCTGTCCCATGCATTCTTGAATTCCCCCACTGTTCTTGACTCCACGACCTCCTCAGGGAGGCTGTTCCATGCATCCACAACCCTCTCTGTGAAAAAATACTTCCTCACATTACCTCTGAGCCGTCCCCCTCTATCTTCAAATTGTGCCCCCTTGTTCTTGCACATCTCTTTTTCTGAAAGATGCTACCCTCTTGGACTTTGTTGATTCCCTTGAGGTACTTGAAAGTTGCTATCATGTCCCCTCTCTCCCTTCTTTCCTCAAGGGTATACATATTAAGCTACTTTAGTCTTTCTTCATATGTCTTCTGGTGCAGACCCTGCACCATTTTGGTTGCCCTCCTCTGGACAGCCTCCACTCTATGTCTTTTCGGAGATGGGGTCTCCAGAACTGCACACAATACTCCAGATGGGGTCTCACCAACTGTCTGTACAGAGGGATAACAACTAACTGTTTTCTACTATTAATGCCTCTCCCTATGCATCCCAGTATCCCCCCAGCCTTCCTTACTGCCTTCTCACATTGCTTGCCCACCTTTAGGTCATCTGATATAATTACCCCCAGGTCCTTTTCCATTTTAACTGTTGTCAGTATCTCACCCCCCATTGTGTACTCTTCCTCTGGGTTTTTGTTTCCCAGGTGCATTACCTTGCACTTCTTTGCATTGAATCTGAGCTGCCATACATTTGACCATTCCTCCAACCTTGCCAGATCCCTTCTCATCCTTTCCACTCCATCTTGTGTATCAACCCTGTTGCAGATCTTTGTGTCGTCTGCAGAGAGACATACTTTTCCTTCCAGTTCCTCTACAATGTCACTTATAAAGACATTAAAAAGGACCGGTCCCAGTACTGAACCATGCAGTACCCCACTAGTAACCCTCATTTCTTCACTGTGGACTCTGTTTACTACTACCCTTTGCGTCCTGTTGTCTAGCCAATTTTTTATCCAGGCTACCACCTTGGGACCCACTCCAAGGCTGGCTAACTTGCATATTAATCTTTTGTGTGGGACTGTATCAGATGCCTTGCTAAAATCTAGGTAGGCCATGTCCACAGCCCCTCCCTGGTCTACTACTTTGGTCACCTAGTCAAAGAAATCTATTAGATTCATCTGACACGACCTTCCCATCGTGAATCTATGCTGCCTTTGGTCCTGTGCCCCACTGGCCTCTAGGTACTCAACAGTTCTTTCCTTCAGAAGTGATTCCATCATTTTCCCTACCACTGAGTTCAAACTAACTGGTCTGTAGTTTCCTGCCTCTGTCCTACTCCCACTTTTGTGAAGAGGAATCACATCCACTCTTCTCTAGTCCTCAGGTAGCTACCCCATCCTCCCATGATTTGTTAGAGTAGTCAGCGGTGTCACTAGTTCTACCCTTAGTTCTTTTAGAATTCTTGGGTGAATCCCATTAGGCTCCATTGCTTTGTCCACCTTCAATTTTTTTTAGTTCTTTCAGTACCCTTTTTTCTGTAAATGGACTGGTATCGACCCCCGTCTTCAGAGTATTTCTCTTGTTTGGTTTAGGTACCTCTCCCTCCTCTTCCTTTGTGAATACTGAGCAGAAATATTCGTTCAGTATCCCTGCCTTTTCACTGTCACCCTCTACCCACATTCCTTCCCCTTTATTAAGCCTCAGTATCCCTCCTTTGGTCTTTATTCGCTCCCTAATGTACCTATAAAAGTTCTTATCCCCCTTCTTAACAGAGTTGGCTATCCTTTCCTCGGTTTGGGCCTTTGCTATTCTGACTGCCTTCCCTGCCTCTTTCTGCTTTAACTGATAAAGTTCTCTATCCTGCTCCTTCTGTGTTTCCTTATATTTCCTGAATGCTATCCGTTTCTCCTTAACCTTCCCTGCCACCTCTTTTGAGAACCATAGTGTTTTTTTTTCCTTTGTTGTGTTTTGTTGATTTGCTTTACACAAAGACTTGTTGTCTCTGTGATGGTTGTTTTGATTACTTCCCATTGTTCCTCCACCCCTCTTTCTTGCTTGTTTGCTAGTGCTTTTCTGAGGCACTCTCTCATTTTCCCAAAGTCAGCCTTCCTGAAGTCCCATACTCTTCCTTCTGTATGGCTTGATTGTATGGCTGTGTTTATCATGAACCACACTGTTTGGTGGTTGCTTGTTCCCAGATGACTACCCACTTCTAAATCTGAGATTCTTTCTCCATCCCCATTTGAGAGTACCAGGTCTAAGATTGCTCCCTCCCGAGTGGGTTCCAGTACTAGCTGTCTGAGGCATGCCCCTTGTGAGGCATTGAGAATGACCCTGCTCTTGGATATACCTGCAGCATAGGTGCTCCAGTTAACATCTAGCGTATTCAGGTCCCCCATCAACAATATCTCCCTTTTTTCTGCCATTCTAAGGATGCCTTCTATCATTTTCTTGTCCATTCCCTCCCTCCCCGAGATGGGGGTCTGTATACAACCCCCATGCGGATTTTGGTGCCATTTTCTGTCTCCAGGGTGACCCAGAGTGCCTCATCTGCTCCCTATTTACTCTTTAGTTCTGTTGCTTTGATCCCTTCCTTTATATAGAGAGCTACTCCTCCTCCTCCTCTTTTACCCTCCCTGTCCCTCCTGTAGATTGTGTATCCTGGTATGTTGATATCCCAGTTGTGGTTCTCTGTGTACCATGTTTCTGTGACTGCCACAATATCCAGGCAGCCCTCTTCCATCAAGGCCATTAGTTCAGGGAGCTTGTTACACAGACTACAGGCATTGGTACTCATCACCCTCCACATTTTGATGACCTTAGCCCTTTTAGCCCAACCCCTGTCCTTACTGCCTTTGCCTTTTTTTTACATTTACATCTGTCCTGCTCCCTAATGACTAGTCTACCTTGGTGTTTACCTCACTAATTACTGTGTTTTGTGGGGGGAGGCTGGGATTTCCCTGCTCCTTCTCAGTGCCTCCCCCCCCCCTTTGGCTAGTTTAAATGCTTGCCAGTGAAGCATTTAAACCTCTCACCCAGGATCCTGGTCCCCACCCTGGACAGATGCAGACCATCGCGCCAGTATAGGTCTCCATCCCTCCAGGTGGCTCCCCATGAAGCCAAAACCCTGAGCTCCACACCAGTTTTTCAACCATTCACTGAATTCCCCGGTGAGGAGTACCCTGTCACCCTTGCCATAGACAGGCAGCACCTCCGAGAAAGTTACCATATGCGCTACTTGTCTAAGGCCCCTCCCCAACTCTACAGACTCCTCTTGCACTGCTCTGATCCCATACCTAGCCAGGTCATTTGTCCCTAGGTGGACAATGACATCCAGCTCCCTCCCTCGTGCAGCTGCTTCCACGATCCTGAGAGGATTCGCTTCCTGTCCCTCCAAACCGTGACGCCAGGCAGGCACCTTTCCTCCCTCCTTCCTCCCCCACTTCTACCCCCCTAATGATTGTGTCCCCCACTAGGAGTTGTTTCCTTCCCCTGTGGGGTCCCATGCCACCCTCCTGTGGGTCTCCTTTGTGAAGGTTCCCAGCATCTTCCTTGTTCTCCACTGCAGGTGCCTCCATAGAGGAACCACCATCCACCACAAGAGCGTATGAATTGTGGAGAGGTACAGCTGGAGGGATGCAACTCTGTTCCACCACCCTCTCCCTCCCTGAGCCCACCCTGGTCCAGCCTCTCCTCTTTCTTGGCAATCTCTGAGGTAGTGGCATTGGCCCTGGTGGTCCCTGGGTGGGGGAGGAGGTTTCATGAATCCTAGCCAGGTCAGCCTGGAGACGGGCAACCTCCTCCCTCAGACCGGAGGTGTCTGCAAATAGGGCAGCATCGCAACCTCCAGAATGTCTCCCGGAACACTGCTGCTCCACAGCCATTGCACTGCATCACTCCTATCATGTCTTATTTGTATCCCCTCTCCTGTTTCTCTGTATTCTTACTCTCTCCTCTCCTTACAACTCTCACCCTTCCTGTTCTGGGACAGCAACTTCCTATATTCTTCGGTAGCCTCCTCCTTCCTTGCTCAGTGTCAGACCACCAGCAGCTGGGGGGAGAGCGACCTACTTTTTTCCTTTAGGGTTGACAAAACTAATGTTTCTCTATGATCCTTCCCTTCCTACTGCCAAACAGGAAGTTCCTGTTGTCAGTCAAATCCAGTGGTTATAAAAGTAGAACTGGCTTAGGGTGGGGGTGGGATGGAGGGCAGTTAGTAAGAAAAAAGGCTAGCAACAGGAAGTTGTAATTGGAGTCACCTGCTTTTATATTGTCTAAGCCACACCCCCAATTAAGCTCTCTCCCCTCCTACTGATTTAACAAAGTAAGTTGATACAGTACCCTTCCCAGCACAGAACACACACTGACTTTCCTTCTTTTCTTTTTAAACCCTAAACAAGACCCCTTCTACTTCTAACAAAGTATCTGTCTACTTAATCTCAACAGACACTGACTCCTGCTGAGATAGAAGTGTTAAATTAGTAAGAAAATGGTAGCTTCTTTTAGTTAGCTGCATTCTGCTCTACAAGCAAGATTTCTGTCTTCTAAAGGGTAGCAACAGGAAGTTGTAATTGGTGTCACCTGATTTTATATTGTCTAAGCCTCACCCCCAATTAAACTGTCTCTCCTCCTACTGATTTAGCAAAGTAAGTTGATAGAGTACCCTTCCCAGCACAGAACACACACTGACCTTCTTTCTTTTCTTTTTTTTTTTTAACCCTAAATAAGACCCCTTCTACTTCTAATAAAGAATCTGTTTGTTTGTTGGAAAAGAATCTGGTGGCTTAATCTCAACAGACACTGACTCCTGCTGAGATGGTAGTACATAGGTAGATTTGACAGGATGCTAATATTTTCATTAATTGTAGCTGAAACTACCCTTTTAGGGACGTGGATATGGTGCACTCTCCACATTTCTGGCAGTACTTCCTTTCCCTTTAAGACTTGCCGGAAGGTCTTAAGCTAGCCCCTCCCACTCACCTGGGTGGTATCCCCCTCGGCACCGCCCCGTGACGTCAGCTCTTCCTTTCCGCTAGAAACATCAGGTTCCCTCCTTCGCAGCTCTGTGTTAGGTGTAGGCCTTGAAACTTTTCCAGTCTTTGAGCCCTTCAGCTTCTACCCTTTTTTTTTTAAATCTTTACTCCATTTCTGCATGGATTACAAAGAACCCAAATTGGGTCCTAGATTTAAATGGTGCATGGGTGCTCCCAGAAGATGTTGCACACCGACCCACGCTGCACGTCTGTCTACTACTTGGGGGCCCAGTATGATCCGCAGGCTTGCGGCCTGTGCCGGTCCCTTCAGCTCCTGTCCCTACCTACTCTTTGGGGAGGGCCTTCCTGAGGGGGTTCAAAGCTTTGTGGGACTCCAAATCTAAGCAGTCCCGTCGCAGGTTGTGGGATTTATTTATTTATTTTTCCTCTTCCATACTTTCTTTTATTTATTTTTTATCTCTCTCCCCTTCCCCCAGAGCATGATGTACACATGCACGCATGTGTGTGGAGGCATGTATGCATGCCAGGATCCGATAGCCCCTTCCACCCCACCCCAGACTTATGCCGCTGCTCCCTCTCACCTACGCTCCACCCGGTGGGAGTAGGCTGCCACCCCGGGAGGGGACAGCTGCTTAGCAGCTCAATCCCACTCCAACCCCCCCCCAGCCCGTCCTGAACCTGGGTCACCAGCATGGCACGAGGTAAGGCGTTCAGCACCTCAGCCCTCAGTGCCACCAGGCCAGCTCATTCCCACACTTCTGCTTCTGGCTCAGTGGCTGTCGGCTTCGGCCGACACTTCTGTGGTTCCAGTCCAGGCCGCTGGCCCCACAGTGTCCTCGTTGGGCTTGCTGGCTGAGACGCGGGTCGACCAGCCGATCTTTCTTGACCCAGTCGACCAGTTATGAGAGGACGGTGGGGATGATTCCCTTTCAAGGATTCCAGTCCTTACAGCCCTCTCACAAGTGGGACCAGTTAAGTTGGCTGATCTGGCTGTCACCCATTGGGGGTTCCTCGGCATACTACGCCATCCTCCATTGCTCCTCCCCGACTGGTCCATCACTGGTCGAGGGCCGAATTGAGTTCTCCGTCAAGGTCTCAGGACTCTTGATGTTCCCACTCTTGATCGTTAGTCATAAGGCACCATTGACGCTCCTTGTCCACTTCTTCCTTGTTTTCAGGCAAGGAACAGCTCCACAGTAAATTGTGGTGCTGATATGAGGAGCTTGTCTGGCAGCAGTGGATTCTCGGCCATGACTGCGTGCCACAGTAGGCCCTGGTGCTTCCCTGGTCACTGGTGCCGCAGTTTATGCCGTGTCCCCCCCTCCCTGGCTGAGCCGTCGCTAGCTTCCCCACCCATTAGGGTGGAGCTGCTGCTTCCATAGCCCTTGCATGGAGTCCTGTCCAAAGCTGCATACCCCGCTTCTGTGCTTCCTTGTAGGCTGTCGGTGCAGATTTTGCACTTCGAGCCTCGGACTGTGTCAGTAGGGAGTCGGGGTTGCAGGCGTTGTTTGAGGAGTCCTTGGATTCTGAGGACTCCTCCATGCACTCCCTTCGGACCCCGGCATTTGACCGGGATTCCTTCGAGGAGCTCTCTTTGGAGCAAGGGCTGGCTTCCTTTAGGGCTGTGCTCCAAGTAATCCCTGTATTCTGTGGGGATCCTGCTGGAACCAGTACAAAAGCGGGCTAAGTACCCTTTAAGCAAGATTTTGGACAGAGATGACTCCCCTGAGGTTGCCTTCCCTGTAGCAGAGGCCATTCTTGGTCCCGCTGTGGAGCTGTGACAGTACCTGCCTCCTGTCCCATGCCATCAATCCGTATGGTCTGCAAGTGTACGGTCCCTACCAGATCTTTGCCTGGGTTCACCGACCGTTCTTTAGCCGAAGGTTTGGTCGCTGACTCAGTGTTTCGACGTACATGCAACATCGGGGACATTGACAAAGCCCTGGACATGGAGTCCAAAATGTTAGAAGATGCGGCGAGGAAGGTCTACGCCATTTTGTCCCTGGGCCTTTGGAAGGCTATGTCAGCCGTCTTGATGGCCAACTTTTACCGTACTCTCTTTGGAACATTGGATGAGGTTATTCCCCGTCTTCCTGCAGATTTGCAGATCGCGGATAAGCTGGTCCAGGACCAGGGACACGCTGTGGCCAGGCAACAGCTCCAAATGGCCCAAGACATTGGTGACTCCTGTGCCAGGTCTATGGCCACCGTGGTGGCCATGAGTTGCAGGGTGTGGCTGAGGATCTCAATCTTTATGGACGACACCCAGCACAAGTTGGCAGACGTCCCCTTCTTGGGTACTGACCTGTTCAGGCCTGGTGCCGATGGTCATCTCACCCACATTGAGAAGTCCAGCGCCACCCTGGACTCTGTCATGTCCTCCCAGAAGGATGTTAAGGGCCAGAAACAATGGAAGAAGCCCTCTCTATTTCAGCCCTACTCGGCACCTCCATCTAGACCACCACAGCCAGAAGAGAGGCAACATAAGGCCTGGCGGCCCAAACTGAAGCCAGCCTCCTGTGGCCCTAAGAAATCCAGAGGCCCAGGTGGCTCACCTGGCAGCCAGTTCCGGATCCACCTTCAAGTCTTCCCAGTGACACGTTGGGGGTGTCATTCTCCCAGCCATCCAGTCTTGCCCGGGACCTCCTGTGGGTTCTGGCTCTGCCATTTCGCCCCTGCCTGGCCTATCATTGCTTTGGACAAATGGGTGCTTGAAGTAGTGGGTCGAGGTTTGCCTCTAGAATTCGAGGCTCTCCCACCCAGCTGAACCCATAAGACATGGTGTCCGTGAAGGTGTTGTCCGCCCTTCAGGAGGAGATAGCCTAGCTTCTTCAAAAGGAAGCTGTGACCTGTGTCCTTGACTCCACAGATGGCCTGGGTTTCGTCTCCAGATATTTTTGGTTCCAAAATGGACCGGGGAGGGGGTGTCTGCTAACACTTCATACTGAATCTTCACGACCTTAATCAGTTTTTGCGACCGTGCAAGTTCCGGATGGTCACTCTGAATCAGATAATTCCTTTCTTAGAGTGGGCATGTGGTTCTGGATCTAAAGGATGCCTTCTTCCATATCCCGATCCGTCCATCCTACTGGTGGTTCCGTTCGGAAGGGTTACTTTACGAGTTCCGAGCCATGCCTTTCAGCCTTAGCTCGGCCCCCCGGGTCTTCACCAAGTGCATAGCGGTAGTGGCAGCATTTCTGTGGCGCAAGGAGTCCAGGTGTACCTTTACCTGGACGACTGGCTGATCGCCGGTTCCTCCAGGGCAGAGGCAGAGTGGTCCAGGGATCTGGCCCTTCGGACCTACTCGGCCTTGGGCCTCCTGGTCAGCCTAGCCAAGTCGGAACTCAGACCTTCACAGGCCATCCACTTCGAGGCAGAGCTCAACTCCCTTCGGGCCTCAGCTCGACTCCCAGCAGACAGCGTGGCAGGCCTTACCTCCTTTGCACGATCATTTTGGGTTGGACAATCGCGCCCTGCCCTGGACTTACTGTGGCTGCTGGGGTGCATGCGTCCTGCACTAGCATAGTCCAGTGGGTCCACTGGGGAATGCACCCCCTGCAATGGGAGCTGGCCCTTCAGTGTCTCGGTCATCTCGACCAGCTGGTGACACAGCTGATGTGGGACGCTATCCAGTGGTGGCTCGTCCCAGAACAACTGCATGAAGGAGTCCTATTTGACCGCCCAGAGCCGACGATCACTCTCACGACTGATGCCACTCCGATGAAATGGGGAGCCCACCTGAGGGCCTACGGGCTCTGGACTCCCAAGGAGTCCCGATGTCACATCAGCCTGTTAGGGCTGCATGCAGTGTGTCTAGCTCTGACAGCCTTTGCTTGAGTTGTGCGGGGTGATGTCATTCAGGTCCAGACACACAACACAGCGACCATGTACTACCTCAACAAGCAGGGCGGGATGCATTCTCTCCCATTGTCCTGGGAAGCTCTCTGCACCTGGTCCCTCGTATGCCGTCTGGACGCTGATCTTCTGGCAATCCACATGGCTGGTGCCTCCAACCAGCTGGCAGATGCCCTTATCCAAATGGGTGAGATGTCTCACAAGTGGTCTCTTCACCAGGAGGTAGTCAAATCACCTGTCCTCCCAGTGGGGTACTCCCCTGGTCAACCTGTTTGCCTCCCGGGAGAACGCGAAAGTGAGACTGTTTTATGCCTGCCCCCTCAGTGCTGGACAGTACTGGGGGATGTCTTTGTGAAGCCCTGGACTCTGGGCCTCATGTACATCTTCCTTCCCTTTCCCCTTATTCACAGGGTGTTGCTCAAGGATTGGAGGGACAAGGTACGGATGATCCTGGTGGCTCAGGACTGGCCTTGCCAGTTTGGTACCTCAATCTCCTCAACCTCCACAGCAGGCCTCCATGGCGGTAGCCTCTCCACCCAGACCTTCTGTCTTGCTCTCAGGGGAAGGACCTCCACCAGGACCTTCATTCTCTGCACTTGACAGCCTGGTTCGTGAGCGGCTGTAGATGTTATCTGTGTCAATTTTCACCATTCATCACTAGTGGGTACAGCGCTGGAGCTAGGACCCCGAGGGAGACTTTTTGTTTTCCTATGGTAGATCGACACAGGGCGGCGCTGCTCTGAGCCGGCGTTCTCGTGGTGCTTTCATGGTTGGCCCGTTATCTGTCGTCGACTCAGCCCTAACAGTTCTTCTTCTCCCGCCGTCAAGTGTAGACCTCATGTGGAGACTCTTCAATCAACTGCGTGTGTGGCCTAGTTTCATCACGGCCTTGTATATGTCTTGGTTCTGTTTTACCCTGCTCGACGTCACTTCTGCCGGTAAGACCGTTTCATTACTTTTAGGTGACATCGAGTACTGTTTTTGTTTATTGTTTGCCGTATGGTCATGTCTCGACCCGGGGGCAAAAAATCATCAAAGGCGGGGCTGCCACCAGTGCGTCGGTGCCCCTGTGGCTGCCTTTCCGTACCAGCATGACCGTTGCCTCTCCTGCCTTGGCCTGGCTGACGACATGGACAACTGTGATGCTTGCTTCTCTGTGGACCATCGAGTTCTTGAGATCCGCGCGTTTAAAGTCAGACGTGTGCCACTGACTTTCGGGGGGCGAATTCGCTGTCGGTGGGCCAGGTTAGAATTCTTGCACTGTTAACACAGACCCGTCCTGGTCTGTAACCTGTGGAGGAGGGCCTCCGCCTCTCGGCTTTGCGTGGCAGGAGCTCCTTCTGCGGTGCAGGAGGCCCAGTCTGCCCTTTGGGGGCAGATGGGAGGCATCGCTATGGCAGTCACCTTTTCGGAGGTGAAGGCTCCCTCAGTGTTGTGTTCTGGGCCCTCTGGGCCCAGACAGGCACCATCCTCGGTGTCGGCTGGCCGTGCCACCCTTGATTCAGGAGCCGTTCGTGGCGTCAGAGGCTTGGAGGGTGGCGCCATTTGTGGCGCCGGTAATGTCAGTGACAGCGGGGGAAGTGCTGCTACAGTTTGTGTGCTGGGATGGGGGCGGCACTGCAGTCGGCGCCGCCCTTGACTCCGGGGTGAAGCGCAGTGCTGCGCTCGGTGTCGCACCCGACTCCGGTGCCGTTTGCGGCGCCGGGGAGGATGGTGGTGTCGGACACGGTGTCGTGCTTGGCTCTGGTGCCGCCTGCAGTGCTGGGTTTGAAAGTGGTCCGGCAACTGGCGGTGATCGAGGGGTGAGCTGGCATCGGGCCTCGGGGTCCACCTCCTCCTTGGAGGACTCTGGGTCTGATCCAGATTGGGTCCCAGATTCTTAGGAATCCTCCGATCCCTCTGTGTCCAGCACCTCGGCCCCCACTCTGCCTCCCTCTGGAGGTCAGTCATTGCCAGTAGGCTCTGGGGTCAGTGGTACTGATCAACCCAGCAGTGGTCCTTGTGGCCACTGCCATGCAACCTGGGGTCACTGGCACGTCTACTCCTCCGGCTGGGGCACCCCTTCCCTGGTGTGTTTGGACAGTCCAAGTTTGGGACAGCTCGGGGCATGCCAGGAAGGGGAGGGTACTGTTCCCTGGGTGGACTCTTCGGAGTCTACCCAGAGTTGTCAGCTGCCTAGGCTGGTGGCTATGAGGACAAGGTCTCTCTTGGACTCTTTAGGGTTGAGGAGTTGGGGTGTGGCACAGCGTGCCCTCACTGGAGCCCGGCCAGGTTCTGGGAAAGCACGCGGTCACGGACCCTTGCTCTTCCCTGGATCGGTCTTCGAGAAGGACTTCAACTTCGGAGGTCAGGGGCCATCCGTCTGGACTCACACGGTCCTGGTTACCTCACGGGGGGATTTCTTCCCATGGGCACAGCTCTGACCATTCCGATCCGGTCAAATGGCTGTCAGCTGCTGGGACCTTCGGGTCTCCCTCCTTGCAGGGAGTTTCCTCTACGCCCCCCTGCCCTGACAGAGGCCACTCTCCTGCTGCTAGGAGCTTGTCACTCGTGCCTCTGCCTCCATCCCTGGCTATCCCAAGCATTCCCGGTCTTAGGGGACCTCTCACCTGGGTACAGTTCACAGGCTCAGCTGCACATTTCCTTATCTATCTCCATGCCCTGGACCAGCAGGTGTTCCACCATGCTTCCGGGTAGCCGGACCCTGAACCACGGAGCTTGCCTGCATCATCTTCCTCCTCCTCGGAGGGATAGGAATTATCTGTCCAAATGTCCCCAGCGTCTGATTTTTCTTCCTATCAGTGCTTCCTCATGAGGATGTTGGACGAGCTCCATCTTACCCTGGTCCCTGTCAGAAATGCCAAGCATGTGACGCGCGCCTTCTTAGGCGAGTACAGTGCGGCCAACCTGGTGGTTCCCACGTGGCCTGTTCCCTTCCAGGAAGTGTCACATCGGCTTTGACTACATCCCTTCTCCACTGTTACAGCACCAAGGGACCTACGCCAATGGTATTTGCCCCGGTCTCCAGGTTCTCTGCGCATCCGTCTTGAGACTTGACCTCCCTGGACATCCCTCTGGGCCTTGCCCCCCCTGCCTTGACTGACCCCCAGACTCGGACTCTGCAGACTTCGATTTTTGGGGGAGAAGGAGTTTCTATTCAGCACGGATCCTTCTTTCTATTGCCTCTCATCAGGCTCACTTTGCTTCCTACGATAGGTTCTTGTGGTCCAGGCTAGGACAACTCCTAGCCTCAGTGCCTAATACGGAGGAAATCAGACAAACCATTGCCCTCTCTGCTCAGGGCCTGGAGCTAGCAAGGCACAAAGCAAGGACATCTTATGACACCAGTGAGGTAGCCTCCAGAGCTATAGGGATGGTGATCTGCATTAGGCGGACGGCATTGCTTCGCTTATCCCTGTTGTCACCCCTGACCCAGCGTAGGGTGATCTCCTCCGCATACCCACCTCTTCTCCTGCAGGGTAAGACGGCGGCTTTCAGGGCACCTTCCCTCCCCCACTGGGGGCTCCCTGTCTCACCCGGACCAGTCTCAGGCCTCCCCAGGCCTGTAAGGGTTCTCTCCTCCAGTGTCTCACCCACTGGAGGCTAAGGGACTTAGTCCCTTAGGGAAGTTTAAGTCCTGCGGGGGGAGGGGCTCTGTATCACCCACTGGTGAAGAATGGTGAAGATTACACAGATAAGATATGAAAATTACATACCTACTGTAATTGTTGATCTTTCTGTGTATCTTCACTATTCATCACTAAATCCCGCCCTCCTTACCCCCGGGGCCTCAGTATTTGGGCTCCCTCCTGTGCGTTTCCCTGTTATTTTTCTATTCGCTTTCCTCTCCTTTGTGGTTAGGAGGAAGGGGACCCTGGAGACACACAGGGAAGAGTTTTCTCCTGTAGGAGGTATTATTTGGGGTGGGTGGTCCCTGTTCCCCCTTTATTGGTCTTATCTTCTCCTCACTTCTGTTTGGAGTGCCCCCCCCCCCCGTTTTTCCCTTGACCTCAAACCCTTGGTTTTAATTACCCTAATTTGGATGTCCTTCCTAGTATTTAGGTTTTTTCCCTTATTTTGGGGGGGGGGGAGAGACAGACTCCACTATTCCTGGCCCCCATTCTTTTTTTTTTTTATACTTTATCTTTATACCCCCTTCTACTCCCGGAGCCTACTCCTTCCTTCCTCTCAACTTCCCCATTTCCACCTCCGGTGGGATCTGCCCCTAGAGTGCCCCCGTCCCCTCCTGCACATTGGGGTCTGTCCCTCTTTTCCGGTGGTCCTGGGATGGTACCGAGAGGCTATCATCTAGTGCTACCGGGAGGGATTTTCTCGTTTTCTTCCCTAGTTTCCCCATCCCTCTGAAACTGACCCACGCTAGGACATCGTCCCGGGCGGCGTGCTGGCTGCACGCTCATCCTTCATGCGTGGCTGGCGTCTCCGCTCCCGGCTCCGGACGGCCGGAGCGCCTCGTCCTCCCTTGGTCGGTGCTCCCACCGCCGCGGTAGTGACGAGGTCGCGTGGCGCGGTCATGGCTCCACCCCTGAGGAGGAGAGCATCCGTTGGGATGCTCGATCCTCCCTCCCCCTGCCGAACCCCGGCAACCCGAGTCCGTTCCCGAACCCGGGTCGCCGGCGTAGCGCGAGGTGTGGCGTCTAGCGCCTCAACCCTCAGCGCCACCGGGCCGCTGGCCCCCATTCTTAAGGCTGGCCCTTCCCGGGCGAATGCTGCTTATTTAGCTTCAGGCTTTGCCTCCCAGCAGCTCTTAACCTTGATAGTCCAGATCCTGGTCTATCGTTCTTGTTAAAACTCTGGGGTTCAGGATCACCTCTAGGGGTGTGGTCCTCTCTTTTACCCCCCCCATCCCTCTCTTTCGTTCTCCTCCTTTCCAGAGATTGGGGCCCCTTTCCTTTTTCCCCAGTTTCCCATATCTAGTTTCTGCTTCCTGTCTCCTCTGTCGTTTATTTCTCCTTTTAGTTTTTATATATCCTTTCCTTTTATCTATCCCTTGGGCTCCCTTGCCCCATCCCACCTCCATTTTCTTACACTCTCTGGCGTTTCAGAACTAGGGCTAGGTCGGGTCGATGACAGATAACGGCCAACCTGCGAGCGCCACGTAGAACGTCGGCCTTGAGAGGCGGCGCTGGCCCTCCTCACTCTCTGCCCATAGAGGGGAAAAGTCTCCCTCGGAGTCCTAGCTTCGGCTCTGTACCCACTAGTGATGAATGGTGAAGACACACAGAAAGAGCAACAATTCCGGTAGGTATGTAATTTTCATTTCCAGGCTTTGGGCCTCTCTGACGAGGTCCTCCAAGTCATTGTGGCCTCTCGGAAGGAGTTGATTCACCAGTGCTACGCCTTCAAGTGGAAGAAACTTTCCATTTGCTGTCAGGTCAAGGAGCCTGACCCTGTGCTGTGCCCAGTGGCGAGCAACTGGGATTACTTGTGGTCTCTCTTTCAGTTGGGTCTGAGGTTGACGACCCTCAAGGTACACCTGACGGCCATCTCTGCATACCAGGTGCAAGCTGGTATGCCAACAGTGGTTCAGGAAAAGGTGGTCGGGCACTTTTTCACAGGCCTTGACCGCTTGTCCCCACCATTGTGTGAACCTCCACCACCTTGGGACTTATTGCTGGTATTGGCAGTGCTCATGTGCAAGCTGTTTGAACCCATGCACAGGTGTCACATCTCCCACCTGTCGTGGAAGACCCCCTTCTTGGTGGCTATCACCTCTGCCAGAAGGATCAGTGAGCTCCAGGCGCCTCAGTGGAGTCTCCTTATTTGGTTTTCCACAAGGACAGGGTTGTCCTCTGCCCCATCCTGAAGTTACTCACAAAGGTTGTTTTGGAGTTTCACCTTAACCAGGTGATTAAACTCCTGGTGAATTTCACCAACCCAACCGCTGAGGCCGAGCACAGATTCCGTACACTGGACCTGGGGCGCTCGCTCTATAAGGGAGCGCTAATGAGTTTGGGGAGAGGTTCGCCAGCTCTTCGTCACCTGCGCTGAAGCTACACCTGGCAGACGGGCAGCTAAGCGGACAATTGGCAGGTGGATAGTGCATTGCATTGACCTCTGCTATAGGTTTGTGTGATAGGGAGCCTCCCATTTGGCTTAGGGCTCATTCCACCAGACATACCGCTGCCTCAGTGCCTGCTTCCAGAGACGTCCCTATCCAGGAAATCTGCAGGGATGTTACCTGGAAGTCATCACACACCTTCCGTCTCCCATTACTACATCGACCTTGAGTCACACCAGGATGCTGGTTCTGAGGCCTCGGTTCTCCAGTCTCACTTTCCTAAGCAGGGGTGTGCACCTTGCCCCCCTCCTGCTGGAGAACTGCTAGGAGTCTGCCAGAAGCTTGGATAATGCACCATATCCATTCCCTGAAGTAGGGGTTTACTCACATAACCGTAGTTCTAGGAGTGGTATATAGTCTTGGCGTCCAACCCATCCGACCTCCCTGGTGGTGGCACACCGATCTTACTTGCGTCGTAAAGATCTGACATCCGCGGGCGGTGCCGACAGGGATACCAGCTGAGTGGGTGAGAGGAGATTGCTTGAAGACCTTCTGGGAAGCCTTAAAGGGAAAGGAAGTACTGCCAGAAGTGTGGATGTACACCATATACCTGTCCTAGAACTATGGTTACTGGTGAGTAACCCTCATTTTTTGAGAATAACATATTTTCATTGCAACTGCTGCTTTAAACCAGAATGTTAACACTGAGCTGTTTTAGAATCCTTCACAAAGGGATGAGTTTTTAATTATGCTTCATCACTGTGGCCATTCCTGCAGTGAGAAAGACTACGAAAGATTAACGCCATTTAGCTCTTTAAGCCCATATGTCAAAAAAAGATGTTTAAACACTTGAAATTTACCTACTGTTGGTGTTCACACCAGTGATGAAGTTAATAGTGCGTACTGCACTGCATAAGCATCAATAATAGGGTTTTGAGCAATGGGCATTATTGTTTACATGTGCTGACCTTTAGGAGCATTTCTGTACCACTGTAGCTCCTCAGTTGTCAGACCTTTGTGTGTGTGTTGGACATCTGTGTGTATTGCTCTGGTTACCTGTGCCATAGTTGATTAATCACAGACTTCGAGTAAAATAGTTTTCTAAAGTTACTCCAGTTTTTTGTAATCTTTCATGTTGATCTTGTATCCTAGTCTGATCTTCTCTTTGACTACATGGAGGCATGTACAACTGCAGTAGTTTGTAATTACAAGGTCTTTAATGGACGCTTGCACATCATTCGTCTCTGTTGACCTGGTCCAGACATTAAACCTGTCTCAACCTCCCCACTTGTCTCCACTTCTGTGGGGATTTGTCATTAAACACAGTAGCAGCTGTGAAGGGGGGTGGAAATAACAGTTCAGTAGTAGCATGGAGGGTTAGAAAAACAGTACTTGGATGACATCAGCACCCTCTAGAGGCAGACACAACTTGTAAAACAATAGCAGATCAAGCAACATAAGATTCATCAGAACACACAAAAACATGTTTTAAAACTCTAATCATTTTATCAACATGAGTGTTTCTGCTTATACTTTTGGGACCCATTTTATAAATGCAGTAAGACACACTGAGGTATGGTTTAATGCCTGATAAGAGTATTTCACAGGTGCTGAAGGCACTTTTGCAAATGCCTCACAACGCAACTGGGGCATGTTCTTATCGGGCAGTAAATCACACCTTGTCACGTCGTAATGCTTGCTTTCTGTCAATTGTGTAATGATGCACAAGCAGTGTTTGTACAGTTTTATTTTTAAAGCTCAGTAAACAAAGTAACAAAAAAAAAAGAGGGTGCCAGAAAGGGCTGTTTTTTGACCAAGTGTCTTTAAAAGATTAAAACATTTTTTCACTCATAATATTGTTGGAGGCTTGAATACAGTGCAGGGCTTCAAACAGGCATGGGACAGGCAAAAAGGAGCTATACAGATGAGTATGAATAGATAGGCCATTGGTACATTCATAAAGTAGAAAAAATGGGCAGACTGGGTGGGTCTTGTGGTCCTTATCTGCCATCAACTTCTATGTTTCAATGTTGCAGCGATTAGTTGAGGTGCTGGATATGTTACTGTGCGCCCCTCCACACACACCACCACCACCACTCCATGCAGCACTACCCTCCAGATGTCGGAAACCTCTCTGGTAGCAGCAGTGAGGCCCACAATAGGGGTAAACCACATTAGACATTAGGATGGACAGCCAGGGAGCCTGGAGGTCGGAACTAGCAGCAAGATTGTGGGCACTGGGCAGTGGTTTCACTTGTGGGTCCAAAGGATCATGAGTGCCAAGGCACATAAAGAAATAAAAAGGAATGGGGCTTGAGCAGCTGGTCAAGACAACGGTGAACGATTAAAGGGAGCACTGTTCGCTCTTTTGGCATTTACAGTACTTTTCGAGTTGGGGGGGCCATTTTAAAATTGCTTACTTTCTGCAGACTTTAATGATGACTCTTATTAATCTGCTTCCTTTTCTTTAGTGACAAAAAATATGCTGTTGATGTAATTATAACTGGGTTTATTTTTAAATATTGAATTCCTCTTTTTGTATACTGTACTTCCTGAGCGTTACAAACGTCTGACAAAAACAGTCTAGCCAACCATTGCAGTAGTGCTTTCATTAGTGGCTCAGTTGTTTTGGGGATATTTCTGAGTTTCAGAATGGATACTGTAGGAGTTTATTGAGGATGTTAAACAGACAGGTTTTTGTGTGGTAACACCAGTATGGTGGACAGTTTTTCTCTTTCATTTAGAAAAAGATGGCACATCAGGTGGCAGATAGAAATCAGCCAGCTACATCAGTATATTTTGCAGAAGGTGAGCAATCATAAAATGCGTTCTTTCAAACGGGGGACAATTTGAGACATAAGAAGGTCTGACAGTATCTTTAAGCTGGAAAGTGACTACTTGAAAGCAAACAAAATTTAGAAACCCTAGCATACTAAGAGAAAATATATTCAAATAACATTTATTTAAATATAAAAAAATTCAAAAGTATGATGGTTGCCGTATTGCACATTCGAGCAGACTTGATAGACCTCTAGGCCTTTATCTGCTGGCAAATTTAGTATGTTCGTAAAACCTTTCTTTAACAATTGTTTTTATGTCTCTCTGATCTTTGCTGGTATCGCAGGACATTTGTGCAGGTCAAGAATTAGAAGGAAGTGTTCTTTTTAAATTCCATTCAGTTATCCACACCATGGCAGTTGTACCAAGAATCCTAAATAAACTTGATTCTTCCTAACACCAAATAACTCCTCTGGTCTCCACCCCCAGTTGTCTCTGATCTTTCTTTCCGCTGGAAGAACAGATTCCCCATCTTTACAGCTCCCGTAGTAATGATAGGATTCTTGCAGTTTCTGCCTTATGTTTGTGATTTTTCCAACTCGTATTGGATTTTTCTATTGACTGTTTTGTCCCTTTAAATTCTGACTCACTGCTCCATTGATGACGTGTATCTGAGGAAAGGGCCCGGTGGGGTGTTTGAGGTTTAACTGTGTCAGTCAGATGCTTGCGTGCATTGTTTGGACATTGACCATGATGCTGCCAATAGTCATCTGTGTCACAGTACACACTGAAACTCATTTAAAGATGGCCTTATTTGCTGTCAATAGCCTTATTTGAGCTTAGAAAGGAAGGCTGGGTATGGTTTATGAACGCACACTCAGCAACTGCGGTGGAATCTGAGGCCTAGATAGCTTCAAGGCCCTGGAAGATGTTGATGCTGAATCTGTGATTGAGCTCCTTGAAAGGGTTTGGACCTTCATGGGGAGCAGTCCGAACCACAAGAATTGTACTGATAATTCTTGCTCTTCCTGCATTCCAGTACAGGCAAACCTGCTCCCTCATCAGTTGTGATTGCAGGTTCTTGCTGCCTATTGACATTGGGAGGATTCAGTACTCTGGTTCAAACAGAAAACACACAGAACTGCCATGTATTTGTAAGGCAGATTGTGCAAAAAAAACAACTCACTGTCACACCACAGCACGAGAGAACCCTCTGAAGCCTCAACATTTCCTGCTTTCTGCTCCTGCCTCTTTGTCAAATTACGACAATGGCTCTAATAATTCCACTTGATCATTAAGGTCAGGCAGTGATACAGCATCCAAATGATCGCTCTAGTAAGCGTCCTTAAATGCCAGCGGTTGTCAATATCCCCATCCCTTGGTCCCAAGGATACTTTTTTTCTATGCCTATGAGCATAGGTGCATGATCACTGCCAGCCCCCCAACCTTTCAACATGAGTGACCAAAGCTGACTTATTCTTTGTGGCAGTGCCCTTCATGTGTTCCTCTACCTGGTCTTTAAATCTTTTAATATACCCAACATAAAATGCCCCACACAGGCTTACGGCAAGATATACTATGTTTGTGGAATCATAAGTTAATGAAATCCTTGATTTATGTCATTTCCCCTGTTTCAGAACTGAGGAATGAATTTGGTAGTGGCTATAACTGGACAGTATTTACACCTGCCACACGTTTTTGTTCCCGGTGGACATGGGAGCAACCAAGAGTCTTTTGGACGTACTAGTTGAGCACTGTGTACAATGGTTTCCTTTAAATTTCTATCCCTACGGTATGCAATCTGGGGTGGATTTCCTACGCACTCCGTAAGTTTTGGTTCAGTCATTAGTATGTCCCAGTTTTTTTTTAATTATGTTTTCCACAACTTTTGCATTTACTGAATATGTAGTTTCAAAATGCTAGCCTATTAGGGACATCATTAGCATGCTCTCTCTCCCCCCTAATAACTCCTTCCTGGGTAGCGCATCAGTCTCTCTTTTAGCTCTGCTGACACTTTTCCACTTTCTCCCCCAATATGAAACATTTTCCCATAATGCTGGCATTCTCCGTGTAACATTCCTCCTGACTGCAATTCCTCCCCCGACTTTATTTCCTCCGGTCACGGCCAGTGGAACCTCTCGGGCATCCTGCCCGCTAGAGGCCCCTCAGACTGTGCCTTCTCTCCCCCACAGCCAGCACCCCAGTTTAACCCATCCGGGGTGGGTCGCCCCCTCCTCTTGGGTGCACTTCTAAGTCAGTCTCTGGCTGCAGGTGAAGGCCCCGACGGAGGAACTGGAAGGCCAGTCGAGGTGAATCCGGCAGAGGGCATGGGGGACAGGTGCCGTCAGCTGTTTTACGGAGCCGGTGTTTTCCCTGTTCTGGTGGTGCCCCCCATTGCATGGGCACACCTGACACAACGGCGCATGGCAACCCAGCCTGTGTCAGCCACTCTGTACAGTGTGCAGCCCATGCACTGCAGCGTTCCCAATCTCTACCGTGAGCTGCTGGTGCTCCAGGCTATCCCCCACCCTCCCCCTGGGGAAGAGAGCAGCCCTGCGGGCACTCAATCCTCTACCCGCCCCTGCTGACCCCCGGCGTCCGAGCTCGCTCCCTAACTCGGGTCGCCGGCATGGTGCAAGGTGTGGCGTCCAGCACCTCAACCCTCAGTGCCACAGGGCTGGCTGCAATTCCTTTTAATCTGAATAAGTTGGCCCTTATGAATGTTTGTTATTGTGTCTTGAGGGTGTCCGAAAGGTATTGCGGTCCATTGGCTTCCTGAAAAGGGTGTTTAACATGGCAGTTGAATGTTTTTGGCCAGTTAGTGAGGAGAACAGCTGTACCTCTTATTTTGCATTCAGCTGTCTCCTTGCACTGCATTTCGAACGTGCTCATCCCTGACATTTTCATTTTGCAAAATCTTAGTCTCTGCACTAGCACCGCTGCCAAAAGTTACCCAGAATGGTGATAGACTTCATAACCTTCCCCAAAAGACACAGTGAAGTTTAATTTGGAAGTTTCTTACTATGCCACTGCATTAATTCTCCGGCTTCCACACTGCCGTAAAGGATGTCGCCGGATTGTGTGCATCCACAGCATGTGATACTGGGCAAACCACCCGAACAGTGTGTGTGGGGGACGGAAGTTAAATATGTAAAATCTCGGGGGATAATTTAAATGCAACCTATAATAGTATGGTGATTCATTGCCATCAGGGTGGGACAAATTGGGTATCCAGGTTGCCAAAAAAAAAAAAAAATGGTTTGGCTACTAAATGTTGGACATAACTGGCCAGTTGGCTACCAGGCCACAAAGTGATTATTGAGCCCTTAAAAGGAATAGCCACTAAAATATTAATAAGGCTACCATATTTTGAAAGCTAGTGGCCAAACTGACCACTGATTCCAAACTGATTTGTCCCACCCTGATTGCCACATACTGTAATATGGTTATGGATAGGGTACTGTAGTAATGTGTGTTTCTTACAGTTTAACAAGGATCTCTGGCACTGGTTGGGCAGACAGAACTGCTCAGCTTTGCTTTGCGGTCCTCTCACCAGCCAGCATGAGAGACCCTTGTGAAATAGTGAGAAGCGCAAATTACTGGTTTACTCATAATGGCCCCATATCACGATTGGGCAGGTAATACATGCCAGAGGCGCGTTGCCCACCTGCAGACAGGTGTGTACCGGCTGCCACCTGTCCGCACCCCCGCGCATCCAGTTGGATGCCCGGTCTGCGAATGGATCCTTTACGCCCACTGGGCGTGGAAGACAGCGGGAGAGATGTGCACCACCAGCTCGGGGCATGAGGATGCCCAGTGGGCTGCCCCAGCCCTCCTTGATGATCCATGGGCTGGGGTGGCATGTGGTGGGGTCTGCAATGGCCCCATGGCAGCACTGCTACCGGTGGCAGCATCCTGGGGGGGCACATATCCCTTATGGCTGGGTGTCACACAGCATAAGGTGTGCCCCCCTCCCGTGCCCAGCACGCCGCACCTATGTGAATGGTGCAGCGTGTGGGCACGCGCCCGATGCTGTCCATGCTGCTGGGGGATCAGGTGCCAAGGGGCTGAGCACCCTGATTGCTGACTTCAGCACACCGGGTGCACGGGCGCATAGTGGCTATGCGCCACAGATATGTGGCACGTAGCCACTCTGCACAATAGTGCATAGAGCCCATAGTATGAAATATCACAGTGGATTCCACTTAAATGCACATCCATTTTGCAGAGGTAAAATGTGCATTAAACCGGAATGTGCACTTAGCTGAAAGAAATAGTGTGTGTACAACTGAAAGGTAAATTTATTTATTTAGCTTTTGTTGACTAGGTAGATACACTAGACAGACTGTATGCCTATTTTCAGGTACGACCCGGGAGAGTACAGTGAAAATACAGGTTCAAACAAGGTACATAATGAGGGGCAATGTACAGAGAGAGAGTATCAAGAGAGAAAGATGAACATAGATAGTCCACAGTGAGCAGTAATAGGTAAAATATACATATACATACAGAATAAATAGAATAAGACATTCAGTGGTAATTACATTGTATGAAGTGACCCTATTTACCAGGGCCTCAAGTAACGTGGTAGTGACATTTATGTTTTATTTATTTAATATGACTGCATAAAATGTACTGTACTGAGAGGTACACACAAACACACCGAAATTAAAAGACTAAAAAATGTTTTAAAATAAATTTAAAAAATTTCATATTTCTGTATTTGACACAGTGCTTGTCCCTGTGAAAAGTGAAGTAATCTTGCTCTGCTTTTGGCACTTAAGTGCAAGCTGTGTGACATAGTGCTCAAAGTCGAACAGCTGAGTCAAGTCCCGTTTTTCATGAACAAGAACAAAGGCTCCGATCTTATCCATACACTGGAGTGCTTCGAACATGGATAACTCAAACGCATCTGGCTCGTCATCCTCGTCCTGTCTACCCATAATTTCTCTGCAGATGTCGGAGTCCTGTATCATCCCTGTTGTGGGCAGCAGTTCATTCATGTCACGGTATAAATGGAAATCCACTGCATTCATGTTGTAGAAGGGATGGTGCAGGCTCCTCTTCAACCACCTCCTCCTCTTCTACATTCACCGACTTGTCCACAAAACCTGCTTTCCGAAAACAGTGTCTTATTGTTTCAGCCCTCACTTGCTGCAGTGCCGATCGAGCATTTTAATTGCATCCAGCACATTCACCTTTTTCGAAAGCTCTGAAATTGAGGTTAGTGTCCCGTCATCCATGCAGACAATTTTTTCAAACATCTAAAGAAAAAAAAAAAGACAAATTAAGCATTCAGTGCATGAATGAACACTGTTGAATAAATGTACCCCTCTCACCTGTCTGCGATAATGGTGCTTTACATTTTTTTTAATGCCCATATCGAGTGGCTGAATTAGTGAGGTGGCGTTAGGAGGTAGGAAAATAAGTTTTATTTGGCTCAGAGGGATGTCGGGGTGGGCAGAGCAGTTATCCAGTAACAAGGCAGTCTTTTTCCTCTTGCGCCGCATCAGAGCATTAATGTTTTTAACCATGTAGAAAATACTGTCGCAGTCATCCGGGCATTTGAATTGCTCTCGTACTTGACTGGTAGTACCTCTATTGACATCCCCGAAAAGCACCTCGTTTTTTTTTTATTTTCCCACAGCAAGGGGTCTCAATTACTCAGTCCCAGAGAGGCTGCAACATAAAAGTACGGAGGTCCTCTCTCTCGTGCTTTTTCCCCCCAGCTTGCTAGCAATGAACTCAGTTGGTGGATGGTGCCTGAATTTGGGTCTACTATAGGCTGGTTCAGCACTCCGTCTCTCTCTGATTGGCTTCAGCTCCTGGGGATTTAAACTGCCTGGCACCTTTCCCTGGAGCTCATCTCTCTGCTGCCTAAATTTCTTCTCTTTATTTATTTGTTTATTTATTTATTTTTGTAAGTGCTGACTTTTGCATTAGCAGATTATATCTTCTAGCCACTAGAGAGCTATATCTCTGGTAGGAGTGAAATTTACTGTGTCCACTCCACCATTAGCAGGTTATGTGCAGCTGCTACTCAGGGCTCCTGTCCTATCTGGCACATTAAGTACTTACCTAAATACAATGATGCTGTCTCATCTGCTCCCTTGCTTACTTATTCTCGCATTGCTGATTTCGTACACTAGCATACCGGGAGTCTGCTACCCCTCCCAACCTCCCTGCTACGTGCTCAATAAAATCTACCTTACTCTTGGTACTCTCGCCTCCAATCCTCTCTCAGCACATGGCTCTATGCCTTATCCCCCTGCCACTTGCCCCTGGTCTGCCTCTCCCCTTCCGGCAGCTCACGGCTCCCCAACCTCCTACTTCCTGCCCCTTCCTACTCACCTCAGATGCAGTCGACCCAGGGGTGGCCCGGCGTAACCCTTAGCTGGATGGGTCCCTCTCCTCCAAGGGGGAAGGTGCCAGGAAGGGGATACCAGCGCGCTATTCAATTAGTCCCCGGGCACTGCTGAAGTGGATTCCGGGGCATTTGAGACGGCAGCCATCATCCGACCGACCGGGAGGCAGCTTTCCGCTTTTCTCCCCGGGGGCATGGCGTGCCACGGACATCTAGGCCAAAGCCGACGTTCACCATGCCCCCTTGTATAGTGGGGCTCGCTTGAGTTGTTGCTCTCCCGGCCTCCGCCAGGGGGCAGCAGATAGTGAGCCACGTCCCTTCCCTTCCCCCCAGAGAAAGCGAGCAGTCGCGGGACGCTCAAGCCTTCTCCCCACGGCCGGCTCTCCAGCGACCCCAGTCTGTTCCAGAACCGGGTCGCCGGCGTCGCAAGTAGAAATCCAACCGCTGCACCGCCGAGCCGGCTAGCTCAATGCCTTATGACTCGTTTGATGCTTACCATCGGGGGTGGGTAACATGCACCCATACTTTATCACTCTCTCCTCTGTCCCTCATGCCCACCCTCAGGGAACACCAACAGCAACTAAGCTGAGACACCAGACAGAGGCTGATGGCAAGACTTACCTACAGGCAGTTAACATTATGCCTGCTCAAACTTATACTTACGTTGTTACTGCTGTCTGGAAATATTCACCCAAACCCTGGCCCCAACCCACCACATGAGGCAGCCTCTTTAATGCGGCCAGGGTTACTTACTTTAGCAGCTACGAACATCTGCAGTCTCCTCCCTAAACTGGATGCTCTACAAGTCTTTGTTAACCAACACAATCCAGATGTCCTGACAATTGCTGAAACATGGCTCACACCAAAAATCCCTGACACGGCTATTGTCCTGCCAGGTTACACCATCTTCAGATTGGACAGGACTACCAAGGGGGGGGGGTGTAGTCTATCTCAAAGAGTCATTCATGGGACACCCCCTGCCGATACCTACTGCTTGTTCAACCACACAAATAACTAGCCATCAAAACTCTGCTAGGTGCCCATAATAAGGTACTTACTGTAGCATCAGTGTACATCCTTCCTAAAGAACATGGGAGGGGTGTCAGTTCTGTCATGGACTTTATCAGAAACCAACCCCCTGGCTCAGAGTTTAATTCTGATGGGAGATTTTAATACTAATTGGCTTGCACCTGAGAATGGGAGCTTTAGGGAAGCCACCTCTGCCACAGACTTTTCCCAGCTGGTTAACTCCCCGACTAGATCCAGCTACAAAATGGGATCAAGCAGCCTACTGAGCTAGGTCCTAACCAGTCATCCTGATCGCATTACTAACACTACAGTCCTCCCGGACACCCTGTCATCTGCGTGTGGACAAACAAATTCTACAAACCTCCACCAAAGACAATCACCAGCAGGGTCCTAGCACGGGGTCATCTTGAACCCCTCAAATCCCTCCTTAGAGTGCAAGATTGGACTCCCATCGACAGTACAAAAGATGTCAACATGGCACTTGATTATGTCATCAGCACCTTTAATGTTGCCTGCGACTCTCATGCACACCTAAAAAAGGCAGAAAATCAAAGGCCCTTTCAACCTCTGGCTTTCTGCAGACTTATTAGCTCATATGAAATCTATGGACCACCTCTGGCTCGAGCCACCAGCATGCAATTGGACATTCAAAAATACAGAAGAGTGCGGAATGATTGCACAAGGTCCATCCGCCTTGAGAAAAATAAATACTACAAGGGAGTGCTTACTGACACGTGAGACAATGGTAAAGCTTTCTGGAATAATATTAAAGAGGTTACAGGGGAAAACCCGAAAACATCACCTACTTTACTTGACGTTGATGGGATTACAACTCTGGACCCCCTAACTATTGCTATTACCTTTAATAACGCATTCATGGACCTTAGCAGTGTTCTTCCACCAGACTTTTTTGATGCAGATGTCACCCAGGCTAATCCTGCAAGCTCTCCCCCCAACGACCAGTCACCCGCCATTCTACTTCAAAGAAGTCTCATTGCATGAAGCCTCAAAATACATCCGTAAAGCAGTTGGTAAATCTAGACACAGTGGGGACTCCCTTGACCTCAAACTGCTGTCCCTCACCCCTGAGGAAGTGTTAGTGCCTTTAACCAGGATCTTTAACCTCTCACTCAGACTCACACAGTTTCCCCAATAAATGGAAATCAGCCACGGTCACTCTGGTCTACAGAAGTGGAGACAGGACTCTTCACGTGAACTACCGGCCTATCTCCATATTACCACCTCTCTCCAAGGCTCTTAAACACATTGTAGCTGACCAGCTTACTGAATATCTTGACAAACATAAGATCCAATGTGCCCAACAACATGGGTTCAGAAAAGAGCATAGCACCACCTGGGCCCTTATGGAATTCACCGGTTCCCAGAACCATGGTCAATTAGTTGGTGCTGCCTTCATCGACTTGACAGAAACATTCAACACGGTCCGTCATCTTCTACTATTGGAACTGCTACTTAATGCAGGGCTCTCCTGTGGCTCCACTGCCTGGTTTAAAAGTTATCTGGACAACCGCACTCAACAAGTCAAAATTGTCGACGTCCTCTCTGACTCAAGACCTGTTCGCTCTGAGGTTCCTCAAGGGTCCATCCTGGGCCCACTTCTGTTTAGTCTCCTTCTAAACAGTCTCCCAAGCTTCTGCCCTGAACAAATCCTACTGTACACAGATGATGCCGTAATTTACACAATTCACTGGAGCCTATACCCCTTGAGAACCAGCTACAACTCTGATTTGCCTCGGTAGAGAAATGGTGTAGTCATCACAAGTTGATACTAAACTAAAAAAAATAAGCTTATGCTCTTCAGCAGCTCCCATAACAGGCACAGGAAACATCCTCTATCAGTAATTGCCTTGGTACTGCCCTTGAACAGGTATAATTCTTTAAGTATCTTGGAGTCACCATAGACAGCAACCTGTCATATGGAGTGCATATAGATAACGTTGCTAAAGCTGTAAATATTCGTATTGGTCTACTCTGCAGACACAGGCGATCTCTGACCCCTGAAACCTTAAGGACAGCTGTATAGAGCTCTATTATTTCTATAATTGACTATGGACTGATCATTCTGCGACTGATACTGCCCTCCGGCATATCTCCCATCACTCTTAACAAGGCATGTCGTCTCATCTCAGGAGCCCACCATCTCACCCAGACGTGTGACATCTGTGCCCTAACCAGTTGGCTACAGCTTAAAAATCGCTTCAATACCAAACGTACCTGATGGCCAAGAAAATAACTAGACCTCTTGCCACCTGGAGTACAAGGTCTTCTAAGCCCCCTCGGAATCCATGCCGCACCAGAGGTTTTGAATCTCAGCTCCTACAGGTCCCTCATTGACAAACCACCCAGGGACAAAGATCATTCGCCTGCAGGCCCCCCCCAATGTTTTCAACAGTGACATCTCCGAACCTAAGCTGGGCCCATTCAGATCCAAGCTTCAGTTATTACTGTCTACAGCTAGCACCTGTGACTGTCTCCCTTAGCCATGTTTTCCCAAACCTCGACCTTAGCACTCAACCTCTTTCATAGTAACTTGGCACTCTTGCCTCCTACCCCTGCAACCCCCGACTCCACCCTTCCTCCCCTCCCTTGCCCCACCTCTCCTTACATCCTCCACTCCCACGCCTCTCTTACTTCTTCCCAGCCCACCCTCCCACATCCCTTCCTACACCCTGTGCCCTGTTTGTCTTGACAAAACCTGCTGGCTGATATCGATGTACTGTATGCATTTATCTGTGCCTGAAACTGATTAGCATAATGTGTCTCTGTTGTTTCACGTTGACTGTCCATTATGATTTTTGTACTTCCTATTTACACTTTATTGTACCGTACTTTACTGTCCTGTTTTAATCTGTTGTTATTTCTATTGACATGGAACCTTTGTAAAAGAGCTCTTAGCTCAAAGGTAAATGTAACTCGAGACTTAAATAAATAAATAAATAAGGCAGCATCGGACTTGAAAGCTAAAGTGCTTTCGGGGGTCGCTCTGAAATACAGTCCAGTTTCGATGCAATTGAAGATGCAGTCAGGTGAGTAATCCTTAAGAATTTGGGGGAGGACAGTAGTTAACCAGTTGTCTGCAGTTTCATTGTCAGTGTCTTTTTTTTTTTTTCTGTGGCAGTGCTTAAAAATTATCCCATTGCGCTCCTAACAATCGGATCAGCCAGCCGCTCATGGCTGAAAAAACAGTGCCCATAGATGATGCCAGGTCCTCTGCTTTTTGCTGTAAAATGAGACCGCTAATTAGGGCATTCACACTACGAGAACCAATGGGGAAGAGTGCAGCTTCCAACTCCTCGTTCTTCCCTCAACAACAGCATTTTCAGTCCTGGTTATCAGAACGCTCCCATTCAGCAAATAATCTCTCTTTACTTGCCAGATTTTGGGCCCCGGTAGAAACATCAACCCCAAACTGTTTTGCCAAATCAATTCTCTTTATATATGGCTGCTCCAACTGCTGTAGCAAAGAAATGTTTTGCCTGAGGGAAGGTCAGGGTAACCTTCTTGTGCGCCATACTGTTGCTAGCTCGTTCAGTTGCTTGTTGTTTAGTAGCTGTTAAATACTGCTCTCACACCGCCTCAAAACACCTGTGCACTTAAGAGATACTAATTACCGAGGGGGCGCTGTGGAGCCCGCGCAGGTGCAGCAACTTTTTATAGCTCACATATCGTGAGGAGAAATTTTGTCTAAATCTCATATTTAGAAGCTCCCCACAGGTTTTTCGACCTCTCTACTGTGAAGAGCAACCCCAAAATCTGCTAGGATGGGTAACCCCAGGAAAGATAAGACGCCTGGAGGGGCAGGAAAAAGCAAAGGAACAGCAGGACTTGGGAGAGCTGAGGATATAACGTTAACCGAGGATCAGCCTGATGGAGAAGAAACTATCAGCACTTTGGGCCATAAACTTCAGACTTTAATAGCATCAGTTGCTACACTCAGCCAGAAAGTTGATGACTTTAACACCCGAGTACTAATTGTGGAGAAAGCAGTAGATGGGCTGAAAGACGATTTTAAGGAGGTCCTTAAGCAAGCCGAGGCCTCGACTGGAGCGACCACCTTGCTAATAAAAGAATCCCAGCACCTTAAGGCACGATTGGAAGCCCTTGAAAATCAAGCTCGTGGGGCCAATATCCGGATCGTAGGATTTCCCGAAGGCTCGGAGGGGGACCATCCGGTCCTGAACATGCAGGAATGGTTATCGGAAAAATTAAATCCAGAAGCCCCAGCAAATACTTGGGAAATACAAAAAATCTATTGTGTTGTACCGCGCGGTCGTTCACAAAATACAGACGACCCGCGTACTTTAATGTTGGTCACCTCAGGTGTGGCGGCTAGAGACAAAATTCTCAGACTTGCCCGCAGAGCAGCTCCAGTATTTCAAGGGGACTCTCAAGTTCATATCTTTCCCGACATCAGTTATGCAACAAGGCAACGGAGGAAAAAATTTGATGGTGTGAGGCGGGTCTTGAGGGAGCTGGGAGTACCGCACACAATTATCTTTCCAGCCAGGCTCCGGATCGTGTATCAGAGTAGGGTCTACCCGTTTTCGGATCCCACTGAGGCTGGTAACTGGGCGGACAGAAGGGTCGCAGAATCGCGAAAGAGAACTGAGGGGTCCGATGAAGAGGACGACAAGGCAACAACCTGAAGGTTTACTGTGGGGACTTTGGACTCTCTAACGTTTCTTTTTCTTGGTAACATTATTATAATATTACCCACCAGCATATAATTTAAATAAATCAACAAGGCCTGTACAGTTACCTGATTTTGGGGGTATACATGTTTTGGTCCTCTCTTTTGTTAGAGGTCTCTGTATTAGGAATATGAGTGGGCTTGGTACATTTAGTTATTTTTTTAAAACCGGAAAGGTGGGGAAAGAAAGAATAAATCAAAGTCTAATATGGATAAGTTGGCAAGGAATAAGAGGTTGATGCCTTATAGCTATATGGTTTCCTCTTAATATAGCATAATGTTTTGCTGTAAATCAGTTTATTGTTGCATTTTTTTTCTCTCATTTAGGATAGAACATGGCACCAAATAGCCCCTATGGTAGGGGCACTGCTTATTACTTTTGGACTGGATTGCTGGACGATTACCTAACATTAGTCTAAGCCATGTGCTCCTGGGCTCAATAAGCAGCACGCATTAGGTGTTATATCTAATCTTGTATTGTAAAATTATAAGATATCCCCCTAATGACGTAACACAATGTAGTTGATACATGATATCCTTTCGATTAAGGAGAAAGCTTCACTTTTTCCAAAAGGAACTGTTGTAATTACTGTGGACTGTCAGCTACATGCACTTTGTCTGTCTTGCATAAGATAAAATGAAAAAAAAAAAAAGAGATACTAATTACCTGGGGAGAGAGGTGTTGGTGAGATGTGAGTTAGTGTATTAAATTGAAGTGTGCACTTAACAGGATTTTGTTGTATTGAGTGCATTGCAAAAAAACCAAACTGGAAACAAAAAAAGAGTATACATTTAACAGGAATGTGCACTTAAGTGACGTGCACATAAGTGGAATCCACTGGAATAATCATATAGTATTAATATCCTCATCTGGCTCCCTGCTGATTTTAAGACACAGGAAAGAAATTTCTTATCCTACGTGACTGCAAATTTAAAACCGTGCTATGGACTCCAGATAGTTTTAAGTCCATGAGTTCTTGTAATGTTCCTCGCCACACCATAAAAATCGATTGTTTTCTGAATACACGTCTGTATTCCAACATCCCCATGACCAACTTTGCGTAGTTGGGGGATGAAAGTTACTCTCATAGCAGTACTGCTTTGTTGCATGAAAAATTGCCCCTTGTAGCTGAAACCATCGCATCCTAAGACATATTTTGCCGTATTCATCTAGTAGAGGGATTGTTCGTTCAGCTCTGTCCTCAAGAAAAAAACTCTTACTGCCTCTAATCCAAACAAATATGGGGAATATTGGTATAGAGAGACTCCGCATCTAGGGTCGCCAGTAAACTGGATTCCCTGATGTGGATGTCTCCCAAGATGTTCATAAATGTCCCTTGTGTCCCGGATATAGGACCTCAGATTTGTCACACTTTATTTATTCATGTATTTTTTTTTTTTTTGACAATCTGTATATTTGGAAAAGAGCTTAACAGGGGGCCACACACCTTGACAAAGCACCAGGAGCAGAAGGCAAACAGAGGCATGACCCATGTCACAGGTAGAGGGTGGGACTGCAGAGAAAAACTGAAAGAAAACAATCCCAGTCATTTCTATAAATGCCCATAAAGCTTAAACTGGGTATATCCCAGGACGGCTGGGAAGGAAAAACAGTAGATTAAAGAAAAGAAATCTGAAAGGTGGTGGGCTGCTGGTCAGCGGGATCCAAGAGTGTCGGATTAGGTTTCCTTTGCCCTCTAGGTGCCAGCAGTGGGGCCATGAATTACGCATGCACACACAATTGCATGGTCACGTACTGTGTCATCCAGCATGCTCCCCCACCACCACACTGCTTCTGCTGCACTTGGGGCAGTATTGCATCGAGCCTATTCTCCCCCCCCCCCCCCCAATGGAAGAGGAGAACATCTTCTGGGATGCTTAAGTCTCCTCTCCCAGCCTGCCCTGGACATCTCAGTCTCATTTCCTGATACTTGGTAGGGTATGAGATAGACTGTGGGGGGCAAAGGAGTTTGCACTCAGAGATGAACAACACAAGGCAGGCAGAGGTAGTTCAAGGAACAAAAGCTAAAGTTTTGTTCAGTTTGTTTCTTTTTTTCAGAGGGTGGTAGACAAAGAGGGAGCTGTGAATCGTAGTTGAGGAAGGAACAAGGAAGAAGCAAAGGGGGGTAGTTGCTGAAGCAGGAGTGGATGGAGATGGTACAAAGGAATACTTTGAAAGGGCAGAGTGGGAGGTATAGAGATAGAGGAATGTTGTTGGCGGGGGAGCAAATTGTCCAGCAGAGGTTTTGTAGCAGGAGACAGAGGAACAGGAGAATGATGAGCAGAGGGAGACAGAACAAGTATGAATGAAAACTAAACTGAAGACCTCTGAACTGTCTCATTTGGTCCTCACTGGAAACTTGAGGAGTGGTCAAAAGCATAGCAGTTGAGGTTCAGCGCCAAAAAGTGCCAAATCGTGCACATACAGCAAAGGAACCTAGGGGCTGAGTATAGGTTGGGGGGTACTAAACAAGAAAGGGACCTTGGGGTTATCATACCTGAGGACCTCATGGTGGCAGGACAGTGTGACAATGCAGTGAGTAGGGCTGGTGGAATGCTGGGCTGCATAGGGAGCAGGAGGAAGGAGGGAGGTGGTGTTGCTGTTGTGTCACTCGGTAGTGCGACCCCACATGGAGTACTGTGTCCAGTTGTGGAGACTGTACCTCAGAAAGGACATAGACAGGGTGAAAGCGGTCTAGTGGAGGGTAACTAAAATGGTGGTGGGATTGCACGAGAGAAGTGATAAGAAGACATTACAAGTACCTCTCAGGGGTAAGCAGGGTACACGAGTGAGGTAATATGAAGACCTTACAGTACACACCTCTCAGGGGTGAGCAGGGTGCGGGCGGGAACCTCTTTCAAATGAGAGAGCACCAGGATCAGGGGGCATGTGATGAAACGGGGGGGGGGGAGGTGGTCAAGAGAGGTGTGAAGAACTATTTTCTTCACTGAAAGGGTGGAAGACACCTGGAACAGACTGCCAGTGTAAGTGATGGAGGCTAAAACAATGGGTGGCTTCAGGCATGTCATTTTATGACTAGTGCACCTACCCGGTTAACAAAAACTAAAAAATAAATAAAATGTGTTGAATAGACATAGATAGTGATATATATTAGAACAGAGGCAGGGAAGCGGAAGGATCGCTGGAGGCAGATTAGGCAGGGAACATCTGGGAGACAAGGTGGGCCAAGCGGTCCTTTTCTGCCAACAGATTCTGTTTCTGTGTTTCTCTCGGTCAACCAGTCAATAGTGCATGGCCAGGTGGCATGAAAATCGTACAACCTGCAGCTGTTCATTATCAAGCGTCCGCATAAAAGGTCAAATGCAAGCTCATTGAACAAGAGTTGTGGCTGCTTCCGTTGTCATCCCTCATGCATGCTAGGTGAAATCTGTAACACATCCACATGAAGCTTGATGCTTACTTTCATTAAGCATTTCTGTTAAGGTGTCACATGCAGGGAGGATGCACAATTCAAAGCTTAAAATTCACTTTTATGTCCAAGGGGGATTTCCTCCCAGGTGCTTACAAGTAGGGTGATTACCACAATTCAAGGGGATATATATTTTTTGTTTTGTTTTGAGTAAAATAGTGCTACTTCAGTTCTTTATCCCTCCTTTCTTTTTCCCTTTAGTTGTACTGCCCAAATTATGTTTCTAGTCTTCTCTCTCTTATTGTTACCATGACTGTTTTTGTATTTCCTTATTTTCATCTTTTCTCATTTTGCTGATCATCTGCTTTCCTGGTTTTGCGTTAGTTGGGATGTCCTTTCTTTGTTTCATTTTTTTTCCTTTTCTGACTTTCCTCCTCTTTTGTTTCATTTTGAATTCTGTCTTCCAGTACTACTCGCAATGCTGCCATTTCCTGAATTTTTTTGACTAATGGTGCATTAGTGACTGTTAAAGGCACTGTCACAAACCCTGCCTCTCCTTTCTGTTCAGCTGCTTTGGAATTGACCGGAGTGGAGATCTGGGAAGTATAGTGGATGTCCTTAAAGAAAACAGGATAAATGACTTGCCATGTGATTTGAAATCCTCAGAATTCATTATGCAGATTCATTTTTTCCAGGTACATTTACACACCCAGTCCTCCACATGCAGCGTGCAGGTGTAGAGAAAACAAAATCAGTACCTCTTTTCTATGAAAACATTATATTGAAATCAGTACCTCTTTTCTGTGAACACATTATATTGAATTGTCCCCTTTCAGAACTTAAGGGGATGTGCAGTGGTCTGACTCATAATATGCAATTTATCTTCAAGCGTGAGGGGGCAGGACCATAACTCATGAGTGGCAGAGCCACAAGTGAGTTATACGAACATACGAAGAAGTCAGCAGAAGGAAGGCCCTTTGGTCTATCAAGTCTGCTCGTATTGCAGGGTCCACAGCTTGAGCTAATGTCCCTGCCCTCCCACCCTCCCCACTCCTCCCATCCTCCCTACCATTATCCTTACCTTCCCCCTATGCCTATCCCAGCCTCTCTTAAAGCTTCCCACTGTCTTCAACGAGATGACCTCTGCCGGCAGCGCATTCTAAGTGTCCACCACCCTCTCTGTGAAGAAGTGCTTCCTGAGTTAGGAAAGTCCTGCCCACGCACAAGTGATAATAAATTGCCTGTTTTATTTATTTAGTTAAAAGTTTGGTGTCTTGACTAAGGCTATTGAATATTTGATATATACAGCACTAGTTTATAAATTGTAGCTTTCAGATCTGCAGTTAGTTTGAAGAGTTTGTTGTTTTTCTTTGACAGCTGGCTTCAGTGCTGTGCTAGTATAGTGATGTCATCAGCACTGTGAAGGCTGCTCTTTGATTGGTTCAGTATTCCACTGTGATAACAGTAACCTTAAAAATATCCATTGTGACAACAGTAACAATATTTTTTGATATGTTAAGATATGTTAATATTACTGATGTCACTAGCTACTTTTTATTTTGTCATGTTTATCGCCACTTCTGTTCTTTGTGTGCTTTTGTGTGTGTATGTCTGTGTATGTATATAACGTATATACTATCAACATGCAAACCGGTCGAGAGCAGCTTCCACAGTGCTGATGACATCACAGTAGCTCTGTGCAGTACCGAAGCCAGCAGCTATAAAAAAAAAAATTGGAGAGAAACTTACAATCACAGATGTATACATCAAATACGCAATGGCTGGACCCAAAATACACAGTTTATCTACACTTGTGAAGAGGCAGGACTTAAATAATTCATTTGTGACTTTGCACAAATGTTTACCTTCACTTAGAAATCTTGCTTTAATGTAGCTTCCATCAATCAGTGTGGGTGTGACAGGATCAGAGCCCCTGTCTGAATTTGTGCTATAATAATCTAGGTGTGTAAACATGCTATACCCTATTTTCTAAAGAAATATCATGATCTCATGTCAAATGAGTCAGCCTGTCTATGTTTATTTAGGATGAGTCAGCCTGCCTGTGTTTACTTAGAGAATTGTGAATCAGACAGCTTACATGGTGCTGACATCATCAGTAGGCAGGAATAAACACCTGCCTCCTGAGATGCAAAACAGATGAGTCAGTCGGTCAGTAGAGACCTGACTGTCGTGGAGGAAGCATCTTGTGGTACATGCAAGTTTTCATGTGCTAAGAATATATTTGGCTGGAACTAAACCTGGAAGGGGGAATTGTCCACTGTTTTTGCAAACCTGATGGACTAATCACCAATTTCCTTTTTGTATGTTATTTTTTTATTTTGTAAAAAAAAAAATATATTGCAAAGCGCATTCTACACCTTTTACCTGTGTTTATTGTATCTGTCTACCCACTAACCTTCACAGTGGGCAAGAGGCAGAATGCAGAGGTAAGGAGAGTGTCAACCCCTGGATGGGGAAGATGGCAGGCAGTGGTGGCTAAGCATGACGGGAGATAATGTAGATTGGTGAAGGGCTTTTTATCTGTAGCTTCCCTTATCGGAATGGGGGGTCACCTGATTGGCTAAGAGAGAAGTACAAGTGTGTGATTATCTGCCCAGAGTAACATCCCTTTGCTTCATTCAGGCTGCCAGCCAAATTACATAAAATACCCATACACCTCCTCCACACTCAGAACTAAATCCAATTGAAGCCATTTATTTTCCCTGAAGTAAAGCCTCCACCACCAGCCTGTACAGTCTTGCCTCCCTTCCTCTTCAGTGTAGTTGATAAATGATAAAAAATAAAGCACTCTTTCAGTATGTACATATCCTGGCTGGCATGTACTACTCCAGCTTCCTAACTCTCCTCACCCCCTTTCACTGTACCTCATCCTCTCACGTCAGCTTCACTTTCTGTCAACTGCGTCAACACTGTAACAATATCTCTCCCCAGAAACATCATCATAAATGCCACTTTCACCTCCCACTCCAAAAACTGATGAACATAACCAGTCAACTTTAGGAAACAGCACTGTACTGTGGGGCAAGTGGGTGAGTGACTCAACAGACAAGCAGGCACACACTCACACACACAGAGGCAGGGAAATGGGACAGCATAAAGACAGAAACAGATCCCAGCATGTTAGACCATGGTAATGTGACAGTATTGCTCGTCCAACAAACACTGCAAATAACAAAGTAAGAAAATCTCCTTGTAGATAATTACAAAAATAAATCTCTAGTGTGTGTTTGCAAGTACAAGGGGAGTCATGACAAAACTAGACTGACAGTTGTCTCTTTGAAAGAGATTACCTGTATAAAATGATCTCTGTAAAATAATACAAGTTTATTTTTTTTTTTTGTTGGGTAGGACCCATTTTATAAGTGCAGTAAGACACTTTAGGAATGTGTAGGGATGTCTAGGGGTCAGAATTGGCACTGGCCCACGAGTCAAATGCTGGTAGATTATGTATCGAGCTAGTAACATTTTCCTTTAGCTAGCCCTGCGGGTATGAACTAGAGAAGGTAACATTTCAGTAAGTATACTAGCTAGGTCAGTGGGACAGTCTATGGGGCTAGTGGAATTTTCTAGTCACTAGACCTGCTGGCTGTGGCGACAAACCTTAAATTCAACCCCTTGATATGTAATTATAGTCAGTTGTTGCACTTTGCTCTCGTGTGTTTAAAGGCACTCCACACAAGCAACTCATGCTCAACAACACACTCGAGGCATGTGACTGACCCATAATTACATACCATGGTGTGCCTTATTGCATGCATTAGTGTTTAATTTTGTTTTGTATTCAGCTTTTGCTTCACTCACTGTTAATGCTGCTTGTCCCTCTTTTGGCTGTGGCAACTTCCAGTCTCCACTCTTGATCTTCCTGGACTAAGTCTCCATCACTCATTCATACTAGTGGGATAGTGCCAAAGGTGCTAGGACCAAGCAGGAGCCTAACACATTTTCAGAAGGGTGGTAGCCGAGACAGGACTGCTTTGACACACCATGAGACTAGCTCTCGCCTGTGTAGGCTATCTCGGCATCGACCCTCCAACTGCCTCAGTTCCTGTTCTCCCGCCGTCGAGTGCGCTAGGATGTCGATGTCGCTCGTCTGCCAGAGTCAAAGTTTTCGTCTATATGACAGCAGCTTTTACCGTTTGATTTAATATTTTAGTAGTAATTTCTTATTTTACGAACAAGAAAAGAAGATTATGAAGAAGAAAAAGAAATTCTTTCCTGCCATCAATGGAGTCGTCCTTAGATGGTAGCGGTGTCGGTAGGAGGACTTCGTTTGAAAGTTTTTGTGGCAGAGGGACTGTGTCCAGTCTGGTCCACCGCCCTTAATGAGCAGGAGTCCGACTATGGACAGTCCTGTGCTTTTATGAGCGGGGGGGCTGTCACCGAAGAAGCACAAATCTAGGGTTCCAGGGATCTGGCTCCGCTTAACACCGAGCTCTTCTTCCTCGTTGGGGAAGAAGAATCAGTGCCGGCCTCGGTTGCCCTTTGAGTATGTCTCTGCGAGGATTGTTTGTGGAAGGAGCGATAGGCCTGAACCGACTTTGGTGGGTTCCCCTGGGCCCCACTCCTAACGGCTGCATTCTCAACTCCAAACTCCATGTCTGTCCTCGTTGTAGCTCTAGTGAGCAGTTTCACCTCTGGGCCGCTCCTGTGGAGCAGGGGGTTTCACTTCTCCGGTTTTTCCTGGCTGTGTTCCTGATTTCGGGGCTTCTCGGCCTCGGAGCCATTGGACTGGAGCTGGGTCGAATGGATCTGGATGAGCGCGGTGCCCTCTTGGTGTCTTCGCCATCGTGTCGACCCCTCGTGCCTACCCCCTCTCCCTTTTCCATCCAGGGGCCGGCAGAGGCACCACCTTTTTCCTTCTCCTCAGGATTTCCATTGGCATTTTCCTTCGGCGCAGTGGTTCGGCGCTGTAGCTTGGTGCCTTGGTCGGCGCCGTACCTCGGAGCCGTGGCTCAGTGCCTTGGTTGGCGCCATCACTCTGTGTGGCACTGTGGGTGCTGTTGATGCTGTCGTTGGCGTCGCTAGTGGTGCCGCGGTTGTCTGGGTGGTGCCGTGCACCTGTGGGCAACGCTGAGCACCTGCAGGCGCTGCAGATGGTGCCAGGCAGTCGCGGGTGGTGCCGCGGGCACCTGTGGCTGGTGCCCATGGGTGCCATGGGCTCAGGTGCCATTCTTGTCATGGGTACCATGGTGCCATGGGTGTCGGGGGTGCCCTCAGGCGCCATTGCTGCATGGGTGACAGAGCTGCCTGCGGATACCGCCACGGGTGCCCTTGGGTATCGCCCAGGTTGGCATAGGCACTGCTTGGTGCCCTCCTGTGTCACAAGTTATGCTGGTGCTGCGGGGGTGCTAGTGGGTGCTGTCTGGCAGAATTAGTGACACATTTTTCCTTTCCGGACTTCTCCACAGAACTTGTGGCAGGATGTTTTCCGCAGAATGAAGTCCTGTTCTGTGGATTATTTTTTCCACACATCTTAGTGAGTGGCGGTCTATGTGGGATCTTGTGTCATACAGCGGTTTTCTGCTGATGGAACTCTGCTGTACTGTTTTGCCAGCGGAATCTTTCATTCCGCTCAGCACTTTCTCGGCTCCCTGCGTGGTACCAAGCTCCTCGACATCCTTCCTAATGGCTGGAGTCTCTAGTGGCTCTGACCGAGACCTCCCTTAGAGGTCCTTCTGGGGTAGAAGTGCATGTAGATGGGTCTTTCCCTGTCCTTCTGGTCAGTAATACAGCAGATGACTCATTTTATATACTGAAGGGCATGTCCTCTCTGTCATCAGAGTCCGTGATGGAAGATCTTTTCAGTAGTTCCGCAGTAATGTGGTCCACTATAGTATTTCAGACTGCGTCCATGGACCATACACTTCTGCGTCTAGACTTTTTCAGTCGTCAAGACAATTACATTCTGTGGAACATTCTAATTTAATGGTCGGGAGCTGCTCATTGATAGGGGTATATAGCCCCCTTGTGATATGGCCCCTTCAGTGGCTTCTTCGGCACAGGTGGTTAACATCTCTCCAGCTGTGATTATTAGTCCTGTCATGATTTCAGTATGGACGCTCAGGCTCCTTCTGCTCTCATATGGAGAACATCTTTGTTATTTTGTATCAAGACAATCCTTGCAAAATAGCAGCCTGAAAGCCTTGTTAGGCTTGGACTATATACTGTATATATAAAAAAATATTTTATCACAGCACAGGGCCTAGCCGAAATTACCTGATACCCCCCTTTTTGGATCTGTTCAGGTTCCGCCTCAGCCACTGAGGCGCTCATCTCCAAAGTACGGTAAAGAGTACCTGACTTCTTCTTCCCCAGGGGGGAGTCCGATCCAGCGACGGTATGGGTCATCTCTTTCTCTAAGAGAGATTTCTCTCATTCAGAGACATTTCCTAGACCTAGGCGGCTACCCAGTCTGTTAATTCCCCTTTCTTTTTATCAGGCTTTCTTCTCTTGAGCAGAGCCTCGCAGCAACAGAAGCGACTCTCCACTGAGTCGGAACTCAGGTTCCTACTTCCTTGCTTGCTTTAACTTAACAGGCGATCTACTCCTTCGTGACCGAAGGACACATCTGGAATCGAGCAACCCTGCTCAGCATGCCTTCCTGGTAAAACTCATAAATAAATAAATAAGGTTAAGTAGGTCTTTTTTCTAAGGTAGCTTCTCAGATATTCACACCTTCAGTTTCTGCGCACTGGTTCCATGCCAGGTGCTCATGAAGCTATCCTCTCCAATTACGTGATGGAGTTGTGATGTTTGTTTTTCAGAAAACAAACTAGAATCCTTTCCTACTCCCTTCAGGTATGTTAGAGTGAGTAGTGCCTCATCGCATTGAGTCACTGCCGCTTTCAGTCACTTTCAACGAATTTGTTAGCCCTAATTTGGTCCCGCTGTGTCCCTCCTCGACGCACATCTGCCTCTATTTGCCTTAGAAATCCAGCCTCTTGTTTTTTTCTCTCTGAATGTTTTTTTATGCAGTGGATATGTCTTCCTGTACATTTTTCCTTTCTTCCCTGAGTTCAGAGACTGCTGCTACAGTTGTACACACAGGGGCAGGATGGTTCCTTTTTGGAATATGCAGTGGGTAGGATCTGGTTCTGCTAGACCACCACAAGAGGCTTCTAAGTCGTGCTTGGCCTTCCATCAGGAAGGTTCCAGTGACTAAGTGGAGACCATTCTCCTTGATGGGCTAACCCCACCTGGGCCCCCTTTGCTCGCCAAGTAAGGAGTTCAAGTGCTCCAGGACCTGTTGTTCACAGATCAGCCATACTTGATAGTTGGGGGTTTCCATCTGTGCTTTCTGGTCTACCCTGAACTAGTAGACTTTACCTCTGACTCTCTCAGTTCCTGAGGTCCCTTTATATTACATTTGTACATGTCTTTCACACTATTAATTTTGGTACTAGACGAAATTGTGAGGCCAGGTTCTTGCCGCTCTTCTAGAGTGGTTGCGGCTTCCTGGCAGACTTTCATTTTGTGCCCATTGCAGTCATCTGCAAAGAGGTGAGTTACAACTCGGCGCTTATCTTGTAAGCACTATGTTCTAGATGCTCTTTACAAGACAGCTCTTTTTATTAGCAGGACAGTCCTTGGCCGTCCTTTCTAGTGAACCTATCCTACCACCCTACTCAGGGTTGTTGGTTTTTTAGCTGAGTACTCTCTCCACTAGTGTGAATGGCGATGGAGACTTAGTCCAGGAAGATATGCGATGCGCTTACCGTGTTATTGATCTTCTTGGACGGTCTCCATCACTCGTTCTACGCCCTCCCACCATCCCCTGTTCACTTTGTTTTCTTCTGGTCTTCATGGTCCTATGGTTCAGACTGTGAAGGCATTGTTCTTGACCTTTGTTGCAAGGCCATCTGGGCTCTCTCAGGCCCAGAAACTCAGGATGAGTTATTCTCATTAGTTACGCTGCACCTCCTCGGTCGAAAAGGTACTGAGGCGGTTGGAGGGTCGACGCCGAGATAGTTTACACAGACACGTAGCTTGTCTTTGGTGCCACGATGTTAGGTCCTGTCTCAAGCGCTGACTGAAAAATTTTAGGCTCCCGCTAGGTCCTAGCGCCTCTGGCGCTATCCCACTAGTGTGAATGAGTGATGGAGACTGTCCAAGAAGATCAATAATTACAGTAAGTACGTAATTTCCATTTCTTTCCACCTCTCTTATGGAGCAGCTATGCAGTCTTGTGGCCTCACAATGGACAGCATTTTACTGCAGTAGAAGGGTAAACCCTTTTTGGCCCACTCCAGTGGTCGCTGTGCCTGTGAAGCACTGCAGCATTCTCTGACTACGGCTGCCCGTTTAATTGCTCCCAGAACGCTGATCTGCTGCATCTGAATGTTGTGTACTACCACTGCACCATTTGGCAGCTTATGCTTTTTCTAAACAGAACTCATTGTGAGGTCTTGGGCATAGATTTGTTTTGAACCTCTTTTTGACAACTCCAAAGAGCCATGAGGGATGGAATGCTGGTTACATTAGTGTCTGTAGCTGAAACACACAAGTAGGAGATTGGTTATGCCCAGTGGTTCTCAAAGATGCATACTTCCATTTTCCAGTCTAATTGTCATATTGGTTATCAAAAACATCTCAATGGTGCAGCTGTAGGGCTATTTCTCACTATCCTGGTGACTCTGGTTCTGGAATGAGCCTGGGTTGTCGGGAGATCGAGTATCACAGATGACACTCTCAGTAAGGATAGCACGGTCCTCACTGCAATACTGACACCTGGGTAATGTCCACGAGCGGCAGTGCAGCTGAGTCCACTGAACAAGAGGTAGAAGACATCGACAGGGGACCTGTGCTGTGCACACAATGCATACGCATGCATATTGGTCCCCTTCACACACCGTCATCAAAACAAAATCTCTAGTGTCTTCATCTAAATACAGTGGGCTGAGTGTAGTACAGAATGACTGCTTTGTGCATCATGTTACATAGAGCATTTTGCGCATCCTGAGTGCCTATCGGACACCCGTGGATGTACTGACACCCCCCCGCTATAATTTTCCACCCAATGCCCCAACCACACACGAACATACCCAGCTGCATGGCCATTCGGGGAATGGGCATGGCTGTGCCTGAACCCGACGATGCATGGCATACACAAAACCTTTTTGTGCTCTGCCAGCCCGGGGATTTGTCACATGTCGTAACAGTTGCTTACCCCTCTCCCCTCCGACAGCCATCTAGACTCATTTGTGTCACACTGCCATATACCCCTGCCCCTCTCTGTGCCACAGAGGGCTGGGGTGAGGATGAATGCAGTGGGGCACAGTTGACAATAAAGCAGCTGTGCCTTGTGGGAAGCCGGTAGTCCATATGTAGACTGCTCTGTTCCGTGATCCCCTGCTCCTGCAAGTAGTCTACTGTAAGAACAGCTGTGGCTTCTGATTGAAAGCCCAGAGTCTGGCCCAGGTCCATCCCTCTGGCCTCACCTGCTGCATGAAGCTACCCATCAGTACATATTTGCAAAGATGAAATTATTGTCTTTACAGTTACTATCTTTAACTTTTCTTTGTTCATATGTTTGTTAGAACTCCGAGGTCCACAGGCCGAGGCAGGATGGAGGTAGGTCCAGTGATTCCCCCAGGGAGTTAACCAGGGAGAGACTGGGGGGGGGGGTCATCCAGCCTAGGGATCCCTGAAGGGAACCGCTGTGACAGAGAGACGGGGGCAGTAGAAAACAGTTAAAATAAAGAACTCCGAGGTCCAGAACTGGCCACCACTCCCCATTTTTATTTTTAGTGAGGAAGTACCACAGGAATTGGTGCTTCGGAACATGCTCTATTGCTTTTAGAACTAACAGTTTTTCTACTTCTGTCTGAAGCAAAGGCAGGTTTTCTGGTGCTGGGGCCCTTTGTTTTGTAAGGACCAAGTATTTCGGAATTGTTATAAATGACAGGGTAATCCTCTATCTCATTATCTCCATGACCCACTGATCTGTGGCGATTTTCTCCCATTCCAAGAGATAAAAATGAAGGATGACCCCCAACTGGCTGCGCTAGGGGAGTAACAGCATGGAACATGACAGTCAAGGAATAGGTTTAGTAGGAGCAGGAGGAGTAGAGGAAGCCTGAGGCCTGCATCCTTTTCTATGTTTAATTCTAGTAGCACCCATTCTCACAGAATAATTGGTTTGGAAGTAGGATCTGCTTTGGACATGCCCAGTGTTGGAATGACACTTTATGAGCTTTGGGAGCTAGAGGGGCCATAAGGGTCCTATCTTTAAATTGAGCCCCCCTTCCCATTATAATGACAGTGATGTGTGAGCTACCGGGGCTTACTTCAGAGCTACCGGGGCCAAGCCCTGGCAAGCCCCCCTGTAATTCCAGCACTGGCTCCCATACCCTCCCAGACTAAGAGCTAAATAACTACAACCTCTGCTATCCCGTATAGTGATGGTCATGTGTGTGGCCTTTCACTTTGCCCTTCTCTATGTAGATTTCTATTCTGTCCTCAAACCGAAAGTCTCAAAGCGAAAATCAGAAACTGTTTGCTGTAGATCAGTAAATGACAGGTTAGTTGTCCTGAGCCAGACAAATCTCCTTGTGACTACTGTCTTGCTCACACTTTTGTCTGCAGTGTCATTCAACCCCACAAGCAACTGAAGCTACTGCCTGGAAGCCTCTAGGCCAGCATTCACTACATGAGCACATGTGCTTTGTTTTCTGTTGACACACTTGCACACAGGCAGTATGGAAAACCAGAGAGTAAATTGGTAATTAGAAGAGTAGCCAATAGAGGAAGCCTGCCCTAGTGCCACGGTTGCATAAAAACTTATTTTTCTAGAATATTTGTCTGGAGGGGCTGATAAAAGTCCTACTTTTTTGGCAACTGTTTGCATAACTCTTTATGCAGGGCAGAAAAGTGGCACCTGCAATTCAGTGCAAAAAAGTGCAAAATAATGCACATAGGAAGAAATAATCCAAGGGCAAATTACTGCTGGGGGGAGGGGGGGGCCCTGCAGGTCACGGAGCAAGAAAAGGACCTGGGAATTTGGATCACTGACACTTTAAAGGTTAGGAATCATTGCGAATGAGCGGCTGGCAAAACAACGAATGTTGGCGTGCATAGGGAGGGGCTTCACAAGCAGGAGGGGGGAGGTGATCATGCCACTATACAAAACACTGGTCAGACCACAGCTGGAGTGTGGAGTTCAGTTCTGGAGACCCCATTTGCAGGGGGACAAGAATAGGCTGGAGAGGGTCCAGAAAAGGGTGACCAAGGTGATCCAGGGGATGCGTGGCAGGCAGTATGGGGAGAGCTTGGTCTGTATACACTGGAGGTGAGAAGGGAATGGGGAGATATGGTGGAAACCTTCAAATACATGAAGGGAACAAATAAAGTACAGGGAGGTAGCATCTTAAAACTGAGCAAAAACAAAACCACCAGAGGTCATGTACTCAAGCAGGAAGGGGGCAGATTTCGTGGGGGGTGCTGCTTCTCAGAGAGGGTTGTCGGTCTGTGGAACAATTTGGCGGAATGGGCAGTGGAGGTGGATACGGTGGATAAATTCAAAAGAGCATGGGATAACTACATGGGAACAGGCAAAGGGGGGAGGGGTGGGCTGTTTCTTTCGAGCAGACTAGATTGGCCGAATGGCCCTTTTCTGCCTGATTCTATGATTCCTTCTGGAAAAGACTGTGCTAAGAAAACTTCATCTCCCCCTTTAGGTACAGCATATTTTTTCTCCAATTTTGTGTCAGTTGGCTGTGCTGAAGAAGGCTGTTTAGAACATTCTGAAGATCAAACTTTTGGTTTAATTTAGTTTGGTACAGAGAAATTTGTCTCAAAGGTTTTGCCTAGAGTGGATCAGTATGAGGAGCCTGGGGAAGACCTCTTTGTTCCCCACTCGCTGTGTGTTATACAGTGGAGGAGCAGAAAGGCCTTGCCCTTAACAATATCCAGTTAGGCATCTATAAATTACAGACACTGCCATGGTTTCAGGATTGATTCTCCTCAAGTTTATGAGAAGTACTAGACCAAGCTATATAGCTAATTGGCAATTGCCTGGGACCCATCTGATGTGCCTTGCCGTTTCTGCAGAGTCAGCAACAACTGGTATTTCAAGCAGGAACCGCATTCTTTAACCAGAGGGGAGTCCTAGCCTCCTGCCAGTCAGTTATTAGTTGGGTGTGCCGCCATTCTTCCAGTGAGGGATCCAGTTTCCTAGTCTTTTTCCAGCTAAGTAGGGTGGAAGGATATGGAAGCAACAGGGAATATGGGATGCTGGCATCGCGAGCAGCAGCTCAGCCACTGAGTCAGCCTTTCTCCTCCATCTTAACCCCATCCCAGTCTGGCTTTAAGAGCTTGCACTCCAATGTGTCATCCCTACTCATGTATACAGACATCATCTTGAAGGGAATGGATAATGCCTTCTCACCTCTGATATCTTTGACAACATGGTCAAAGGCTTCAGTGAAAATGCCAAATCTGTCCTGCTGTACAGACTTGCTGGGGCTGGCCTATCGGACCTCATGGTCAAATGATTCAGCTCCTACCCAACAGACAAGTCTCAAGCAGTCCTCATAAGTAACTCCCTGCTCCACCAAACAGTTCAGGTGTACTGCAGGGCCCTGTCTTGGCCCCATTCTGTTCTCAATTTTCCGGAATTACAACCCCTACCCCACCAAGGCTTATGTCTCCTCATACATTCATAGATATGTAAATTATACTGGTCCCAATACCCCCAGAACTGGCTGCACAGCACCAGTGTAACTTAATGTCCATCACTGGATCTGTGTCACGAAAATCCCATGACTTTTGGCACCAGGCAGCAAATGGCCAAAATCCCATCTCCATGATTCTGGATGGCTGCCAGCTGCACAGTCACCTCCTCCTAACACATGGATCTTTTGTTGGATCCTCATCTCGATTTCTTCACGCACACACACACCTCTTTGAATATAAACATAATTTATAGGCCTCCTGCATTTCGGGAACAGAGTCCACATCATTAAGCTGATTTACAGCCACGTAGTATTTTTTTCACCTAGCTGTTTGGTCCTCATCAACTCCTCCAGTCAACTGGCAGCAGGGACACATAGATATTTTACAGGTTTTCTCCCCTGACCCCCCAACTTGGCTTTTTAGCCCGTGCGGCGTGTGAGGCAAGCTCGCACCCGTGGCACCAGCTCAGCCCCTTCCACCTCCCGTAAATGTTTGCGGCCCCCTCTCTGCCTATGCTACCCCCCAGACCTCCACCTGGTGGGTGCAGAACTACGGGGGCAATGCGCCAACCCACCCTCGAGAGAGGAGAGCTGCCCATCGACATGCTCAATCCTGCACCACCCACCCACGCCGGTGACCTGAGGTCGTTCCCGAACCTGGGTTGCTGGCGTAGTGCGAAGTGTGGTTTCCAGCACCTCAACCCTCCACGCCACCAGGCCACAACCACCTAGTATTTGACTGTTTTTTGTTTGTTCATTTGTTTGTTTTGCTTTTTGTCTCTGCTGTGTTTTGTAAATCTCCTGTTGGTCAGGTAAAAGGTGTCAATCACCCACTTTGTTCATCTGTAGTTGAAGTTTTACTAGTAGATTATTATGTTGTTGCAAACTTGTAACATGGTACAGGTATATTGGCATGGAATCCCTAAAGTTGTGTTGAGTTTGTTTTGTTTTTTTTTTTGTTTGTTTTTCCAAACTGGCAATTTAAATGAGATTACGGTTATGCAGCTTCTTGTTAAAACTGGCTTAGATTATACTTCATCTGAAACTTAGTCACTTTGTATTGGGAGATGTTTATAACTCTCAGGACCACAATTGCTACAGGGATAAACAGTCTGATTGTTTTCTTTTCATAATAGCACTGCTTTCCATGGGGCATATAATGGTTAAATGCATTTGTTTTACACCAAGCTAGAATTTATAATAGTTCAAAACTGTCGGTTGTATTTAAGTGGAAGTATGGTTGTATAATCCCATACAGGGGCCATCAAACACTGATGTTAAATTGAGCGTTCAGCTAATTATGTCAGCCATTGGATTTACCACCAGTGTTTGGAGTTTGGCTGTTGCATGTACCTGTATTATTATTAGGTAGAACATTTACTGTACCTTGATAAAGATTCATTCTGGGGGGGTGTGGATACAGTTCATTATCCACACAAGCTGATCTGTTGGACATCTTTAAGCTAAGCTCCTTCCACCAACTAGGCTGTATATCCCCCCAATTCTGCCCTGTGACGTCCGATCTTTCTTTCTGGTGGAAGAACGGGTTGCCTTCTTTGCACTTCTGGTAAGGAATAAGTGTGCCATAGGTGAACGCTTAAAAATTGTCAAACCTTGTAGATTTATTTCCCCAGTCCCTTCGACTCGATGGCATTAGTGAAGATGGAACATGGGAAGCCAGAGTTCATATTTTGTGTTTGGTGCCAGCAGAAGTTGTCGGCCACCAGTCCACATGATACGTGCCTGTACTGCCTGGGCAGGAAGCACAACATGGCCCAGTGCAGCCTTTGTTCATCAGTGCTCCCTGAATCTCTGGAAGAAAGAAGGCATCGACTTATCCTCGGACGACCTTTGGAGTGGGATCCGAAAGACCTGCTGTAAGGGTCGCAAGAAGGTTTCAGCGACTGCAGGGTCTGCTTTTCAGCTTGTAGCCTATGAGAAGAATACAGCGGTTGCTGTGGTGGGTACCTCCTCAGTCTCTGCACTGCTTCCAGCTGAGGCCAGCATTGCAGGGTCGTTCATGAAGGGGTTCTGTAAAATGTGCATAACCCTCAAGACCTCAGGGGAGAGCCCTGCCCACCACGGCAAGAAACACAAGCTCTGCTGGTGCCAGTCGTGACTTGTGGGACTGGGAGAGATCGAGGTCCCCCGATCGCTCGACTCTGGTCGAGGGGAAGGTCGAGAGCTCCTCGGTACACCCATTGCACTGCCACAAGATGTGCCAGTGCTACGAGGAGCTCCTCTGGCAACAGTGGCCCATTGCAGGGCAGGGTAGGGCTCTACCCCTGGACCTTTGATCACCTGATAGCTGTTAGTCATGCCCTTGCCAGTCCATGCAGTGCAGATGTTTCCTGCAACTGCCTCTTCACTGCTTCAGGTAGAACTGCCACCACTGCAGCTGAAGGTGGACACTCTGACCAAGGAGACCTGTTCTGCCACCGGCTTGCCAGGCCAGTTGTCAGTGGACATCACCCAAGTAGAAGACACTGGCAGTGCTCTGCAGCAAGAAACGGTCGAGGGCCGTATTTGTGGAGTCCTCGGATGACCTGGACCGCTTAGCCATCGCCATCTCTGAGACTCACCTCCTTGACCAGGGCTCAGTGGAGGTGTCGTTCAGGGCACTCACCTTATTAATATCATAGTCCATGCATGTCCCTTTAGAGCCAGTCCAGAAGAGGGTGAAGTGCCCTTTCATGGACATTTTGGATGAACACGAGTCCTCAGGGGTTGCCTTTTCCTTGGCTGAGGCCATCTTGGGACTGGCCCTGAAGCTTTGCCAGCATCCTGCCCGGTACCTTCCACCTGCATGATCTTTAAGTATGCTGTCCCTGCCGGGTCCCTTTCTGGTTTCGCAGATTGCCCTTCAGCCAGAAGACTGGTTTCTGATTCGGTCTTATGCAAATCCAGGGGCCAAAGGGATGTGGACAAGCCTCTAGACAAGGAGTCAGAATATTGACCACAGCGCTAAAAAGGTTTACGCTGTGGCATCCTTGGGTCTCTGTCAGGTGAGTTATAGAATCATGGCCAACTGTGGGCACTCACTGATGGGAGTCCTGGATGAGATCCTCCCTCACCTCCCTACTGATCAGCAGATGGTGAAGTAGGTCAGAGTCCAAGGTCAGTTGCTGGCTAAGCACCATCTCTCTAGACAGCCTTGGACATGGGTGACCTTTGTGCTCTTGCCATGGCAGCAGCCGTTGCCATGCATTACAGGGCCTGGATGTGTTTGTTCACCTTCACTACAGACACCCAGCATTGGCTGGCTGATGTCCCTTTCCTGGGCACCAACCTCTTCGTTCCTGGGGTAGAAGGACATCTCACCTGTTGCAAGAAGTCCAGTGCCCCCCAATTGAGTGGCATCATCCCAGAAGGACCAGAAGAAGAAGCCTAAGAAGCAGACTTTTAAGTTTAGGTTCTTTCAGCCACAGCCTTCCCAGCAGCAGACTTAATGGGGCAATACCAGGAGTGGTGTCTGAAGCTCAAGTTCAGTGGCCAGGGCCCTAAGAAAGGTGTGGGCAGGGGTAGAGGTGCCGCTCTGGTTGCTGCATCCGATGCCCCAGTAAAGGCTGCATAGTGAGAGGTTGGAGAGCATCATCTCTGTGCTCGTCCTATCCTTGCCTGCATTCCCAGTCAGGGGTCAGCTATATCACTCTGTTCCATGTTGGTCTGCTATCAAAAGGGATAAGTGGGTGCTAGAAATGGTAGGCAAATGGCTGCCTGTGGACTTCGAGGCTTTCCTGTTTTATCGACTCAACGCTCTTCGGGAATCCAGTGTGTCACTGGACACACTATTTTCATTTTAGGAGGGCATTGTTCAGGTCCTCGTGGAAGGAGTCATAGCCCGTGTCCCAAATGCCCTTGCCAGTCAGGGTTATGTGTCCAGTTACTTCCTGGTTGTGTAAAGGGGGTGGGTTGGAGTCCCGTACTGGAGCTGCACAATCTGAGCCAGTTCATGTGGAAGCACAAGTTCTGGATGGTTAGTCTGAATTAAATTATTCTGTCACTGGAGTAAACCATATGGTTTTGCTCTCTGGACTTCCTGGATGTGTTTTTCCACATCCCAGTCTGTCCCACTGCCAGTACCTCCTGTTCCAAGCTGAAGGGGTCATGTACCAGTTCCATGTCATGCTCTTCGGTCTCTCCTCAGCACCCAGGGTCTTTACCAAGTACTTTACAGTGGTGGCAGCCTTCCTGAGGCACCGAGGCATCAGGGTGTATCCCCATCTGGACAACCGACTGATGGCTGGGTCATCCAAAGAGACCGTAGAAAGGTCCAGAGATCTGGCTCTCCAGACCTGCTGAGACTTGAGCCTGCTGGTCAGCCCAGACAAGACCAAGCTGATGCATTTTCCAGGGGTGTTCATATCAAAACTTTTATGACTTGCCCAACCATGACTATAGCAAATTTTCACTTGCCCTATTCATTACAGTGAAATTAGCTCTTTTGTACTCTGCCCTTCAAGAAATTTACTTGCCCCAGATGGGGGCGCCAGTAGGATTTGCACACCCTGGCCTTGCAGATGACCAAGTTCATTGGGCAGAACTAGACTCCCAGCAGCCAAGGCCTGCGGACTGGGGCCCTGGATCTTGCCTTCTTTGCCTGATCATTTCCGGTTGGGCTCTCACACCCTGGCAGAGATTTCCTGTGGCTGCTGGAGTACATGGCATCCTGCACCAGTGTGGTCCATTGGGCCCACTGGAGGATGTACCACCTGCAGTGAGAATTGGGCTGTCAGTGGTCCCAGCACCTAGGCCACTTGGACCAGACAGTCACAGTGACCCAGTCGATGTGGGTTGCCATCCAGTGGTAGCTGATCCCAGAACATCTGGAGGAATGAATCCAGTTTGTCTGACCAGAACTGACAGTCATGCTCACGACAGATGCTTCTTGTTGAGGTGGGGAACACACGTGGGAGGCCACAGAGCCTATGGGTTCTGGTTGCCCCAGAAGTTCTGTCAGCACATAAAACTGCTGAAGCTCCATGCACTGCAGCTTGCTCTGATGGAATTCATTCCTCTATTCAGGTGTCAGGTAATGCAGGGTCAGACAGACAACACCACGACCATGATGTTCTTCAACAGGCACGGTGGTACACACTCCCTTCCCCTGTGTCAAGAGGCTGTCCACACCTGGATCCTCATGCACAGCCTGGGTGCAGATCTCCTGGCGATCCATGTCATAGGAGTGAACAGGCAGCTGGCATACGCTCTCAGCTGAGTTGGAGCTACGGCGCTCGAGTGGCCCCTTAATTAGGAGGTGGTGAATCACCTGCTGTCCCTATGGGACACTCCTTTCGTGGATCTGGTTGCCTCCTGGGAGAATGCAGAACTGAGGCTGTTTGTGCCCACTTGTCACAGTCCGGGACACTGTTGGATGGTTTTGCAAGATCTTGGACACCAGGTGTCATGTACGCTTTCCCTCCCTTTTGCTTGCTGCACAAGATGGTGGCCATGGCCCAGAAGGACAAGGTGCGGATGATCCATATAGCTCCAGACTGGCCAAGGCAGTTCTGGTACCCGAATCTCCTCAGCAGCAGATTTCTGTGGTGGCTGCCTGTTCACCTGGATCTGCTGACCAGGCAACAGGGGATGATCCTACACCTGGTCCTGAGAGTCCTGCACCTCTTGGCCTGGTTCCTGAACGGCTAGAGTTCCAGCCCTTGGGTCTTTTGGAAGATGTGCTCCTCATTGTGAGGCCTCCCAAAAAGAGTCAGCTCATCGATGTTATGCATGTAAATGGAATAGGTTTTCCATATGGTTCCAGGGCAAGGAGCTTGATCCCCCTGCCTTCCCTGTGGTGAGCATCTTGGAACACCTCTGGTCCCTCTCTCAGTTGGGACTGCAAGACATGACCCTCAGGGTGCACCTGGCAGTCAACCCTGCTTACCAGACATGGGCTGGCAAGTCGGTGGCCAAGGAGAAGGTGGTCAGGTGCTTTCTCAAAGACCTAGACCACTTGTCCCCTCTGGTGCGGGAACCATCACCATCATGGAAGTTGCTCCTGGTGCTGGCCTTATTCATTGGCAAGCCATTTGAGCCTGTGCACAGGTGTGAGATGTCTCTCATGTCGTGGAAGACTGCCTTCTTGGTGGCCGTCATATCAGCCAGAAGGATTAGTGAGCTCCAGGCACCCTCAGTGGAGTCTCCATATCTGGTCTTGCACAAGGATAAGATCATCGTTTGCCCCCACCCGAAGTTCCTTCCAAAGGTAGTATCGGAGTTTCACCTTAACCAGGTGATTAAAGCAGCAGTGCATAAATGTGGTGAAAATTTTGAGCTATACTTTTTTATTCTATTTTAGATTGCCCCTTATCTACTGACTTGTATGATGCCCTTCTTTCCACAATTAAGTTTTCATCAGTATTCTCAGTTGTTTTTAAACATTAGTTGTTCAGAATCACTTCTGTTGTTACTAAAATGAACTGGCATGCAGCAGGCAGTGCTCCCTGACCTTAGGAAACAGTAGGTGTTCAAAAACAGCTGGGAACAGTGATGAAAACCTGGTCCGAGCCATATTAAAATCATGCTCTTTTTATTATTTCAAGTGTGAAAAATACTAAAGTAGACTCAAAACAGAGAAAGAAGGGTATCGTACAAGTCAGGAGATAAGGGCCAATCTAAAATAGCATAAAAAAGAATAGGTCAGAATTTTCACCAGACTGATGCGCTACTGCTTTAACTTACTAGTATGCTTTACCAACCCATCTTCGGAAGCCGACTGCAGGCTCTATACTACGTATCTGCAGAAGGTGCTCTCCTGTTATAGGGATTGCATGGCTGGAGTTGTGGTGAGGCTCACCAGCTTTTTGTGACACATGCTGAAAGCACATCTGGCAGACCAGCAGCAAAGCAGAGGATTGGCAAGTGGATCGCATCCTGCATTGACCTCTGCTGTAGGTTTGCTGGTAGGGATCCCCCTGTAGGGCTTAGGGCTCATTCTGCCGCCGCTGCCTTAGTGGCTCCTTCCAGAGACATCCCCATGCAGGAAATTTGTAGGATTGCTACCTGTTAGTCAGCACACACTTTCATTTGCCATTACAGCATTGACCTTGAGTCTCGTCAGGATGCTGCTTTTTGGACCTTGGTTCTCCAGTTTCTGTTCATCAGATAGGGGTGCACGCCTTGCCCCCTCTGCCCAGAAGACTGCTAGTAGTCTGCCAGTGTGTGGATAGTGGACTGTATTCACGCCCCCTAGAAAAATAGGTTGCTCACCTGTAACTGTAATTCTTGGAGTAGTATACAGCTCCAATCCACACCACCCACCCAGCCTCCCTGGGCAAGTGGCACATGGATCCGTGCTTCTAGCAGGCAAGGGGCGGAGTCGGGGGATATACTGCTCGGGTGGTGGGAGGAGCTTAGCTTTAAGACATCCAACAAACCAGCACTTTTGGCGGAACTGCCAATGCATAGATATGTGAACTGTATACCACACCTAGAACTACAGTTACAGGTGAGTAACCTACTTTTCTCCAGTGCAGAGGGGGGTGCATCCTATCACTTCTGCTCAAGTACCAGCTATTTCTAAAGCACCGTACTCTTAAACTGGTAGCAGGATGGATCAGTCCAGTGCAGGGCTCCTTCACCAGTTTTAGAGCTGCTTCACCACTCACAAGGATTTTCTTTTCTTTTTCAGGTATCATATGCCCGCCCCAGTTCTGCGTCTATCCGGGATGCTAACCTGTATGTTAGCGGCCTTCCAAAAACCATGACCCAGAAAGAACTTGAGCAGTTATTTTCACAGTACGGACGCATCATCACCTCACGAATTCTTGTTGATCAAGTGACAGGTAGAAAATCTGAAAAAACTAAGATTTTTTTTTTCCACCTGAATTTTTAGTAGTTATCTCATTTATATTGCTGCTCTTACAGTGTATAAAAGTTTTTTGGTAAGCTCAAGGAAAACAGGCTCACTTGGGGTTCTATACGTTGAAAGTTGCGGAGTAAATGTGCACAATTAATGTGAAATTTTGAACTTTACAATAATCCTTAACCATTTTTCTGGTTTTGCTTTAATGCATACAAGTTTCTGCTGCGGTGGCCTCTGGTAATCCTTTTTGGTTTGTTTAAACTGTACTTGTCTCAGGGTAATTCAGAGTGAGGGGACTAACTGCTTGTTGTTGTGTTATAGTATCGTGTCTTCTAGGAAGTCATCAGGAAGTGATTGTCACAATACTTTGAGTTTACATAAAGAATCCTTGAGCAGATTGCATCAGCTAAAGCACACTCTGCCATTGCATTAATTTGATTTGTGTGCTTTTCAAATATCTTGGAAGCCTGCGACTGTTTCCATGTGAACATAATAGAGTTGCCGTCCGAATTTCATTGGTCTTAGGCTAACCCACACTGTAGGAAACTTTCTTGTAGTGCTTGTTTTCAGAATTGGTGATGTGACTGACATTAGCCCAGTATTAAGTAGGCTGGGGGGGGTTATATGTAAATAACTAGTTAAAAAGGAGTACTATTGATGCAATTTGGGTTTTATAGCAGACTACTACAACAGAACATTGATAAGCAACATTCTCTAGAATTAAGCCTTCAGGCACATCCAGAGGTTGGGATACTGTCCATACCATGAGGTATGATGCAAAGCAGAGTATCTTATACCTCTAGTGTTAAACAAATGAAGGTAAACCCAACCCCAGGAGTGTCTTAATGCTATTGTTAAATGTTTTCTTGTCTTTTAGTGAATGTTTCTATACCCAGGGCCACAGCATAAAATAACTGATCTGTGGAAATCTTTTTGTAGGTAAAATCATGGAGCAGTAGGCAAATATTTTTTTATCCCTCCTTGTGCTGGTCGCAGGGCTCCTTAACCACAGGGATCTGTCTTCCCTTCAAGGCTTTTGTAGAGGCAGGAAGTAGACTTGTGGCTCTGGGGGTACAGACTCCACCCCCAGTGGATTGTGCTTGTCTTCCTGCTTCCACGAAAGCAGGCAGCTTGAGCAGAGGACTCTCCCTCTGTGAAAGCGACACAGGATTTATTAGTTCCTTCCATCTACAACCTAGTGCCCTGGAGATCCCTGTACCCCATGACCGGCGGCCACCTCTCCCAGTCCTTGGGCTTAAAAGGACACTGTCAGCTTTGTCGCTCAGTTTGCACCACATTTTTGCAGAGTGTCTCTAGGCACAAACTTTTTTCCCCCAATTGTTTAACCAGGAGTAGCACACTAAGCTGAAAACTTGTTTACAGGTGCAACCTGGGAGCACAGGGAAGTTAAGTGACTTGCTTAGGGTCACACAGTATGCAAGTGAGAGCTGTGGGATTCAAACCCAGGTTTCCAGATTTGCAGCTCAGAGCCTTACACCACTGCGCTATACTTCTTCCTAACTTGTCAGTCAGATACTCTAGATTGTCCCTGTATAGCACAACAGTAATCTATTTTACCTCTTTTTCTTATTTTTTCCTTATTTTCTTTTCCAGCGGTCCGCACTTAAAGCAGCCTCCCACTGGAAGCATGTCAACACCGAGAATGCACTTCTGCTACAGTGGGCTGTCCTGAAGTGCCACATTTTACATGCCCACTGTATAAAGCTGTTCATGCAGTACATGTTCCAACACTAAAGCGTCCTCGATGTCTTTGAACAAAAACAGAGCAGTGATAATCCTGCAAAATATATTTTAAAGCTGGAGCCGAAATCCTGCACATGCACAAGAGCGGCACATTCTTGCACATACGGGGGATCTTTGTTCCAGCCTGTCTTGCGCAAGCGTGGGATTTCAGCTCCAGTTTTAAAATGTATTTTGCAGGATTATCACTGCTGGGTTTTGTTCAAAGGCGCCGAGGATGCTTCAGTGGCCGAACGTAGTACTTCGTAGCGTTATACAGTGGGCATGTAAAATAACTTAAAGACGGTCGCGCTGTAGCAGACATGTGATCTTCCTAGACATAAAGTCTTCGCCATTCATTCACACTCACTGGGGGTACGCCCAAAGGAGCTAGACCCAGCCGGAGCAACTTCCAGGAGGGCTGGCTCCAGATGAGCCGCGAGAGTGGCACCGCAAGCTCCGGCGCAGCGGTAATGACTATCTCAGCGTCGACCCGCCAGCCGCCCCAGTTCCTTTTTTCCCCTGCTGTTGAGTGTACTTCAGTGACGACGACGCTCGCTCGCCGGGAGTCAAACTTCAAACTAGCAGCTTAGTTTTCAGTTTATTGTTTTGTATTTTGTCTTCGATTCATACTGATTGTATTAATAAATTGTTCTTACAAGAGAGAAGTCTTCAGCCCTCCATTGACGGCGTCGACCATGAGTGGGGCAGGTGACGGTAGGGAGACTTCGCATGAAAGCTGTTAGGTTAGCAGGACCGGGTCTGGACCGCCGCCGTCCCCGGAGGGGGGTCTGAAAATGGACGGTCCAATGCTCAGGGAGATGGGGTCTCCCAGCATAAAAGCGGTCCCATCTCTGCACCGTTCGGCCTCGAGTTCTTCGGCACACAGGTCGAAGAAGAAACAGCATCACTCAAGGTCGCCCTCTGGTACGTCTGCACGTAGACGGTCGGTTATTAGCGCCAGGCGCCGGACTCCGCTTCTGTCGGAGTCGTCGGTTTCTGTCTCTGGTGGCTGACCTCTTCGACACCAGAGCTCCTCCCTGCCTATTGGAGGGGCTTCAGATGAGCAATTTCACCATTGGGCTGCTCATATGGAGCAGTGGGCTCGGAGGTTGGCCTGATTGCCTGAGCTGGCCAGTCCGACACTGGGGCCCTTCGGTTCCGGAATGGCAGGCAGGGCAGTTAGGTCTTCCTAATCGTGCAGCGCCTTCTTCGGTGCCGTTGACTCCATACTCTGGTGTCTATTCTCCTCACACAGCTGCGACACAGGGGTCTACACCGATGTCCTTATCTCCTACCATTTTTCGTCTTATAACTTCAAATCGCAGTTCCCAGACTTCTGTGACGTTGCCGTCAACTGTGGTGCAGACTTCTCTGACACTGAGGTCCCTTGTGGTGCCATGAATGCTGTCTGCGCCATCTGCGGTGCCGCAGGCTCTGTCGGCGCCATCCTCGGCGCCGGGGGCTGGTGGTGGCACCAAACTATCCTCCGTCGCTGGGTGCACCCTTTGCTTCTACTGCGCCAGGGATGGGTGTGACGCCATCTGGTTTCCAGAGGTTTTTGACTACGATTCTTTCTCCTTCTCTTCTTCCTCCTGGTTTTAACTCTGTTCCTGTCTATACAGTAACCCCTAGACTGTCAGGAGATGATTTTGAGCCTGATCCAGATCTTCGACTGGGTGATGATGTTGATGCTGACACTGCCCTGGGGGCAGGGATCAATCCTTCTGCAGAACCTGTTATTAAGGACCTTTCCTTTAAGTCTCTGCTCAAGAATTTAGTTTAGTTTTAGTTTTTTTTTTTTTGACTGGGTAAGTGCACTAGACAAATCCTGCCTATTTTCAGGCACGACCCGGGGGGGGGGGGATACAGATGAATGCCAACTGACCTTGAACCAGATTAAACTGTTGGTGGTATTTCTAGTGAATTTAAATTCTATTCTTTCTCTCCAGACCACAGAAATCGATCCTGGGAAGCTTCTGCGTCTCCAATACCATCATGTCCTGGAAATCCCTATGGATTTAACCCCTCTGGTACAGCCCTCTTTCGAGACCCTTTCACAGATGGTGTGGAAGAATTCAGCTCTTATTCCTTCTATGGCCAAGTCCATAAATAGGAAATATGCCCCTCCCAAGGATCGCCCCATCTTGGCCTCACAAGCCTTTGCTGATGCCATAGTGGTCCTGGCAGAGAATGATGAGGCTGTCCTCCCTCAGGAATCTACAGCCCGTCCTATAAACAAAGAATCTCGCAAGATAGACACCTTAGGTAAGAGAGTCTTTGCTGCCTCAACCCTGGGCATGCGCACTGCCAGCTACCAGGGCTATTTTTCTCAATATGAGTATGTTCTTTGGCATTTGCTCAAAGCAGTGGTAGAAGCTCTGCCCGAATTGGAGGTTAACGCAGAGCTACTTCAAACCATAACTAGGGGTATCGAGTCCAATAACCAACAGGTTAAAGCTGCAGTGGACGCTTTCAATACTGCTTCCCAGGCGGCCGCCCTGGCATTGCACCCGTCGTCAGTCTTGGCTGCGTTCGGACTTACTAATGACGCCCAACAGCAAGTCATGGCCTTACCTTTCATCGGTATGTATCTGTTCGGACCTCAGGTGGAGCAAGCACTAGAGGCCACACAGAAGACTAGGTCTGCCATTAGGACAGCCAGACCTACGCCTGCCCCTTCTCTCGAGGGGCTGGGAACAAGTGCCAGTTTCACAACCGTCAGTCCTTTCGGGGCAAAGGCAGATGGGGTTTTAACAGAAACCAGAACCCTCAGCCACAAAAGAAAGCGCAACAGAAGGCACAGGACCCAAAAGCGCCCAGTGCCACCTTCTGAGTTTTTGGCCCAGGTCCCACCTCAGCAGCCCGAGGGGGAGTCCTCCTCGACAGTGGGAGGGCGTCTGACTCAGTTCTGCAAACAGTGGAAATCTATAACATCAGACAAATGGGTTCTCAGGATAATCCATGAGGGGTACTCTCGCAGTCTTTTGGAAACCCCTCCGGATCATCACCCCAAATGACAGCCCAGGCTGTCGGCGGCACAGTCAAACTTTCTTGCTTCCGAGGTACAAGGCCTTCTGAACAGTGGGGCAGTAGAAGTAGTTCCACTGGATCAATGGAACACAGGTTTCTACTCCCATTACTTTCTGGTCCCGAAGAAAACTGGCGGCATGCGCCCCATTCTGGATCTCAGAACGTTAAACAAGTTCCTACACAAGGAGAAGTTCAAAATGATATCACTCTGTACTCTGCTACCTTTCATTCATCTACATGATTGGCTAGCCTCTCTGGACATGCAGGATGCCTACCAACATATTCTCATACACTCAAAGCACCACAAATACCTAAGGTTCGTGGCATTGGGTCAACACTATCAGTTCAGAGTCCTGCCCCTTTGGGCTGTCCTCAGCGCCTTGACTTTTTACAAAGTGTTGTGCAATTCTCGGGGCGCACCTCAGAAAAATCGGAATGCAAGTATTCTCATATCTGGAGGACTGGCTTCTAGCAAGTCCCTCCAGGTAAGAGACTCTGGAGGCCGTGGCCATGGCCTCAGACTTCCTCACGTCCATGGGAGTCCTACTGAACCTCAAGAAGTTGCAGTTGCAGCCCTCCCAGAAGCTCCTCTTCATAGGAACTCTTCTGGACACCTCCTGTGTGAAAGCTTTTCTTCCAGAGGACAGAAGGAGCGATTTCTTACAGATGGCCCAATACATCAGAGAACACTGCTCGGTTTGAGCTGTCTCAATGCAGCGGATACTGGGCCTCATGGCATCCTCGGTGTTCACTGTACCCTTGGCTCGTCTTCACATGAGAACCTCTCAGTGGATGCTCAGTACTCAGTGGTCCCCAACCACTCACCCTCAGTGCTTTCTTATCAAGGTGACGGAACCTCTGAAAAGGTCACTCACCTGGTGGTCTCGGGAGGACAACCTTCTGGAAGGATATCCTTTTGCGCCTCTGGACCATTAGATCTCCATTACCATGGATGTGTCCCTAATGGGTTGGGAGCTCACTGTCGGGATCTCCACACCCAGGGTACGTGGACCCAGGACGAGTCTCAACTTTACATAAACATCCTGGAAATGAGAGCCGTCCTCTGTACAGTCTGAGCTTTGAAGGACATACTGTGTCACAAGAACATTCTCCTTCAAACAGACAAGGCGGTGATGTATTATATCAACAAACAGGGCGGTGCACACTCTTACCCATTATGCAGAGAAGCAGTGAGAGTGTGGGAATGGTGCCTGGAACACAAGACTTGGATTCAGGCGGTTTACCTGCTAGGAGTAGAAAACGAGCTGGCAGATTGTCTCAGTAGAACGGAGGTGGATCCTCACGAGTGGTCTGTCGACTCAACCGTCGTTCAGTCACTCTTCAAAGAGTGGGGAACTCCAGACCTGGACCTTTTTGCGTCCCCACTCAACGCAAAACTGCCTCTCTTCTGCACCGGAAATCCAGAACCTGGCGTTTTTTGTCAGGATGCATTCAGGCTGCGGTGGACAAAACGCTTCCTATAAGCATTTCCTCTTCTTCCCCTAATTCAGAGGATACTGCTCAGATTGGAATCGGGGGGCCAGAATGATTCCCATTGCCTCCTTCTAACCTCGGAAGATATGGTTCCCACTCCTCAACAGGCTATCACCGCCAACCCCCCCCAAAACCGCTTCCCCTTCAGACAAAGCTTCTGACCCAGGGTCCTGTGGTTCATCCCAACCTGTAGTCGCTTCACCTTCGTGCTTGGCTCCTGAGTAGATAGAGGTGAATAGGTGTAATGTTTCTCGTAGAGTTTCAGAAATTCTTTTGGCCACGCATAAGCCGGTCACCAGAAAAACCTACACAGCTAAATGGAAGTGTTTCTCTATCCGGTGTGCAAAATCCTCTTGGAATCCTTTTTCTAGGGACATGGATATGTTGTTCATCCACACTCATTGGCAGTATCCTTGCCGCTTTAAATCTTGCCGGAAGGTCTTCAAGCTTGCTCCTCCCACCCACCCGGGTGGTATAACTCTCGGCTCCGCCCCATGACGTCAGATCTTCCTTACCGCTTGGGCTCAGGTTCCCTCCTTAACGCTCTGCGTTTCGCGACTAGTTCCTATTTCTCGGTTCGCAGTTTAAAATAATATTTTGCAAAAGACTTCAGTCTTGATCCCTCGCGGCTGCGATGGATAAATCGACTCAGTTTCGGAGATGCCCATGCGGGTGAAGATGTCTCAGACGGATCCACACTCCCGTGTGTCTACTGCTTAGGCCTTGAGCACGACCCGCGGGCTTGCGACCTGTGCTCATCTTTCTCGGCCCTCGTCCCTCGAGACCGTACTGCCTGATTGCAACTGGGCCGTCCGGTTCCCTCGGTGAAGTCAAGGAGGCCCGGTTGGCGGTGTCCAGCGGCGGGGTTTCGGCAGGATCAGCTCGGCGGATGGTCGCCCTCGAAGAGGAGGCGGCGCGGCGTATCTTCCTCGGCCGCGATTTATCCCGCTCTCTCTGGGTTCTTCCTCACGGCTTCCTTTAAGGAGCTTTTGTCTGTCCCTCTCCTAAAGGAGAAGGGCCTCGTCTGCTGGACCTTATTCTCGGTCCAAAAGAGGACAGGGTAAGTCCCCTCGTCGGCGCTCTTGGGGCGGGAAAGGTCCCTCTCCCGGGCCGTCGACCGTCGGCTTGATCGACCGCGCCTTGACCACTGGCCTCACGGTGTCCCCGTCAGGTCAGTTGACGAGACTCCCACTGATGAAGTTAGATTTTCTCGACCCATTGACGGGCTGTCGCCTTTAGCAGCGAGATTCCCTCTCCCGGTTCCCCGGGAGGAGTTGAGATCCCGTGGGCTCGCCTGTGCCTCGGTTCCGGAGCCCTCGGATGGACCTTCCGAGCCGAAGGGAGTGCCGGTTCCGGCCGACACCTCCCTGCACCGACCCCGGAAATTCCGGGACTCTCGGTCTCGGTCTCGGACCTCTTCGCGGTCCAGCCGTTCCCACCGTCATAGGCGGTCTCGGTCTCGGCACCGCGGTAAGCGGCGTCGCCGCTCGTCCTCGTCCTCCTCCTCGGATGAGGGGAGGCTTCGGCGTAAATTAAGTCGGCCAGTGCGAGACCTTATGTTGCAACACTCCTCCTGGCGAGGAATAAGCCGACTCGGCGCCTTCCCGGCCATTAAGTGGCTGTCACCGGGCGGCCGACACAACCCCCGACTTGTCGAGGCCTATACCAGGCGGTTGTTCGGCCAAAACCAGCTGCTCCACCGATTCGGTGGAACCTCCGCCTCCACAGCCACCAATTGGGGCTCCGACCAGAGATTCTCGGTCGGCTAAGGTTTACCCCATCGGCTGTCAGTTACCCTCACTCCCGACCGACCTCGGCAGGTGAAGGGTGGCTCAGGCCAGAGCAGCTCTTCGAGGACTCTTCCGAGTCGAAGATGATTCCTCCTTCTTCTCCAGCGACTGGACTTGGAGTCTTCAGGAGGTCAGCCAATGGACGATAGCCCGTCGTGCTTCCTAGGACTGCTGCCGGCTCATCTCGGAGTCTACCGGGATGGAGCTCGAACCGTTTCCAAGCAGGCCAGGTATCCCCTCACGGAGATTCTGGACGAGATTCTCCGACGGAGGCCTTTCCGGTGGCCGAGGCCATAGTGGGTCGGCACTGGAACTTTGCAGCGCCTGCTTCCTGCCCTTGCGCCGCCAGGATGGCCAGGAGAGTATCAGGTCCCTACGGTTCCTTGTCGGTTTTGAACACCCTCTGCTGAGGGGTTGGTTACCGACAGCGTTTTCCGCGCCGGCTGGCGCCAGGGATGTGGACAAACCTCCTGACAAGGTCCAAGAAATGGACTATGTCGAGGCGAAAAGTCTCGCTCGTCCTCTCTCGCGCCTTGGCAGGCCAGTTCGGCCGATCCTCATGGCACATTTTCTCATGCCCTGTTGGGCTCCCTGGATGAGTCATCCCTCATCTTCCCGCCGATCTGCAGACTACGGTTAAGCAGGTGCGGGACCAGGAGCAGGGCAGTGGCCAAACAGCAGCTCAGACTGCTTTGGATGTAGGGGACTCATGTGCCAGATCGGTGGCGGCCGCAGTGGCTATGCGTCGCGGGCTTGGCTGAGGATATCCACCTTTACTCGGATACCCAGCACAAGTTGGCGGATGTTCCCTTTTGGGGACTGACCTCTGGCCCTGGGGTGGAAGGTCACCTGCAGAGGATCGAGAAGTCCAATGCCACCTTGGACTCGGTCTCTTCCGCTCAGAAGGACAAGGCCAGAACCACAGCCTAAGCCCTTTTCGTCCTTCTGTGCCCCGGCGCCTGGCCAGCAACGTCAGGGCCAGCAGGCTCGACCTTGGCATCCCAAACCAAGCCGCCCGGCTTCCTCTAACAGGAGGCAGGGAGGAAGGGCCCAGGAGGTCCTCGGCCGGTCCCTCCTCCAAGCCTGCCCAGTGACGGGCTGAGGGGTGTCGCCCCCATCCCCGTCACCTTACCCCTGGGTCCCCACGTGGGGGGACGGCTCCGGCACTTCCGTTCCGCCTGGTCCGCTGTTACCACGGACAGGTGGGTCTTGGAGGTGGTGGGAAGAGGCCTGCCTCTGGAATTCGAGCAGGCACCACCCTTCAGAGCCGTCGCCCCTCGGGGCGCTTCGGGATCCCCAGCCTCACTGGCGGCTCGTCGAGCCGACATCGCTCTCCTCCTCCAGAAGGAGGTGGTAAGAGAGGTGGTGGACCCTCCTTCAGACCCAGGGTTTGTGTCCAGGTACTTCCTGGTTCCGAAACGGACGGGGGGCTGGCGCCCCATTCTCGACCTACACGACCTAAACAAGTTCCTAGGGTCTCGAACCTTCAGGATGGTCACTCTGGCTCAGATAATACCATCCTTGGAACGCGGCGTGTGGTTCTGCTCTCTGGACTTGCAGGACGCGTTCTTTCACGTCCCTATCCGTCCGTCTCACCAGAGATTCCTTCGCTTCCGGCGGAAGGATCTCTCTTGATTCAAGCCATGCCCTTCGGCTTGTCTCCAGCTCCCAGGGTCTTCACCAAATGCATGGCAGTGGTGACAGCATTCCTCTTGGCGCCCGAGGGGTCGGGTGTACCCTTACCTGGACGACTGGCTGATAGCAGCTCCCTCCAGGAAGGAGGCGGAGTGGTCCAGAGATCTGGCCCTCAGGTCTGCTCTCAACTGGGCCTCCTTATCAAGCGAGGCCAAGTCGGAACTTCGAGCGAAGCAGGTGATTTTATTCATCGGGCGCAGCTCGACTCTCTTCGAGCCAGGCGCGGCTCCCGCGGACAGGGCGAGGTTCTTTCCTCCTTTGCCCGATCATTTCTGGTTGGGCAATTGCGCCTGCCGGGACTTCCTGCGCCTCCTGGGTCTCATGGCGGCCTGTACCAGCGTGGTCCGTTGGGCCCGCTGGAACATGCGTCCCCTTCAGTGGGGACTGGCCAGCCAGTGGTCACGACGCTGCGATCCCTTGGACCAGCTTGTGTCGGTGACACAGGGGATGTGGAATGCTCTCCAGTGGTGGACCGTTCCAGATCATTTGCAGGAGGGCATCCCGTTCGTCCGCCCCGAGCCGACGGTCTCTCTGTCGACCGATGCCTCTCTGATGGGTTGGGGTGCCCATCTGGGGGAACACCGGGCTCATGGCCTCTGGTCCCCGGGAGTCCGATGCCACATCAACCTGCTGGAGCTCGGCGGTCCGCCTAGCTCTCACCGCCTTTGCTCCGTTCCTCCGGGTCAAGTGGTCGAGTCAGGCGGACAATACCACGACCATGTACTATCTAAACCGCCAGGGCGGGACGCGCTCCATGCTTCTATGCAAGGAAGCTCGCGATTTGGTCACTCGTCGCAGCCTGAAGGCGGATCTCCTAGCCATTCACGTGGCAGGAGCCTCCAACACCCTGGCCGATGCCCTGGGCGGATAGGGCTGCATCCACGAGTGGTCTCTCCTGCGGAGGTAGTACAGCATCTGTTCTCCCTTTGGGGCACACCTCAGGTGGACCTGTTTGCCTCCATGGAGGCACGAGCTGAGTCTGTTCCATGCCCGCCCCCTCAGCGGGCTCGCTGCAGGGGATGCCTTCTCGAGGCAATGGACCCGGGCCTCTTTACGCCTTTCCCCATTTCCCTTGATCCACAAGGTGCTTCTCAAGGCGAGGAGGGACAAGGCGCAGGTGATTCTGATAGCCCCAGACTGGCCTCGCCAGTTCTGGTACCAGATCTCCTCAGTCTCAGCTCCAGGACTCCGCGGCAGCTTCCAGCTCGCCCGGACCTGCTCTCAGTCAATCAGGGGAAGGTGTTCCATCCGGACCTTCAATCCCTGCACCTGACGGCCTGGTTCCTGAGCGGCTAGAGTTCCAGGCTTTGGGTCTTTCCGACGAGGTCCTCAATGTAGTTGAGGCGTCCCGTAGAGTCGACCAGAAAATGCTATGCCTTCAAATGGAAAAGGTTTTCCATTTGGTGTCAGGGCAAGGGCTTGGACCCTTCCTCCTGTTCCTTGGCAAGCATCTTGGACTATTTATGGTCCTTTCTAGTCAAGGGCTTAGGTCGGCGACCCTAAGGGTGCACCTGGCAGCCATCTGCTTACGGCGCGGGCGGGAAGCAGTCGATGGCAGGAGAAGGTGGTCTGGCGCTTTTCAAAGGCCTTGATCACATTCTCCTCAGTCAGCGGGAACCCCCACCTCCGTGGGATCTACTGCTGGTACTGGCAAAGCTCATGGGCAAGCCATTCGAACCTATGCACAGGTGTGCTCTCTCTCACCTGTCGTGGAAGACCGCCTTCTTGTGGCTATCACGTCAGCCAGAAGGATGGGAGCTCCAGGCGCTTCCATCGAGTCTCCCTTACCTGGTCTTCCACAGGACAAGGTGTCCTGCGCCCCCACCGAAATTCCTTCCCAAGGTGGTGTCGGAGTTTCACCTTAACCAGGTGTTGACTCTGCCGGTGTTCTACCCAACTCACCCTCGAGGCTGCAATATAGGCTCCATACCTGGATCCTAGAAGTGCTCTCTCTATTATAAGGAGCGACGGTGAAATTTGGGAGAGGTTCGCCAGCTGTTTGTCACCTACGCTTGAAGCCGCATCTGGCAGACCTGCAGCCAAGCGGGATTACAAGCAGGTGGGTAACCTCCTGCATAGATCTCTGCTATAAGTTAGCGGGCATGGAGCCTCCCAGAGGGATAAGAGCTCATTCTACCCGCCATACTGCTGCAACGTTGGCTGCTTCCAGGGACGTCCCTATCCAGGAAATCTGCAGGGCTGCTACCTGGAAGTCAGCAAACACCTTCATTACCCATTACCACATCGACCTTGAGTCACGCCGGGATGCTGGTTTTGGGGCCTCGGTTCTCCAGTCTCTCTTCCCAAGTAAGTATATGTGGGGTGTGCGTCTTGCCTCCTCCTCCCGGAGAACTGCTAGGAGTCTGCCAATGAGTGTGGATGAACAACATATCCATGTCCCTAGAAATACAGGTTACTCACCTGTAACAGGAGTTCTAGGAATGGTATATGTTGTTCATCCACACACACCCACCTGACCTCCCGGCTTAGGCACAACCTGAGCTTCCAGCGGGCCAGATCTGGCGTCATGGGGCGGAGCCGAGAGTTATACCACCCGGGTGGGTGGGAGGAGCAAGCTTGAAGACCTTCCGGCCAGATTTAAAGCGGCAAGGATACTGCCAATGAGTGTGGATGAACAACATATACCATTCCTAGAACTCCTGTTACAGGTGAGTAACCTGTATTTCCTGCCCACCAAACAAAGTCTTGGAGTATCTCTTAGACCTCTCAAATACAGGTCTGCAATACTCCACAGTCAAAATTCATCTTTATGCCATCTCGGCATATCATGAGCCGGTACTTTCCATGTCGCTGGCTCAGTTGCCCGTAGTTAAGAGGTTTCTTAGAGGTATTCTGCACACTAGACCTCCTATTAGGTGTCCAGTTGCAGAATGGGACATTAACATTGTGCTAGACATGCTCACTTGTAAACCTTTTGAGCCTCTTGCTACTTGCAAATTGAAGTTTCTCACTTGGAAAACGGCCTTCCTGGTGGCCATTACTTCGGCCTGTAGAGTCTCTGAAATACATGCACTGGTCACAGCGCCCACCCCCTCCCCCACACACACACAGTATTTCACAAGGAGAAAGTAGTTCTTAGGACTCATCTTAAATTTCTGCCTAAGGTTGTCTCAGAATTCCATCTGAACCAACCTTTGGTCCTTGCTACTTACTTTGCAAACTTCCAGAATGAAGGGGAGCGTGCCCTTCATTCACTGGATGTGAAGAGAGCATTTCAGTTCTATCTAGGTAGAACGAAGGAAGTTCGCAAGGCTCAACAACTGTTTGTTTCCTTCAGCACGACCCGGTGGGGTCAGCCTCTTACAATCAGGTGCATTTCAGTGTGGCTGGTAGCATGCCTTAGCCACTGTTATTCTATGGCACAGGTCAAGCTGGAAGGCAGAGTGTACACTCACTCTACTATAGCAGTCACGGCCTCTCTGGCGGAAGTCCATAATGTGCCCATTGCAGATATTTGCAGTGTGGCTACTTAGAGCTCCGTGCATACATTCGTTAAGCACTATGCCTTAGATGTCCATGCCAGACGACATCAGTCATTTGGCAGGACAATTCTTAATGGACTTCTGTCCTAAGCACGTGAGCTCTGTTATCTCCTGCCGCCCATCTCGGGTTATTTAGCTCGGTACTCTCCCATTAGTGTGAATGGGTGGTGTAGACTTTATGTCCAGGAAGATATGGAAATTACATACCTACCGTAATTCTTGATCTTCTTGGACAAAGTCTCCACCACTCATTCACACTCCAACCCACCATCCCCCGAGCTCACTTTTGGGGCTAGTCTTTCTAGGTTAGTTACGCTGCACCTCCTCGAAAAAAAGGTACTGAGGCGGCTGGAGGTCGGCGCCAAGATAGTCATTACTGCACGCCGCCAGGCTCATGGGTGCTACCCTTATGACTCCATCTCTGGCGCCGGCCCTCCTGGAAAAGTTTGCTCCCACTGGGTCATAGTGCCTCCGGCGTACTCCCATTAGTGTGAATGAGTGGTGGAGACTTCATTCAAGAAGATCAAGAATTACGGTAGGTATGTAATTTCCATTTCTCTGTGTTGATGTGCTTCTGGTGGGCGGCTGCTTTAAGTGCAGACCACTGGAAAAGAAAATAAGGGAAAAATAAGAAAAAGAGGTAAAATAGGCTACTGTTGTGCTGTACAGGGGCAATGTAGAATATCTGACTGACAAGTTTGTGCCTAGAGACACACTACAAAATGTGGTGCAAAACCAAGGGACAAAGCTGACTGTGTCCCTTTAAGTCCCCCACGGATTCCTCCCTTGTCCCCCATGGTGGGGCCAGAGGAGCCCCCACCCCTTCCATGCATAATCCAGAAGTGCCATGGGACTGGTGGCAGGCAAGGCTTCATTAAGCCTACCTGTCTCCATTTTCTCCCCTTCCCCTGGCTGCAGCAGCACGTAATTCCATGTTCATTGAGGTGCGCACACGCTATGGAGCTGCAACCCCTCTGTGTAAATCACTCGGTACCTGCACTGCCCCCAGGTCTCCACCTGGTGGCAGTCAAAGGCCAAGACCACTGGCCACCTTTTTCCAGGAGAGAAAAGCAGTCCCTGCGACACTCTGTCCTCTCCCTCCCCAGCTGACCTCCAGTGACCCGAGTCCATTCCCAACCCTGAGTCACTAGCATGGCGGCCGGTGTGGCGCAAGCACCTCAGCTCCCTGAGCCTTTACTGCCATGGTGTCCAGTGTCACCCCCTCTCTGTCTTTTCTGTGCTATGTCAGTGGCACTCTTCACCTTCTCCCTGTCCCTTTACAGGTTCTCTTTGGTGTCTTGTGGCACCCTCTCCCAGTCCTTTATCAAGCACACTCTGGTGTCCTGTGGCCTGGGTGTGACAATTGGAGATAGCCAGGTGGCCAAAGCCAACAAAAAAAAATTGGTTTAGCTACCAAATACTGAGAGTTAGTGACCAACTACTCACCTACCCATTAAGGGATTTTTTTCCTCCCACGGTAGGAGTAATGCTGAATAGATCTTAAAAATGATGGCCACTAAAGCAATTTTGTTCACTTACCAGATTTTGAAAGCTGGTGGCTAAGTGGCCACCAGCTTACAAACTAATTTATTCCACTCTGTCTGAGAACCTTATCAAGCACTCCTGGTGTCCAGTGGCCCCCTTTCCTGCCCTGGTATTCAGTGTCCGATGGCATATTCTCTCCCCCCCCCCCCCAAAATCTTTCTTCAAGTTCTCTCTGGTGTCTTCTGTCCCCCCACTGTCCCACCCCAACCATGGTGTCATTGCAGATAGTGGCCACCAGCACAACCCTCCATTCACCTCAGTGGCCAGCCATCGTCTGATAGCAGATAAGTTAAATATTGTGGTTTGTTTGCAGTTGTTGCAGTCAGACAGCAGATGCTGCAGAGGGGAGTGGCGGGTTGTGCCAGTTGCCAGCACAACACGGGTTGGCGGTTGGTTGCATGGGGAAGGGGCATTACACGTCAGGGAGAGCTTTAAAATGGAATAGTGAGAGGGATGAGATGCCAGCGAGTACTTTGAAAGGGATGGGGAGAAGGATACTGTGTAACTTGGGGTGGGGGGACAGCAGCAAATTCAGAACATCAAGTAGTTTATTTACTGTGGCCTAAGATTCTAATTGTTATACTGTACAACAAGGATGTTCAGCCATCAATATAACCCTTTTAGAATCGGGCAATCGGGTTGCTCCATTTCCAGTTATTGTTTTCTTGTATTTAAAGCATTACTTATACAGTGGGGACATATTTGAAGTGCTCCAGGAAGCATTCTGCACTTAAGTTTTGTATCACTTTTTCATTTCTGTTATTATTCTTATTTTCAGGTAAGACACATTGTGTAAGGATGTTCTGTTTTACATTTAGAAGTCTTTAATAAAATATTTTACAGTTTTTGTCTTTTTTTGTGTAAGGGGCATTCTGTTTTATATATAGAGGTCTTTAATAAAAAAATTGTAACAGTTTTTGTCTTTCTATTTTTTCTTTTCCCCTTTTTACCTTGGTTTAGGTGTCTCCCGAGGAGTTGGATTTATCCGCTTTGATAAGAGAATAGAGGCAGAGGAAGCCATCAAGGGACTGAACGGCCAGAAGCCTTCTGGTGCTACAGAACCAATTACTGTGAAGTTTGCCAATAATCCCAGCCAGAAAACAAGCCAAGCACTCCTTTCACAGCTGTATCAGTCTCCTAACAGGCGCTACCCTGGACCACTGCACCATCAGGCTCAGAGATTTAGGTAATTACCTTCTGAAGAGCAGAAGATATACCAGTCCATCATCTCTTTTGCCCTGTGTTTCTAATAACCCGGTCTAACCTAGTATTCCCTTTTTAATGGTAGATGCTCATTTATGCAGAAGAAATCCCAGCAATTTAATGTTTACGGTTTTAGCCCCGTAAAACAGCTGAGGAAAACTTGAAAACAGATGTACTCTGCTGAAGATTGAAGTGGTGAAAATGATTGGCACAGGCAAATGTAGCTCTTTGGCTGTTAAAGATGACCAGTAATTGTTTAAATAAGCCGGCTGCTGCTCCAACATATCTTTATAATAGTGGCACTGGAGCTGTTGCTGCTCCAGCATATCTTTATAATAGTGGCACTGGAGCTGCTGCTGCTCCGACATACCTTTATAATAGTGGCACTGGAGCTGCTGCTGCTCCGACATACCTTTATAATAGTGGCACTGGAGCTGCTGCTGCTCCGACATACCTTTATAATAGTGGCACTGGAGCTGCTGCTGCTCCAGCATATCTTTATAATAGTGGCACTGGAGCTGCTGCTGCTGCTGCTCTGACATACCTTTATAATAGTGGCACTGGAGCTGCTGCTGCTCTGACAATCCTTTATAAAAGTGGCACTGGAGCTGCTGCTGCTCTGACAATCCTTTATAATAGTGGCACTGGAGCTGCTACTGCTCCGACATACCTTTATTATAGTGGCACTGGAGCTGCTGCTGCCCCGACATACCTTTATAATAGTGGCACTGCAGCTGCTGCTGCTCCAACATACGTTTATAATAGTGGCACTGGAGCTGCTGCTGCTCCGATATGCCTTTATAATAGTGACACTGGAGCTGCAACCCATCATTTGCAGACATGTAAAAAGGTTTTTATTTAAGCACCAATTCTTCAAACACAGTTTGAACACAGACGTCAAGGCAAGGCATCATGGGACATCCTGAAAATACTGTTGTGAATAAAAGAGCAATGACCGATATTACACTGCTATTTTTATTGCTTTCATGTTTGTTTAAATTATTGTTTTAATTATTATTATAAGTAAGCTTTTTATCCCATACATTCTGCTCCTACATTCTGCTAGTGAACTCCCAGCCCCATATGCGTCTCACCCCACTGTCAAGGACAGTGACGATCAACATGGTGTGGGGCCCAAGAGTACCAGTGGCATACTTACTGGAGGACATGGGTTTTTCTTTATTCACCCCTTAGCCCTTCCCACCTCCACAACACAGGACAATGCCCCAACAGGCCACACACACACACACACACACATGGGATGTCCCTTTGGAGGAGGCATGCTCCCTTGCCTACCACACGTCATCCCTCCCTGGCTGACCGAGCTGCCATGTGGCAGAACTACCTCACCGGCTATCCAACCCAGCTCCCGATGTAACTGTAGAATCTGGAGCACACGCTGCCCACTGGGCAGTCAGGCAGCCAGCTCCCCCCCCCCCCCAACAAAAGATGTTAAGAATAATACATCTTCCAGGAATAAATCTTCTCCATTGATTCCCACTTGTGGGTCTGGGCTGGAAGCACTAGGACCCCACGGGAGCAAAGCACTGGCCAGGAGGCTGACAGTGGCTGCTGGTCATGGTGCCTGCACACCCCCATTTGGTGTCCAAGCTAGCCTATAATGGCTGCTGGCTTCCTTGCCAATCTCAAATCTGGTTATCGCCGCATCACCATATTTTTATTTTACAGTGTCGTCTTTGTTAATTACTTTCTGCATGATGCTGACAGGAAAGTCCAAAGGGGCAGTGTTGAAGAAAACAATCTACCAGTCCCATCATCCATGGGTACCCCTGCAGGAACAAGATGGCTACATCGGACTGGCTTCAAACCTGTGCGGCCTGCCTTGGACCAGCACATGACATGGATGTTTGCGATGCCTGCTTCTCCTTGGATTGCCATGCTCTGGAAAACAGTGCGTTGGAGTCACCCGATCCCCACCTTCAGAAGCAGGTGTCGCACACATGCGTCCAAGGTTAGGTCTTTAGGCCTTTCCCCTTGGCCTCTTCCTGGGACCTCTGGCTTCGTGGAAGTACAGAGTTCTCTCTACTTCACCATGCTGAGGCATCAAAGACTGTGGTGGACAGCTGGGCTGTCGGCTGAGAACCCTCCAATGTTTGCATTGAGCAGCAGACATTCTTGGTGGCGAGGCTGCAGCTATACACTAGATCTACACCAGCGGACACCTCGACACCATCCTCTGGTGTCTGTTTTCACTGTTTGTGGTGATGACGCAGTGGACGATACCAAGGATGGTACCAGGCCTTCCTCTGACACTGTTTGCAGTGTCAAGGGAGGGACGGGCACAGAGGCTGTTGCCTTCACCAAGACCCGCTTAGAGACAGTCCCTGATTATAGTATCACCAGCGACACAGAGGAGGGAGGTGGCCTCGAGCGTGGTACTAACAGATGCTTGCTCGGTGCTTGTCATTCACTCTGGTATCGTTGTGACACCAGGAAGGGAAATGGCACCAAGCATGATGTCAACGTTCACATCAAGCGTGGTGTCAAGGACAGTGTTGACCGCAGTGATGAGAAGAGAGCATGTCTCCAAAGACATTGTTAGACCTGAGCACAGTGCCAGAAGTGGTGCTGACTCTTGAGTTGGATGGCAGCCCAGGGTTGGTGTTTTCCCTGAGCCCCAGATAGACATAATTACTGGTGAGGACCGAATCTCGTCATCTGGGGGTGTTCACTCTAAGGGCATTGATCTGGTCACTCCTGGGATGTAGGAGGACACCCTTTGGGCAAGTCTGCTAGGGCCTCCCATCAGGTGAGGCCCCCTATGCAGTGCCACTGCCTAGCCTGAGGCCTCCAAGACCAGAAGTCTCGCCCCCCCCCCACCACCACCACTTGAGGGGCCTCGTCACTTCTTTGATGAGATACCCTCATTATTAGTCCCTAAGGGGCCACTGACTTGGGAGCAGCACCTGTGTGGGTCAGTGCCCTGGATGACTGGCATGGGGAGTCTGACAGGGCCCACCACAGCCTCTTCTGCCTGGTGGTGACCCTACCCGGAGGCGGCACTTGGTTTCCATCAATATCATCCTCGGAAGAAATATTAGCCAACTTTTTTCTGCTGCTGAGTACTCCCTGTACCAGCGATATGATGGGGATGCTCCAGATGCTTGACCTTGAGGCCTGTACCAGCCACAGTCTGGCAGCTTTGCTACTGGTACTCATTGGAGTTCCCATCCTTGACACTGGTCATTCTTCCTTGGTGCAGAGCCATGGAGGAGGCATCCAGGACCTTGTGGAGGCATCTCTTTGCCAATCCAGCTATCCCCAGTGACCTCCACATACGGTATTGTATACCTACAGGGTCAGCAGGTGATGTACCTCATCCCATCTCAGGCCTTCAGGTACTGCAGACTCCGTTGGAGCCAGACAGCCTCACATGAGACTGATCCCCATATGCCAGACAGCCTCACATGAGACTGATCCCCATATGCCAGACAGCTTCACATGAGACTGATCCCCATATGCCAAATTCACACACATGGATGTTCTAGAAAGGAAGATGTCGGCCTCGGCATGCGCACTTATGTGTCACTGTACACCAGACCCATATGGCGACTTATAACCATTGCCTGTTGTTGCAGTTGCACAGTCTGTTAACTGCAGTGCCACAGAATGAGATAGTCAGGCAAGCCTTCAACCTTTCCACCCGTGATCTGGAGAGGTACCACTGCACCTGTCGAGGGCATCTTTTGATTCCAACAAGATGGCCCTCAGATGGGTAGGAACAGCAGTCTGTGTTCGGGCAGCGTGACTTCGGCTTTCACGACTGGCACCTTTGGCTCAGCGCAAGGTGCACAGCTCGCATTTCTGGGGAGCTCACTACTTCTCCCCTAGAGTAAGATGAGAACTGTTGGGAAACCCTCTTGCTTCTGTGCCACAGGAGCCCCCGTTGGATGCTGACCAGACCCAGGTCTTGCCAGGCATGTAAGGAGCCCCTGCCCTCTGCTGTTCTTACCCCCACACAGAGGACTGAGGGTATATCTTATCTTCATGGTTAGGCAGCTCCCCCCTAAGAGATATGGGATGCTTGGTACTCTGACCCATAAGTGGGAATTGATGGAGAAGGTATATCTTCTTCATTGATTACCAAACCCGCCACCATCCCCCACTGTAGCAGAACCAGGGCCTCTGGGAACTCAGCCTATTACTGGCAACACATTTGCGGCTACTGCTGCTGTATACCTCATCCCAGTGACTCCCATTCCCTTTTAAGGGGGGCCTGGTGTCAAAAAAAAAAAATGGTGTGGGACCCAATCCAGAGTTCCCATTCCACCATAAAAAGGAGAAAATGTTACTATCCTCCCTTTTCCTGCCCAAGTGTATCTCTTATTGGTTGCAAAATTAACCTGTACCCACGGGGTACAGTCTAAAAAAAAACTCCAGTTGACAGCAGCCCTGTCTGTGGGTATGGCTTGAGCACTAGACCGGATCAGCCTGAACCAGCCTTGGTACAGGGTACATCTCTGTTGCTTGCAGAAAGAGGCAGGTCCATTTTTTCTCTTGTGGTTGTGTTCTGGCTATGCCAGACAGTTTTTCTGTTTACCCATTTGGTTGGCATGGTTTTCATCCTATGCCAGATTTGGCTGACGTGTCCAGCAGGCTTAGGGATAGCTGGGAAGATGGATACATATCTGTTCCTTATGGTTGAGTAACCCTGTAATGCCACTTGCACCAGCGTGTTTCCCTGCCCCATTCCCTTGGGGGTGGGGTGGGAAAGCCTGAGAGTTGAGGAGAAAAAAAGTTCCCCTACTGGTATTGTGCTAATCAGGAGTCATTTTGCAGTTTTCTGCTACTTGGCAGAAACTGCCATCTCAGTTATAAGGGGATCCAATTTCTTGCATATCCCTTTCTGTGTTGTCTGCCAGAGCCACGTGTTTACAAGGCAACTGTTTTGGGTCTGCTACCCCTTTTTGCTGTCTGACCACTGGTGTGTTGAAAATCTGGCTCCATACCCAAATTACCTGTCTGTTCCACTTTAGTGAGCCCTTTTCTTCTATGTCTAGAAGTTGGTGGTAGTTGTTTCTCTATTTTTCTTATGTCCTTTTCCCTAGCCCTTTTTGGCTAGGAGCTTCTCAGGCCCCACTCTTATTTCCCCCCACTTTGTTTTTCTCTCCTGGGGAACAGAATAGAGGTTGGTGAGGGGAGCCGGCAATGGTTTTTGGCTAGCATGTGGGGGTGCACAGGCACCGTGCCCAGTAGCCATTGCCGGCCTTCTGGCCAAAGCTTTGCTCCTGCGGAGCCCTAGTGCTTTCAGCCCAGACCCATAAGTGGGTGATCAATGGAGAAGATATTCCGGAAGATTGACAGTTACGGTAGGGAATCCATGCTGAATTAAATAAAAACCTTTTTACGTGGCAGAAATTTTTGGGAAATGATATGTTGTCGTCCAGTGCCACTGTTACAAGTAATGAAAGTGTGACAGACTGCTTATCTCAATCATTGCAGTTCACCATTACATTTTATGGCTCTGATTGATGCTAATGGCATACATATGGTTTACCTGGAAGAGGACAGAATAATAGAAAACGTGAAGCAGAGATGTAGCTGAGAATGGCAAACTGGGTCAAGGGCGAGAAAATCATTTTTAGGCATATAAGTGGGGAAAAAAGGAAAACTAAAGGGGTTATTATCATATTAAGGAAGGGACATGGGTGGAGGAAGATTGGGAAAAAGCTGGTTTACTGAATGATTACTTCTGTTCATTATTCACCGTGGAGCAGGTGGGCCATTACCAGGGTGCAGGTCGGGGGTCAAGTTAGGACCAGTCTCAGAAGAAAGTGTGCTCATGGGTCTTAAGACCCTGAAGGTGTCCTAGTCTTGAGGGATTGCACCCTAGAATGCTGAAGGAGGTGGGTCAGATACTGGCAGTGCTGTTGACAAATCTGTTAAAATATTCACTGGAGACATGGAGGTTCCAGCAGACCGAAAGGCAGCTGGTGTGGTGCTGCTTCACAAGAATAGGGACAGGGATGACCCAGGAAATTACAGACCGGTCAATCTAACCTTGACTGTAGGTAGGCTGCTGGAAACCATTATTAAGGAACATATTGTGGAATTCTGGGAGGCAGATTAGTGTCACAGGCTCAATAGGTAGCACACTTGCTTCTGGAGCAAGAAGATCAGAAGGTCCTGGGTTCTAGCCCCACAGCAGGTGCACTGAAGGGGCTAGGTAACTGGTGGGAGGCAGAACGCAAAGGGTGGTTGTCAGTGGGGTGCACTCAGCCCAGAGGAGTTATGAGTGGGGTTTTGCAAGGATTGGTTCTGGGACTGGTGCTCTTCAGTGTTTTCATCTGCGATAATTGGAGAGAGATTCCAGAATAAAGTGCGTGTCTCTGATGACAATAAGATCTACGGCAGAGTGGATACACTGAGGAAGGAGTTAAGAGGAATTTAACTGGTCCAAATTTTGGCAACTGAAATTCAATGCAAAAAAGTATAAAGTGATGCACATTGGTAGAAAGAATCTTAAAACGGACTGTTGAATGGGGGAGTAACGGTGGTGCAGAGAACTGATGAGAGAGACCTGGGGGTCATCATTAGGGACAGCCTCAGATCCACTTGTTAGTGCAGCAAAGCATATGGGGATGCTGAGGTGTACAGGAAGGGGATTTGATGATAGGATGAAGGAAGTGACTGGTGCTGTACAGGTCCCTGGAAAGGCTGCACCTGCACAACAGATCTTCTAGGAATCAATCTTCGGTCTTCACCATTCAGTCACACTAATGGATCTTAGCTGGAGGCGCAAGGACCCCACCAGAGCAAAGTCTTTTTGCAGCTTTGTGAGGGGACCAATGGCGCCGCTGCTGCCCATTAGGCCAACATAGTGACATCACGCACGTAAGCCAGCCAGTAACCAACGCAGCCCTCTCCTCAGTTCTATTTTTCCTGCCATTGAGTGTGGGAGCAGCCCGAATTGTTTAACTGTGTCATCAGTTACCTCTTCAGTTTGATGCTGCCTTGGTAGTTTTTCAGTGCTGCACGTTTTTCTTAGTACTTGGCATGTTTTTTTAATCTCAGTTCTTCTTCCATTACCAGTTCAGTGCCAAATTATTTTTCTGCTCATTTTTATATTTTGACATTGGTATGCAGCGTTCGAAGTGGTGGAAGAAAAAGGCAGTGCCCTCATTCAATGATGCCCCTGCGGTGGTCATCTCACTGTATCAGACCAGAATTCAAAGTGCAGGACCTGTCCTGGACCAGACCATGATATGGATAGGTGTGATGCCTGCATCTCGATGGATAAACACACCCTGACAGTCGCACTCACTGAAGTTGGGCCGTTTGCCCCCCACTTTTGGAGGCAGGCCTTGCAACGGAGATGCCAAGGTGAGGTCTCTGGGCCTTTCCTCTGGGTCCTTTCCCTCTGGTACTGAGGAAGACAAGGGTCCTCATCGCCTCACTGAGACATCCGGGGGTTGAGAGAATCTGGTGGACAGTCGACTTCCTTGGGGGTGGGTGGCGGCTGAACATTACCCCAGTGTGTCTGCCCCTGGATGTATCACCATCTAGTTCAGACCGCTAAGATTAACTGGCTCCACACTGGTGAAAGTGCCAGGCCCCGCCAAGAAAAAAAGCACTCTTGCAGCCTTGGCAGAGAACCTGGAGCTGCAGGCTTCTATGTTCCTTTGCCTCCCCTCCCTGATCTGCCAGATACTGTGGGTCTTCAGGCCAGTGACTTGGCAAGAATACAGCAGAACAGCTGGTGGCTTCCACCGGTATAACTTAAGGTCCAATGAGGCCCTGTTAAGGCCTGTGGCCCTGGCACCACCATTCTGAGTCCGGCTTCTCCTCTCCTGCTTGTCTGAAGAAGAGGAATTTTCTACCCGAATACTTTGTGCTTCAGTGGTTCCTGGTGGAGATGTTGAGGGAGCTGAATGTGGGGTCCTGTACTGGTTGCAATACTGCTACCCTGGCGCTGAGATTCCTTGGGGATTTCAGCAGTAACTTTTTCATTATCCATCCTTGGCCTCTGCCTTTGAGTAGGCATCCAGGAATGTCTGGCTCTATCCTTTCGCTCCATCTTCAACCCCTAATGATGTCCAGAGCAGAAGTCCTGCGGGGTCTGCAGGAGCTGTACCTCACCCCGTGTCTAGGATTTTGGTACTGCAGACCCGCTCTGGGCCTATACACCCAATGCATGACTGCCCTCCCAGTGCTAACTCTGAGGAAGTGGATGCTTGGGGAAGAGAACGTTTTTTTCCCAGCGGCACACACACTGGGATGTGCATTGCTACACATCAGGCAGCTTAAAACAAGCACCTGTGAGTGAAGCTAGGCCAGACCTTAGCTTCCATGCCAGAATGCAAGTCTGCCAGGCAGGCCATTCACCTTTCTGCCCAGGGCCTGGAGCTAGGGAGGCACCAAGCAAGGGCATTGTTCGACTTCCAGGCTGGTAGGACAGCGTGGCTTCTCCTTTTCTGGTTTGCACACCTAACACAGCATAAGGTGCTTAATTCACATTTTCAGGGGACATGCTTCTTCTCCCGCAGAGTCAGGTGTGAGTTGTCGGGGTGCCCTCCATTCCCAGGCCAAAGGAGCCTACACCTGCCCCTGACCAGTCTCCTTTTCAGCCAGACCTGTGAGGAGTTCCTGTCCTCCAGTGGTGTACCATCACAGAGGGTTGAGGGGATATTTTTCCCTCAGGGTAAGCCAGCTCCTCCCCTTTTTTTGAGGAAAGCTTGGTACTCTAACCCAGTAGTGTCTGACTGGAAAAGATTGATTCCTGGAAGATATAAAAATTGCATGTGCACCGTAATTGTTGATGGTACAGAATATCTTCACCATTCAGTCACATACCACCATACCCCGTTCAGGTACGAGCCAGGGCCTCTGGGTAACTCACCCTGTTGTGCCTCCATACACTGGCATCCTGTTTCCCACTCCCTCTCTAAAGCTGTTCGTCCCTCTTGGAGGTACAATTCCTTTTTCCTCAAACACAAAACTGGGAAATGTGCTTCTTACCCTCTTCCCAGCAATATAAAAAAAAAAAAGGGAGGGATCTTTTGGGTACTTCCCCTTAAAGCTTTTTCACTCCCTGCTAGGGATATTTCTTGGGTCTATCCCTGTTGCTGCCTTGCAGTTGGTAACGTTCATGTGTTACAGGGGCAGGCACTTTTACATTATATTTCTAAGCCTGTTGTGCTAGGTGCTAGTCCACACTTGCTGTAGGAAGTCATATTTTTCACGTCTTCACGTTCTTTCATGCTCTTCATCTCCTTTCTTTACTCCTTTGAAGTGGCAGGAAATAGTATTTGTGCTCCCGGACTCTGTCCTGTCACATCTGCTGTCAGGGAGTACAAAATGTATTAGATGGCATTCTGCAGTCTTAATTACACGAAGGACCCACAGATCTTGTTGTAGCAGCCAGAGTTATGTGCTAGAGCTACTGACCATTCCTCACCACCTTCCTGTCGGAGTGGCTGAGTTAGGCTCTGACCCTGATACCCACTACCCTTGTGCCATCCTTAGGCCCAACCCTTAGTTCTTCTGGTTGATAGTCAGGTTTTATTTTGTTGTTCTTGTATTCTATATCCTTTTCCTATCCCTTTGGGTTAGTAGTCTGTAACATTTTCTCTCCCACTCATTTCTTTCTTGTGGGGGGGGGGGTGCTGGCTCACGTGCAAGAGATCATTTTGTCGGCTCATAGGCAGTGCCATCACTGACATCTATCCTCTCCCAAAGCTGCAGAAAGACTGCTCCCATGGGGTCCTATCGCATCTGGGTGAGACCCATTAGTGTGACTGAATGGTGAAAACATTCTGGAAGACCAGCAATTATGAGGAGTACACAATTTTCATATGTGGAGTCCACACCTTAAGAAAGGCTGGGACCGCATAGAGGTCATACAAAGGACCTAGGGGCAGCAAGAGAGGTGATATAAGGGAAGGTAGGCAGAGAATGCCCATTTTAAGGGGCCACCCAGGAGCACTTGGAAGGTTAAGTGACTTGATAAGGGTCACACAGTATGCAAATGGAGGTTGTGGGAATTAAACCCAGGGGCTGGCTGTACCCAGCTCATTACTCAACTGCTAGGCTATACTGCCAGCAACTTAGTGCCACTGGCGGTCACGAGGGAAAGGGGGAGTATGATTGTGACATGAGTTTTTGCCAGGTATCAACAGGGTGGATTGTAAGGACTCATTCACATACAACAAAGGCACAATAACTAGAGGACGTGGATGGGCACTGGTGGGTGGAGATTTAGGAGGGACGTGAGGAAGTTCTTCACGGAGGGAGTGGGGAACAAAATTAATAAACTGCCCAGAGAGGTGATTGAAGTTAAGACTGTGATGGGATTTTAACCTTTGGGAGAGTCATGAGTAGTAGTGGGCCCTACATGCAGAAGAGGGGATACCCGAGGAAGGGGATGACAGTCCACCACTAGGGCTATGGGATCTCTATCTAGCCCAGCATTAGGCCAAGGATGAAGCTAGGCAGGGAAATGGGCAGATTGGTTGGACTTCTGGGAGTCTTTTTGCCAACACAATCTGCGTGTCCATGTTACTTGTCTTGCAGTTGTAAATAAGGTTTAAAACTTAAACACAGTTAAGGAAATTCTTTATAAAAGGCTCACAGGTTCTATGTCCAAGGTTATAGTGCACTAGATAGAAACACTGATTGAAAAATGCTGTATAGGAAATGGACAGCTAGGGAAATGCAGTTTTATTATTAGTTTTCCTGTTTGATTTAATAAAATGGTCTCATAATAATTTTTTACATATTTTTAAAGTGGTCCCGACTGAGATTTTGAAAAGATTTTAAAATCATTTCTAAAGGAAAGAGGAATTGAGCTAACCAGCAAGACACACATTCATGCATGTTTTGATGCTGATGCATCTCTACAAATCTAATTTATATTGAAAGATGAACAATTCGTGCATACTAATTCCATAGAAAGTCTTCTGAAACAACACCTTTTATAGTGAAGGGAAAGACCTTGAGCCACAGTGAAGGTCTTATCTTTCATTAAACTTGTGACAGAAATGCAAACCGGGTTGTATAAAGAAAGGCATCTGTTAAGAGCTGGGGGTCTGAGCCTAATGTAGGTGTGGGGTTGCTAGGGTTTTGTATGCATGGTAAAGTTGTTGAGCTCTGCGTTTAAAATGGAATGTATGACAGCAGTTCCATTGAGCGATCTTGCCATCTGTGAGACATTAACCCAAAGACCCTCCTTCTCTTTTCAGGCTGGACAATTTGCTTAATATGGCCTATGGCGTTAAGAGGTAATTAGAACTCCACAGATTGCCAGATGTCCATGCTGGCACAGATTGGTGCTATAATTATAATTTTTTTTTGTTCACTAACTTTATTTTTGTCTTTTAATTCCTTCTTTTTTTCCTTCCACCAGCATGTCAAATTGTTTTTAATTCAGACTTCAGTTATTTTTTTGTTTAAGGGCATACACAACTTGTATTTATTTTTCACATTTTGTTTCATTTCCAGGTGGGCTTCTCGGATGCATACGGTGCAAACAGCTACGAAGCATAATGCCAAAACGTTATCAGTTTTATTGGTAGATAGAAACCAGTAACTCTAGAAATTGGTGTTAAAAATTCTTTGTAAAACTCAACAAACATAGCCAGTGTGCTAATAAATATTGCTAGAGGACCAAATGGATCACCTGAGGTTTTCTAACTTCTTCTCAGGCTTATGACGTTTTAACAGCTTATAATAAAGATGTAGCCAATAAAAGGCCTTCAACGAAAGACAAAACTTGAATGTTGTAAGGCTTCCAAATTATTATAGTTAAATCATAGTCCACTAACAGGCTTTGAAAGTGTAACTGTATGCACCTTGGTTATTACTCTGAGTTTCCTTTGTCACAGGCTTAACAACTCTTTATTTTTAATGTTATAATTGTTTTTCAAAGATTTTAATTTAAATGTTGGTGGGTTTCAAATTCAGTTTTTAAAAAATTGTAAGATTCCAAATATAATGCATTTCTGTGACACTAGTCCAGAAAAGGGGCGGCATAAAATTGTACACATTTGTGGTACTGTATAACAAATGTGTACACCAAATGAATGAAGGAAGAGGGAGTTAATGGTGGAAAAAAATTTGTAATAGCAGCTTTTGTTGATGTTCCAGAATTCATCATCACACTCAGTGACTTGAGGAGTGTTGTATATAGAATATTTCTGTAGGGCTACTTGGTGAAACATGCACACACACATACATTAAAGTACAAGTAAGTGTGGTGTATGGGTCATATACTTATCGAGGAGGGGATCTGATGAGCTAATAATGCGCTAATCCCAGAGGGCATGTGGCTTATAACCTTATTAGGTCCCTTCCTCGATGTTGTGTCCTCATATGACACTTACCTATCATTACATGAGAATGGTAATTTTAATCTGTTGATGGCATTTGCGATCATTTCCAGGTTTTGTGTGTGTTTGCCCTGCTCCCTTTCCATAATGTAGTGGCATTTTTGATACCTTCAGTGTCTTTTTCCCCCCTTAGTACATTGAAACATAGAATTTGTTAGCAGAAACCAGTCGAGCAGATGGTCCCTGCCTACTCTGTCTCCACAGACTCTAATTGGTCTCCAACGACCCTCCCTGCCGATTTACTAATATTTCCCTATGTCTGTCCCATGCATACTTGAAGCCTTGTACTGTTTTGGCCTTCACTGCTTACACTGGCAGTCTGTTTCAGGCATCCACCATTCTTCAGTGAAGCAGTGCTTCCTCACATCCCTTGTAATTAAGCCAGCTGAGCAGTAGAGAGAGATCTGGGGATTACAATATTAAGCAACCTTGAGGTAGGTAATCAATGCAGGGGGAAAAGCAAATAGAATGTTGGCATGCATTGGGAGGGGCATAACAAGCAGAAGGAGGGAGGTGCTGATGCCTCTATATAAAATCATGGTGAGGCCGCACCTGGAGTACAGGGTCCAGTTCTGGAGACCACACCTATGCAAGGACATAGATGGGATTGAGAGGGTGCAGAGAAGGGCAACCAAGATGGTGCACGTTATCCAGTGGAAGCCATATGAGGAGAGGTGGAGGGAATTGGATCTGTACCCATTGGAGACTAGAAGGGTGAGGGGGAACATGATAGAATCATTTAAGTATGTGAAGGGGATCAATAAGGTGAGGAAGGGGAGTTTATTTAAAAGGAAGGTGGGGGTTAAAACTAGATGTCATAGTCTTATGTTTAGAAGGAGGAAGATTTAGAGGCATTGTGAGGGGGCGTTACTTCATGGAGAAGATGGTGGAGGCCTGGAATAAACTACCAGAAGAAGTGGTGGGGGCCGAAACGGTGGAAGGTTTCAAGAGGGCATGGGCAGACATAAGGGGTTGACAAATGGGGGAAGGGGAGGTCCCATGACAGAGGTGATGAGAGTGTGGTGGGGGGGGCAGACTCAGTGGGCCAGAGGGTCCTTTTCTGACATCAGATTTCTATGATTCTTAAATCACACACACACCAATTCATCGTATGCTCTGTAGTTCTCATCTCCCCTCTCACTCTCCAGTGTATACATGTCGAGATCCCTCAGTCTCACCTTTTATGGCTTTTGATGCAACCTCTTCACCATGTTAGTTGCCCTCCTCTGGACTGCCTCTACCCTGTCTGTGTCCTTTCTGAGGCACAGCCTCCAGAACTGGACACAGTACTCCTTATGGAGTCTTCACAGGTAAGCTGTACAGTGGCAACACCACCTCTCTTCCTGTGCATCCCACTGGCCCTACTGACTGCATTGTCACACTGCCCTGCCACGTGAGGTCATCAGATATGATAACCCCTTCCCTGCTTAAAGTGATTTTGTCAGATTATGCTGCTTACAAATTGTCTTACCCCATTGGGATAGCTATGGTAGTGAAAGTCATCCTGTCCCATTTTTAATATTTAATGCAGTGCCTGTATTTAGACATTGAAGATTGTATTTTGGCGACAACACTGGCCAGCCGATTCTAGTTGGCTAGTATCTTTTAAAATCTGTTAGTGGAACCACATGTTTTAGTGGCCATTGGCTACCTGTTTTGTCACACCCTGAATCTGTTAGCCAAACCACATGTTTTAGTGGCCATTGGCCACCTGACTACCTGATTTGTCCCACCTTGCTCCACCCCCCCTCCTCGGTGTCCACCTCATTACAGCTTTTAGTGTTATCTGCAAAATGGTATACCTCGCCTTCTAGTTCTTCTGCAGTGTCCCTTATAAAAACATTAAAAAGGACCGGTCCCAGTACTGAACCCTGTGGCACTCCACTGGCCATTCACTCATTAGTGAGTGCCGTTAACCAAAACTCTCTGTTGCCTATCCATTACCAGTTCCTTACCCAGTTCAGCACTTTGGATCCTACCTCTAAGCTGCTCAGTTTCTTTATCAGTCTTCTGTGCAGCACAGTGTTGAAGGCCTTGCTAAAGTCCAGATAGGCCACATTCACTGCCCTCCTCTGATGTATTTCCTTGGTCACCCAGTCGAAGAAATGAATCCGATTCATCTAGCATGTCCCCAGTGAATCCATGCTGCCTCTGATCATGTGGCCCATTGGATTCAAGATACTCTACTAGTCTTACCTTTAAAAGGGTTCACACCTCCCCTGGGTTACCCTAGAACTAATGGCCTGTATGCGTGCACGAGACCAAGGTTGGAAAATCCATAAGGCGTCCGGTTCCTATTCCCAATTAATGAAATTCTGTCAACTTAGAAACACTTGCACCTTTGCAACCAGTTACGCTAAAGCCGAATACTTTGCCTCATCATTTAACCACAGTATAAGCCACCCCTTCCAAATTTTGGAAAACAGTCAAATCCCTCTTCTCCTCATCTACTGAACCACCTTCTCTAATCCTGTCAGATGGTAACTCCACACTGTCGTCGTCCCCCCCCCCAACTGTAGCAAACACCTTTAATACATTCTTCATCTCTTGCACCACCACTCTCCTCCCCACCTCTCCCACTACACCTGCTACCTTCTACCCCACAAAAAACAACATAGTCCATCCTTTCTTCTTCTCACCTATCTCCCTAAATTACACCCTTAAAACCCTCATTGCCTTAAGCCCTAGTAAAGGAAAGAGTCCAGATGGTTTGGACTCCAGGCTACTGCACCTATCAGCCCCCAGCATCTGCACACCCCTAGCCGCACTTCTAAACTTTTCATGTTCTTTAGCCTCAGTCCCTACAAAATGCAAACTTTCCACAGTCATCCCTCTCCCTAAGGAAGGCAACATTGTTCTCTCCTAACTCACCCCTTCCTCAACTCGTCCTCTTTTTTCATACCTTTACAGTAAGGCTTCCGGAAGTCCCATTCCACAACCACCTCCCTTATTTGACTTACTGATTCCATATTCACCAGTATGTATCAGAAGCAGATCACTCGGCTATATTCATCAACCTGGCAAAGGCCTTTGACACTGTATTGCACACCCTGTTCCTCCACAAACTTGCATCCGCTGGACTTTCCTACACAACTACTGCCCGGTTCCAGTCCTACCTTCATGGCAGGATGCAATCAGTCCCCCCCCAAAAATCAATACTGGAGTCCCACAGGGCTCAGTGCTCAGTCCAGTCTTTTTCTCAGTATTCTTAAATGACTTGCCTGCTGTCTGCTCTTCTATCAATATACACATGTATGCAGATGTCACTGTATTATACATCTCTGGTGCTTCCCTTACTGTGTGGTAGAATAACTACAGCAGGACTTCATTAAGGGTGCAGCGCTGGTTCCAAGCCAACCAAGTGTTCCTAAATGTTAAAAGGACTGTCTCCATGACCTTCGGCACTTGGAAGAGACTTCCTAATTCCCCACACCCAGCAATCTTCCACACCCTTGATGATACCCCATTAGAGAACGTCACCTCCTTCAGATATTTCTGTGTCAGGCTAGACCAACACCTGGACTTTCTGTACATGTGAATGCAATCATTAAGAACCTGCACCCAAAACTTGATGCCTTATACCGTAATCGTGATTGTATTCCACTGCCGCTCCCGTGAACCGATACAGAAAATGATCCTCCCCTCTTCTGACTATGCAGATATAGTCTATAGTTCCACTCCTAAAACCATACTGGCCAGACTGGACACTCTATTTAATTCCTTCTGCTGCTTCACTCTATCCTGCCTCCCACTGTGATAAGTACAAAGCCCTCTCCCTCCCATCCCTTGATGCCAGACGCCTTAGTCACTCTACTTCCTTTACAGCCAAATTCTGGTTTGGAACATTATCCTCCTACCTCAGCTCCACACTATCTACCCCCCCAAACTCTGCAGCATAGAACCCAGGCTCCTGGCCCTCCCTTACAGATCAACTATTGCCAGTCAGTCCGCCTTCTACAGATGCCCAAAGCTGTGGAATAGCCTCCCCTTCCCCTTCCAAAATGCCACCTCTTCCTCCGCTCTCTCCTTCCTACTACAGAACTTCACATCCCCTACATGTTCCTGTCTCTAACATACACTTACGCCTTTCTCCAAGCCTTCACAGGCACCTGCCTCCTGAACCTACATGCTAGCAAGGCAATAATCTGTATTCCCAGCTCCCCCTTTTTAACCAGCTCCATACGGCTACCACTGATTACTTGCTGCCTACTCCTAAGACAATTCCATCTTCCCATGTACCCTTCTCCCCCCCATAACTTCCATAGTCCTTATTTTAATAGTGCAGTTAATTCCTTTTGAAATTATTTTATGTCTCCAATGCTAGTGTGCCTCCAGGCGTTAACGTTCTGTAACGTGAATACGATCCTGTCCAGTACTGTTACCCACCCGATGTTTATGTAACCCATGAATCCCTGTAAATACTGATTGTGTAATTCATTCTGTTGCTATTATGTAAATATGTATGCTGTTCAAATGTAAATTGTACTGTGTAACATGTGAAATGTATCTTACTATCTCCATTCCCCCCTTCCCCCGGACGCATCTGGAAACGAGCATTCTGCTCAGTATGCCTTCTTGGTGAAACATTTAAATAAATAAGGGTTTCCATTGATTTCTCCACCACTGATGTAAGACTGACTGGCCTGTAGTTACTAGCCTCCTCCCTGCTGCTGGTTCTCCAGTCCTCCGGAAGCATGCCAGTTTCCAGTGAGCTGTTGAATAAGGCCATCGGTGGGGCAGCTGTCACCTCCCTGAGTTCCTTTAGTACCTTTGGGTGTATCCCATCCGGTCCCGTAGCCTTGTCCACTTTCAGAGCTGCAGCTCCCTTCAGGACTCTTTCCTCTAAAAATGGACTTGCGTCCACCCCTACCACCACCACCGTGGTTCCATAGTGTAGTCCCGTCCCCCCCATAAAAAGAGGTGTGGTTGCAGCAGTCTGCGCTTTAGTTGTGGCATGTCAACTGTAGGCATGGTGAGAGGGAGAGCCATGGTTCCTGCCGAGTCGTAATCCGTAAAACACAAATAATTCCTCAACACAAACACACTTTCTCATTCCAAGCAACTCTAGGCACAAACAAAAAATGTTATTTCTTTTAAAGTAGAAATTGATAGAAACTTGGAGAGCAGCTTACAGAGAGAGAGAGAGAGAGAGAGAGAGATCAGTTTGTCATGTCAGACCCTCAATGAACAGCTATAGTGGAGAATCATATGATCTGAGAGTCGTGTTCAGACTCTGGCCTGTAAATGATTTACATCTAAACTCAATCGCCTAGTTGCATTCAGAAGCGTATCCTGATATAAAGGATAAATCCGTCACTGCTCAACACTTTTTAAAATGCCTCACAAAACTACACAAAGCAGTTTTTCTTCCCATATTATTTTATCCCCCTCGGGAATGGTCCTGCTCAGCCTCGGCCCTCTCCCAAGTGGTACACACCTCACCCAAGACTTAACCACACAACTATGCCCCCCCTGCAGGGCCAGGAGATGAAGGGCATCCTCCTCTTCTCTGCCCCCTATGCTGAGATGTCATCCAGACGAGGCAGTCCGAGCATCATGCTTCAGCCCCAGTTTCCGATTTTCTGGTCCTCTTGGTCAGCAGCATGCTGTGGCACTGGAGTGGCGCACACAACTTCCTAAGTTGAGACTGGTGCCCTGTCAGTACATCTGCACGCTGTGGCACCACTGTGAGTAGCATGCTCAGTCCTCTTTCCCCGGTGACCCAGGTTCGTTCCTGAACCCGGGTCACTGACGTGGTGGGAGGTATGGTGTCCAGCGCCTCAGCCATCCATGCCACTGGGCTGGCTACAGAACATTTTTTTCAGTTAAAAAATTATTATATAAAAGAAGCACAAGTGAAATGTAGTATACTCGAAAAATAATGCCGTCTTGATGGTGTCACAAGATAAATCCACTCCTCTTGCTTGTGGTTACACACACGCTTATTTCTTGTGCACTACATAGACAGGCAGATAGATCGTTGGATACTGTCGATAGAGAGAGAGTGGTGGGTGGGTGGGTAGGTACAGATACACAGACAGATCCCATGACATATTTCTTGTGCACTGCATAGATAGATACGGAAATAGAGAGGTAGCTAGGCAGACAGATAGATACATACCTGTACAATACAGTTCATGTGTTTCATCTGGTGAATCATTAAGTACGAGTCTCTTACAAAATGGTTAATGGTCCCAAACAGCAGGGGCATAATATAATTACATTTCAGTACAGGGGTATGTAGTAGTACAATCGTTTATTCATATAGACATTTAGGAAAGAATGTACACCGTTAAGGCTATAAATACCCTGTTTACAAGGTGTTCCTGTTTGATGCTACTCACTCAGAGTTATTCACCCCCCAATCAGCTGTATTCTACAAAACTGGTTCATACATTATTGGTTGATCTTTGGGCTTTATTCAAAATGGCCTTTTTTATTGCGAAAACAAGGTGTTGTTGTTATGATGTCATTTTTATCAGTTGTTTGCAGTAAAACTTCAGAAAACAAAATGAAAAGTAAATGCTTTTAACTGAAATTGAAACCCTAAAACATGCATTATACTGACATTTGCTGTATATCAGAACTGGTATTTGGGGGAGCTAAAACATGTTTTTACAGTAGATATGGTAGTAGGAAGGATGTACCTTTGTAAATGATCTCTGTTGCCTGATACTCGCTTGCCATAAATACTGCAGACATTTTAATCAGGAGTTTTTGCTACGTTTTATAGAACCAGTCTGTACCTTAAGGTTCAATCCCTTCCAGCCAGCAGATGGAGTCAGAAATGAACTATTCTTTTTAGAAAAAATTACGTTTCTGTCAAATGTTAGATCACAACATTTCACCCCGATTCCTGATCCCAAAGGTGGAGACATCGTTTTTCCAGTGTTGAGGGTTACCCAAGTATATATTTTGGGCTTCAGATTTTCTGTAGTAAAAGTATTACACTCCCAGACCATCTTATTCCTGAGAGCCTGAAGTCAGCTGGCCACCTCCTCACTGCTTCTTACTTAAGAGTACTGGTTTTGGTGAACTTGTTTTTCCACTTGTGTGTTCTTGTTATTAGGAGGAAAGTGAACAGAGCCCTGGAGACACAAGAGCCTTGTGACACTTTTCCTTATTTAATTTCTATTTAGGGTTTTGTGCCACATCAAATTGGTATTATGATAGAAATACTAAAGGGGGAGTGCAAAAAATGTTTAGGAATCTGGAGGACCTGGCCCATCAGATGGATAGGGAACTGGTTGGGGGCAGGACTCAGGGTGGTAGGTAATGGTGAATTCTCTGGGGTTAAGGAAGTCATGAGTTGGATGTTGCCAAGGACCTATCCCAGGACCTGTGTTGTTCCTTATTTTCATCTGTGACATGGAGGTATCCAGAACAAGATCTGTCTCTTTGCAAACAGCACCAAGATCTGCGGTACAGTAGCCACAGAGGAGGAAAGAATAGACATGAAAGGGGGTCAAGTAAAGCTGGAGAGGTGGTCCAAGGTATGTCAGCTTACATTTAATGCCACGAAGTGAGAGGTTATGCATACCAGCAAATAAAAACCTGAAACTTTTAAAAAAGCTAGAAGACCTTGGGGTAGCAGAACGGATAGTAAAGTGGGTACGGAGTTGGCGGAGGGACAGAAAACAAACAGTAGTAAATGGGGTTAAATCTAAAGAGAGGCAGGTCACTAGTGGGGTCAGTCCTGGGACCGGTCCTCTTCAATGTATTCATCAGTGACATCAGCGAGCGCATAAATGGCAACATCACCCTGTTTGCAGATGGCACGAAACTCAGCGGAAGAGTGGATAGTACGGAGGGAGTCTAGACAACTGCAGGAGGACCTTAAGAAATTGGAAAGGTGGTCACAAATATGGTAATTAAACTTCAATGCTAAGAAGTGTAAGGTGATGCACCTGGGTAGGGCCAACCCCAAGGAAGAATACTAGCTAAACGGAGTCCAGCTGATCTCCTCTGCTGAGGAACGTGGTCTGAGAGTCATCATTAGGGACAACCTCAAGCAGCAAAGTCAGTGCAATAAGGCTTACAGCAGGGCTAGCAGGGTGTTAGGATGCATTGGCAGGGGGATAGATAGCAGGGATAGGGAGGTGATACTACCACTTTACCGGTCATTAGTGAGGGAGATGATACTGCCACTTTACTGGTCATTAGTGAGACCTCATCTGGAGTACTGTGTACAATTCTGGAGGACTCACCTAAGAAAGGACATTGATAGACTGGAAGTGGCCCGGAGAAGGGCAACAAAAATGATACATGGCTTTCAGGAAACCACCTATGAAGAGAAGCTTGGGGCTCTGAAATTGTACTTGCTAGAGATTGGGGGGGGGGGTATGATTGAGACCTTCAAGTTCCTTAAAGGCATCAACAGGGTACCAGAAGCGCAGCTTTTTGCCAAGAATGTCAGTTGTACCACAAGAGGGCACAAGTGGAAATTGAAGGGTGGAGTGTTCAAGAGGGACATCAGAAAGTATTACTTCTCAGAGATGGTGGTGGAACCTTGGAATAGATTACCTCCGGAGGTGGTGGCTGCAAATTCAGTATTGAGCTTTAATCACAGGTGGGACAAGTATTGGGAACAAACACATGGCACTGGCAAGGGCTAGGCTAGGTGTCTAGGAGGACAGAGCACCGGTGTACAATAGGTCCCGGGATACCTCGCTTGGGCAGACTCAGTGGACCACAGGTCCCCTTCTGCCATCATCATCTATGATTCTATGTAACAGACTATATGGGGGGATCAAACCTGGGAGTCATTATCTGTGACTACCTTAATTCTGCAACTAAATGCAGTAAGGCAAATGGGAAGGAAAGAAGGATGCTGAAGTGTATAGGTAGAGTGTTCACTAGCAGAAGGAAAGAGGGGATCTTCATTGAGGGTATCTCTTGCATCAGGCCACACCTATGGAGCTATAGCCGCCAGGCATTAGGACCACACAGAAACCTTCTAGCTAGGGTAAGCAGCAGAGATTGTTGGCTAGCTGCCAACGTCCCTCACATATAATCGTGGGCGGCCCCGTGCCCTCCTCAGTTCTTTTCTCACTGTCGACCATCGCATGTTGAACTCCACAGAGACACCACCACTTTAGTCAACTGCAAAATTTCTACCTTTTGATTTTCTTTTCTCGCCCTAGTTTTGGTAATCACTTTATTTTAAAGTGATTCTGTTTTTTATTTATGCCTACTGACCCCAGAAAATGTTTTTACCACTGCAGGTGTGGTTAGAAAATCTTTGACACAGATGACCACAATGTCTGCATCCACTGTCTAGGCCAAGACCATGCCGTTAAGGCCTGCAAAGTCTCCCGCAGATTCAACCAGGCTACCCAGAAGCACCGCCAGATAGCTTCTTACTTCAACAGAAGGTCGCCCAAATGGAGAAGGAGCTCCAGGCCAGAAGCTCCTCCACCTTCCCGGCCTTGTCCTCGGGGCTCCCATTCCTCTAAGGCCCGGGACAAGTCGGCCAGGAAACACAAAGATTGGGGCAAGGAGAGATCCTCCCTGGTTCGCTCCCAGTCTCTGCTTCAGGCATAGGCTGCAGCAGGGTTGTCATCCACTCTGGCGGCGACTGCCTCTGCTGCCCATACCCTCTCTTCTGCAGGGTCGGCTCTGGTAGCGCCTCCCACCTGTCTTACCTTGGCTAGCGACGGTTCCCCGGCATCGGGCCTTCTCCCGCTCCTCTTCTCTTCGGGCCACCAGCCAGGGAGCTTCGCCAGTTCTGCTTTGGCCAGCACCAGTACATCATCCCCAGGGGGCTATCCTCCCTCCGTGATGTCTTTGGCCTTTACCTCAGTCTCTGCTTCGATGTCAGGGACTCTGCTTTCCCCGTCACCACCCCAGGCCACCATGTCGACATCGGGGTCTCAGCCTACCATAACGATACCCCAGGCTGTCATGTCAACACCAGGGCCTCAGCCTCTCCTGCTGATGCTACAGGCCATACTGCCAATGCTGGGACCCCAGGCTGTCCCACCGGCGCCACAAGGTGTTCCAACACTGGTCACTATTGATGTCCTAGGCATGTTGTACTCTTTCTGGGAGTTTATGCACCTCCTTGCCGCCGCCCCTCCCCCAGCCCGAGGACTAATGACACCGCGCCGATGCCTACCATGGCACTGCATCCTGCTCGTCCTCGATCCTGGACACCATCAGTGCCCATTTCAGAGCCAGGCAGTGAGGACAGATATCATCCTGATCTCCTCCCCGTGATGATCAGGCGGAGAGGAGATGGTAGCCCCTTCCACTCTCCCTCCAGTGTTTCCTCAGGGAGGTGAGGACTCCACCAAGCATATCCTGAGGTTCCCCCCAATGACGCCTCTTTCATCTCACTGATGCAGCAGTTACAAACTGCAATGGGGGTTTGAAGCTGAGGAGCAGGCTGTTACCAGGAGAAATCTTAACTACTTGGAACTGCCAGATTCTCCTCCATTGATCATTTCTCCTGTAATAGCAGCCTTTGAGAATGCCACCATGGCTGCCTGGTAGAGGTTGAATTTGATTCCTGCCATGCCCAGAAAGGTGGACAAATTGTACCAGGCTCCCTCAGAGAAACCATACTTTGCAGAGCAACCACAGGCAGATTCCGTGGTGATAAATGCTGCCCATGATAGGTCCAAGAGACCTAAGCATGTCAGCTCTCTTCCCCCTAATAAGGGGTCCAGAAAGCTGGACCTTACAGGAAAAAGGGTTTTTGCCTTGGCTACGTTATCCATCAGGGCTCTAAATTACATTGCCCATATGGTCTGACACAGGACTGTGGCGTGTGCCCAGCCACCAGTGCGGAGTCTGCAGTGGGTTGGTCTTCATCCTGCCTCTGGGTTTTTTCCCCCGCTGATTTTCTCCTTTATTTTCCCAGGGCCTCAGCCAACACGTCAGCACCAATAAAAGCCCCATTCCTCCCACCTGGCCTAGTGACACCCGCTCAGTGGCAGCCAAGAGCTGGGTAGGCCTACCTCCCCAATCCGGGAGAAGAGAGCTGCTTGGCGGCTGCTGTCTACCCCCAACCTGTGCTTGTTCCCAAATACAGGTTGCCAGCATGGTGAGAGGTAAGGCGTCCAGTACCTCAGCCCTCTACACCACTGGGCCAGCCTGGCAGACATCTTTTGAGGTCTGCTTATGATGCCTTCGCTAGAGCAGCTGCAGTGGGCATCGGCCTGAGATGGCATTCTTTGCTCAGTGTGTGTGGGTTTACTACTGATATACAGCAGTCCATCCTGAATGCTCCTTTCAGAGGTATAAGCTTTTCAGGGCAAATGTACAGGACATACTTTCTGACGCACAGACTTTGAGCAGGACTCTGCAGTCAGTACATTCTCTATACCACACGTGGCCAGAAGATGCCCTTTTGTTGGGCCTCCCATAAGCTTAAGCAGAGCACCAGGGCAAGTGTCGGGCAGCAACTCCTGTCTCCACCACTGGGAAGGCCCCCAGAGGAGGTGGTGCGACCCGGACCGCCGGTGCTTCCTCAGCATCACTGCTTGACAGACCCACCCCCACCCTCTAGCACTACATGAGGCAGTGGTGGGCGTTTCTCCCTCCACCTGGATGGGTGGCGGGGAGATCACTACAGTTGCTTGGGTCTTGCAGCTCACAGAACAAGGCCACACTCTAGAACTCCTGGAGTGGTCTCCAGATCTACCTCCAGTTCATTCAGACTATCCTCCAGACCACATTCCAGTGGTGCTGGGGGAAATTCACATGTTGTTGCAGAAAAGGGCCATAAAACCTGTCCCCGAGGATCAGTGGCACAGGGGACTCTCTTCCCACTTCTTTCTAGTCCCCAGATCCACAGGGGATTTACGGCCCATTCTAGATCTGAGAAACCTGATTTTCTGCATCCAGTACAAGAAGTTCAGGATAGTGACCCTGCATGGCCTGCTGCCTGTGCTGCATCAAGGAGACTGGATATGCTCCCTTGACATGCAGGACGCATACCTGCATATCAAGGTGTGTGCTCCCCACCAGCAGTACCTCGAGTTCCAGGGGGAGCACCACCAGTTCCGAGCATTGTCCTTTGCGCCATGGGCCTTTACCAAATGCTTGGCAGTGGTAGCCATGGCCATCAGGAAAGAGGGTCTGTACGTCTTCCCTTACCTGGATGACTGGTTGTTCAAAGCACAGCCCAGGGAGTAGCTGTTCCAGATCCTACAGCGTACCAGGCAGTTGTTCCGGGCCTTGGGAATCAGGGTCAATCTGCCCAAGTCAGTCTTGACCCCTTGCCAGCGCCTCCAGTACATCAGGGCAGTACTGGACATGGCTCAGGGCTTTGTTTTTGCCGCAGGACAGGGTGAACTGCTTGATGGCTGAGGCCCAGCTGATTAACAACTGCAGGTATATCTCAGACAGAACCCTCCTGAAGCTCCTGGGCCTGATGTCTGCAGCCATTGTCACGATACATTTGACCAGGCTGCACTTGCAGATTCCCCAGTGGTCATTGAGAGTCCAGTGGGAACAACGCACTGATTGCCTAGAGCAGCAAGTTGTAGTCTCCTCTCTGGTAAAAAAGTGCTGCTACGGTGGATGGAACCCAGCAACCTGTTGAAAGGGGTTCCCTTCCTCATTTCCTTCCCGTCAGCAGATTCTCACTACAGATGCTTCGAGGTTGGGCTGGGGAGCTCATTTGGGGCCTCATCAGACTCAAGGGATGTGGTCCAGAGTGGAGACTGCTCTCCACATCAGCATCCTGGAGATGAGGGCCATTCTGTATGCTTTACAAGCCTTCCAGATCCATCTGTCTCCGGGCCATCTGCTGGTGCAGATGGACAACATTGGTGTAGTGCACTACATCAACAAACAAGGGGGCACCCATTTGTACCCTCTGTGTCGGGAAGCGATGAGAGTCTGGTACTGGGCTCTATAACACAGTCTAGAACTGTCGGCCGTTCATGGTCGAGGCATTCAAAACATCCTGGCAGGACAAGCTCAGCCAGTCGTAGTCTCGAATGCACGAATGGGATCTGCTGACCTCGGTTGTAGAAGACCTGTTCGACAGGTGGGATCGTCCAGAGTTGGACCTTTTTGTGTCCCCAGACAAAGGAAAACTGCCACATTTCTACTTGCTCACTCCAGGGCCTGGAGTTTTCTGGTGAGACATGTTGTCCCTCTCTTGGAAAGGGAGGTTCCTCTACGCCTTTTCTCCCTTCCCTCTACTCCAGAGAGAAGTGATGAAGCTCCAGATGGAAGGGCCCACTCTGATCCTCAGTGCCCTCTGACCTCATCAGATCTGGTTCCCCTTGCTGCAGTAGCTGGCGGTGGGACCTCCCTTGCCTCTGTGCAAAGGTTTGCTATCACAGGAACAGGCACCCTGATCAATCTGGACCTCAAGTCACTGCACCTCCATGCATGGCTCCCTGAAGACATAGCTAGGTTTGGGGTGTCCCAAAAGGTCTCTTATGTTCTGGTGGCTGCTATGAAGCCCTCCACCACGGCCACTTATTCCATTAAGTGGAAGCGCTTTGCTTCGTGTGTGGTTTCCCATCATTTGGACCCTTTCACTTGTCCAGTGAATCAGATTTTGGAGTACTTGTAGTCCCTTACAGATTCTGGCCTGCACTACTCCTCTATTAAAGTGCACCAGTCAGCCATTTTGGCCTTCCATGTGCCTTTTGATGGTCATACGGTAGCACAACTAGAGGTGTCAAGTACTTTTTGAGAGGCATTCTCCATCTGAAGCCTCCCATTCACAGTCCAGTTCTGCCTTGGGAATTGAATTTTGTGTTGGAGAAACTCACTTTGGCTCCTTTCAGCCTGCCGCAACATGGGAGCTACGTTTTCTGTCATGGAAACGTTTTTTTTAGTTACTTCAGCTCAAAGGATTTCCGAGCTTCAGGCTGTGATGTGTGAGCCTCCTTATTTAATTTTCTACAAAGACAGGGTGTCTCTGTGTACAAATCTTAAGATCTTCATCGGGGTATCTTGGTCATCAGGTCACACATGTGGAACTTCACCATTGGTGAAGCAGGATCTACATGGAAGATTTTCTAGCAGAACCACTGTGGCCTCCCACGATGACGTCACCAATCCTGTAAAGATGTGAGTGACCCCGCTACCTCCTCAGTTCCTTCCCGTCGTCGTTTCTGTTTGCATGGGTCTCCATGGAAGCTCCGACACAGTTTCATGCCATTTCTGCCTACGACTTATAATTTAGTTTTAGAATCTTTTTATGAGCGATTCCTTTACCTTGTTTATGTCAAGAGTTAATCCTTCCACTTCTCTCTTCCGTCACTGCAGAAAGATGATTGCCTCTTCAGACATCAAACCACCCTCAGGCGGTGGGGCATGGCTAGCTGCTCAGCCATCAACACGCTCTTTCAGAGAGCTCCCTAAGACTATCATATAAAATCAAAAGAAAACAGATTTACAACCTGTTTGGCGAAACAGAACTGTATATTTTTATCTACCGAAGATATGTGTATTGCTAGCAGTGGATTACGCTAACATGGGATGGAAAACAACTGAAAACAAAGCTAACTTTTTCACACCTCGTGGCAGGGCCACCAAAGCACCGACAGCAAACTCGGAAGCATGTATTGGAGGAACCCAGTAGAGAAGACTCCCGCCCGGCATCGCTCGACTCACTCCAGCATGCTCTCGCTCCAACAAATGGACAGAAAGATGGATTCTTACCACAAACGAATGCTGCCTATGGAGCAAAAGGTAGAGTGCCTGGGGGAAACAGCAGCAAGTGCAGAAAAAAAACTCCCAAGAAAGTGATGGCCACAGCAGCATCCTGTGTAAAAGAGCACACCCTTTTACAAAGTAAGCTGGAGCATCTGGAAAATACTGTTAGGGCCTCTCGTGTCAGAGTTCTGAGAATACTGAGGGTGAAGATTTATGTTCATTTATAATCTCCTGGCTCGACCAGACTTGAGGGCTAGACCTTCAAGATTTCATCCTTCGTGCTTACTGGATCACACCACGGAGACCTAGTGGGCAGAAGTCAGAGCCCCGTACGGTATTAGTGGTCACAGTCTCTTCAGTAATCCGTGATCGAATCCTGCAAGCAGCCAGGGCGAAGAGAAATGTGCACATTGAGGGATCCCAGGTGATGCTATTCCCTGACCTCTCCTATGCAACCAGATCTAAAAGAAAGGGTTTTGATGCAGTGAGGTGGCGATTCCGAGATTTGGAGATCCCATCCAGTATGTTGATGCCGGCACGACTCCACGTAAACATCGGGCGGAAAACATATATTTACACTGACCCCAAAGAAGCCGGCAGAATGGCTGAAAAGCTTGAGGTGGAAAAGGCAGCCCGAGAGGGAGAGATGTCCTCAGAGTTGGAAGGCGAGGAAGAGACCTAGAAATGGACTTGTGAGTCGGGTAGTTTTTTAACCAAAGCAGCAGATAATGCTAAAATTCCAGGGGATTGATGTGGGGATGTTTTGAAAAACGCTGTAAATGATATTAAGGGACTTTCCCACAGAAATCAGTTAAAACTCAACAGTATCCTTTGGACTCTTGGTCTGCATGAACAGATGGTTAATTAGAGCCTACAGTTCCTTTAATGTTTCTCTTTTTCTTTCTGGTCTGGACAATTTAACCTCTACTGTCACCCAATTAAGCATGAATATGACGCTAGTTTATTGTTCTTGGTTCTGGTGCAGTGGCACTGGAACAATTTTTATAGTGGGGGTGCTGAAAGTCATTGAACAAAACTGTATAGGAAGCCATAGGGAATTGTACTTCAAGCAAGGGTGTGCTGCAGCACCCCTAGTTCCAGCACCTATGCTATGGTGCCGAACTTAGTTAAAATGGCGGTCTTTATACTGACTGCACTATAAGAAAGACTCACATTCCTTTTTCAGTTACCGAGGATCCACTTCTAGAGCGAATTTTAAAAACTATCCTAGATTTGTTTTTTTAAAGTTATGTCTAGTGGTAGGCTATTCACCAAATAGGCTTAAGGGAGCAAACTGAGAGAGGAAGGGTTACCCCGATTTAATTTAAGGCACGCTGTAAATGAAGGCTGACAAGGCCGTTTAACTCACTATATAAAATTTAATAGGATATTAGTAGTTTAAGGCATTTAGCAGCTGATAAGTCATCTTGTATAATTCTGGAATAATATCTGGTATTCCCCCTATATCTTGTAACAGTGGTGACACTGACTCATTTTGCCTAATATCAAATTATGCTGGAAATATGTTGTATGATCTGTTCCGAGTATAATTCGTATACTGTAAAGTATAAAATATAAATAAAAAGTAAAAAAAAAAAAAAAAACACCCTCAGGTGATGAAATAAGGCTCTTAAAAAATTCCTGATGGATCAACAGGTAGCCAGTTCTGGGCAAGGGGGGTGTCCTTCCCAGTCGCCGGCGGGTTTGTCGAGCTCCCAGGCCGCTAAGTCCCGAGATAAGTCCTCTGGGAAAAGTCACAAGAAAGACTTGAGGTCAGGGTTTCCCCCCGCCCCCCGATGGCTTCTTCTTCCTCTGGGGGTACTCGGCAAGCCGCGGCGGCACCGATGCCTGTTGCTGTCCAGGTCTCTGTTTCTGCCAGAACCATAACGACAGTGCTGCCACCCGTCTCTCGGGGTGGCTGGTCGTCGGCCCCTAGCTCGTCGACAACAGCTTTTCCGTCGAAGCCTGATTCTTCTCCAGGCTCTCGCTCATTGGACTCTTCAGGGTCCCAGGGCCCAAAGGACAGTTCAACGTGCCCTGTGCCATCGTCCCCTCTTCCGCTGACACGGCAGCCTGCTGTTGTCGACCTTAATGATATCCTGACCAAGTTTACTACGTCTTGGTCCACCAACTGTGCATTTACAGGTTTGGGCCCCTGGCGCCGCTGACGGCCCCGCTGCTATCAACGCCGCTTCGGCCTCCTCGGGCGGTTCCCCAGGGCCCATTGTCAGTCCCTTATTAGTCAGACCTCGAGCTGGAGCAGGTCGAGGAAGAGTACCACCCTTAACTTATCTTACCTGAGGACGAGGAGGAAGAACCTCTTTCCTCTGACAGGTCTACTGCCTCCTCAGTGAGTGAGGACTCTGTCAAGCATACTCCCAGGTCTCCTCCTGAGGACCCTAATTTCTTCAGTGTTATGAAGCAGCTGTCCACAGCCATGGGCTTTCACACTGAGGAAGAGGATGCTACCAGATGGGAGTTGGTGACCTTCTGGAAATTTCAGAATCTCCTAAAGTCATTCCTCCTATCCTATCAGTGCTCAGGAGTGCCACTACAGATGCCTAGCACAGACCTGACATGGTCCTGGCCATGCCTCACAGGGTGCACAAGTTATATCTTACCCCCCCCCCCAAAGCCTCCTTACTATGCTGCCCAACCTGAGACCGATTTAGTGGTCATCAAGGCAGTTCATGACAGGTCTAAAGTACCTAAGCACCTCAGTTCCCTCCCCCCAGACAGGGAATCCCGGAGGATTGACCTTTAGGAAAAGAGGGTGTATACCCCCTCCACCCTGGGGCGGAGGATTGCTGATTACCTCTCTCATATGGTCAGATACCAGAATGCCATCTGGAAGAAGGGCAGGGTGGCTGCCCATGCTTGTAGATTGCTGAGGATATCAACAAGCATCTCCTTAGGGCCTTGTACGACATTTCGGATAGTGTTGCCAGGGCTGCTGCCACAGACATTTGCTTTCGTAGGCACTCCTGGCTAAGGGTCTCAAGTTTTGCCACAGATGTCCAGCAAAAGGTGCTTAACGCCCCTGTCATCGGCTCCCAGCTGTTTGGATCAGATGTTCAGGACATCAGTGACCTTCAGTCATCTGGCAGGGCTATTGTTTGTCCACTAGCTCTGTCATACGCAACCTAGGAGCAGACAGTGCTCTCCCTTTCCAAGGTATCCCACAAGTCTGGAGTAGCCTCCCGTCCGGGCAAGAGAAAGACCTTCACCGCCTTGCCTACCCCACTCCGGCGCTGCAGCAAAGCGCCCAGGGGTGATGGATCAGACCCAGCGGCTGGATCCGCCTCAACTTGACTCCTTGCTCAGACACCCCTCTCCTGGTCCCAACCAAGAGGTGGTCGTCGGAGGTCAGTTCTCCCTCCATCTGAATCAATGGAGAACCATCACTTCAGATGTCTGGATTCTTCAGATTATAGAGAGGGGTCAACTCTTGAACTTAGAAATGGCCCCAGAGACTCCTCCAGGACTCGCCCTCCTATTCCCCGACCCATTAGTCCGTCCTCTGGGAGGAGGTCCAGTCTCTTCTGTGCAAAAAGGCCATCGGCCACTGCCCACGCGCCAGAGGAACAGGGGATTTTATTCCAGGTTCTTCCTGGTCCCCAAAAGAACAAGAGATATGAGGCCCATTCTGGATCTCAAGGACCTCAGTCTGTATGTCCAGTACAAAAACTTCCACATGGTCACCCTGCCAGGCCTGATGCCCCTACTCAAGCAGGGTGACTGGCTATGCTCCCTGGACATGCAGGATGCTTACCTGCACATCTTGGTGTTTCCACCGCACAGGAGGTTCGTTCGTTCAGTTTCTTTTTCAGGGCGAGCATTATCAATTCAAAGTATTGCCCTTTGGCTTATTTTCTGCACTGCCGGGTCTTTACCAAGTGCTTAGCAGCAGTAGCTGCAGCTCTCAGAAGGGAGGAACTGTATGTTTTCCTGTATCTGGACGACTGGCTCCTAAAGGCCCCGTCCAGAGAACAGCTCCTTTGGATTTTGGAGAGAACCCTTCAGCTGTTTCTCTCCCTGGGCATCAAGTTCAACCTGCCCAAGTCTGTCCTGATACTGTTCCAGAAGCTGCAATATATAGGGACGGTTCTGGATTCGGCACATGGAAAGGCCTTCTTGCCTCAAAACAGGGCGGGAGTGCCTTATTACCCAGGCCCAGGAGGTCACCCAGAGCCGTTATGTCCCTGTGAGGGTATACCTGGGACTATTGGGCCTGATGGCTGCGGCCATTCCCACGGTTCCCTTGGCCAGGCTGGACATGTGAGTCCTCCAGTGGACACTATGAGGCAGTGTAGCGCACTGGTTTAAGGCTCTGAGCTGCAAATCTGGAGACCTGGGTTTGAATCCCACAGCCCCCACTTGCATATACTGTGTGACCCTGAGCAAGTCACTTAACTTCCCTGTGTTCCCAGGTTGCACCTGTAAAAAAGCTTTCAGCTTAGTGTGTCTCACCTGGTTAAAAAATTGGGGGACCAGCACACGGATGCATCATCTGAACCCTTTCACTTGTCCAGTGAGCCAGATTCTGGACTACCTGTTATCTCTGTAGGACTCAGGTCTTCAGTACTCCTCCCCCAAGGTGCACCTTTCGGCCATCTCCGCCTTTCATGAGCCTGTGGGCGGCCACACCATGCCTTAATTGGATGTTTCCCGTACTTTTCTCAGGGGCATCCTGCACCTGAAACCTCCAATCCGTTCTCCTGTTCCGGCTTAGGATTTAAATTTTGTTTTGGAGACGTTGACCCTGTCACTGAGCCCCCATGACTTTTGAGCTACACTTTCTCACTTGGAAAGCGTTATTTTTGGTTGCTATTACTTCTGCTCAAAGAATTTCCGCGCTACAGGCTCTCTAGTATGAGGAGCCTTATTTAATTTTTTACAGAGACAGGGTGTCTTTGCGCACGAATCCTAAGTTTCTTCCTAAGGTGGTGTCTTGAGTTTACCTTGAACCAGTCTATCCAGCTACCTGTTTATTTTCCTGAGCATGTCAGTCCAGGGGAAGCACTGCTCCATATGTTAGATGTGCGCAGAATTTGAGTATTACCTGCTCCGCACTAAGGAATGCAGAAAGTGAAAGCAGTTTTTTTGTTTGTTTCACCCCTGGTAGTAAGAGCGTTCAGATTTCTAAACCTTGTCTGTCTAAATGGTTGGCACATTGTATTGTGTTCTGCTACAACAAGCATGGCATAGAGTTGCCAGGGACGGTGAAAGCTGACTCCACAAGGGGCATAGCTACCTCTGTGGCCTGTTTCAAAGGGGTCTCAGCTGCTGGCATTTACGCTGCTGCCACCTGGAGTACTGTCCATACTTTCACCAAGCACTACAGCCTGGACATTGCTTCCAGAGCCTGTGCAGATTTTGGCAGGGCTGTCCTGCAGGGCCTCTTGTCCTAAGCGTTGGCTGACCTTCTTCCCAGACTGTTCTGCCGCATCTGTAACTGCTTGGGATTTGTTCCATTTGTGTGACCTGATGACTGAGATACCCGTTTAAGATAGAGCAGTTATTTAAGAATTTACCATAACAGTTGATCTTCGAGGGTATCTCAGTCATCAGGTCAGCCTTTCCTCCCACCATCCCCCTTTTATAGGGCTCTTTCTTCGAACTGGCTAACTGGTGTATCCAGCCTTTTGTTTAGGCCGGGGCACCTCTCTCTCACCTTGGCCCCTCATGGCATGAGTTTTGCTCCCTTAGTCTCTTGGGGAAAGAACTGAGGAGGGAATGAAACCGCTCACACCTTTACAGGGTTGATGACATCAGCAGATGACGGCATGAGCGGCCCCAGTGGTACTGCTGAAAATCTTCCATGTGGATCCTGCTTCACTAATGGTGAAGTTCCACATGTGTGACCTGATGACTGAGATCCCCTCGAAGATCTACTGTTACGGTAAATTCTTACGTAACTGCCTTTTCTTCCTAAGGTGGTGTCTGAGTTTACCTTAAATCAAACCATTCACCTGCCTATTTTATTATCCAGAGCATGCCAGAACAGGGGAAGCATTGCTCCACACTTTAGATGTACATAGAATTTTGCGTTCTAGGGACATGGATATGTTGTTCATCCACACTGTCCAGCAGGTTCCTTGCCACTTTAAGATGGGCCGGAAAGTCTTCAAGCTGGCTCCTCCCACCAACCCGGGTGGTAAAACCCTCGGCTGCGCCCCATGACACCAGATCTTCCTTACTGCTTGGAAACTCAGGTTCTCTCCTTAGCGCTCTGTGTTTGTAGGCCTGGATTCTAATCCTTTGGTTTTTCTGAAAATTATTTTAAAGTTTACAAGACTTAAATCTTCTACTTCCCTCGCGGCTGCAATGGATTCAAAATCTACTCCCGGCTTCCTTCAGTGACCTTGCGGGCAGAAGATGTCTCGGACCGACCCGCACGCCACATGTGTTTACTGCCTGGGGCTTGCTCATGATCCGCAGGCCTGCGATCTATGCAAGTCTTTTGTGACTTCGGTTGTAGAAGACCATGCTGCCCGACTTAAACTGGGGCACCCTGAGAAACGGTTTCCACCAGTGAAGTCGAAGGAGGCCCGTTGGGCGTTGTCTGCGGCTGCGGGCTCCGCGGAGCAGTTAATCGCTCCTCGAGGAGGAGGCGGCCCAGGCCGGGTCCTCTACTTCCTCGGCATCGGTGTTTATCCCGCTCTCCTTGGGCTCCTCCTACACTGCTTCTTTTAAGGAGCTTTGTCAGTCCCTCTCCACCAAGGGAGAAGGGCCATCAGGGACTCACACGAGTAGGTCGAAGAAAAAGGAACCGAAAGGTAAGTCCCACCGTTCGTGGGAGCGGGAGAGATCTCGTTCCCTGGACCATCAGCTTTCGACTTCGGTCGAGGTTGCGGCTAAGGCTGCTGGCTTCACGGTGTCCCTGTCAGGTCAGCTGACTGAGACACCCGTCGATGCGGTCGAGATTTTTCTTGACCCGTTGGACGGGTTTTCGACTGGAGAAGCTGACAACCCTTCTTCACCGGTTCCCCCGGTGGTTACCGAGGACTTGTCTGTGCCTCCTATGCCGAAGTCTCCGGTCAAGGACCCTGAAACGAGGGATGAGCGGGTTTCCCCAACCCCCTCTTCAGCCTACCATCGGTGACCCTGACGGTCTCGGTCCTCCTCTGTGTCGGGTAGGTCCTGCTGACATCAGCGGTCTCGGTCCTGGCATCGTGGAAAGCAGCATCGCCGCTCGTCCTCTTCGGAGGATAGGCTCTGGCGCAAGTTGCGTCAGCGCTATGAAGACATGATGTGGCAGCAGCTCTTACTAGCCGACAACAAGTTGACTCCGTCGCCTTCACCGGCCATTAAGTGGCTGTCGCCTGAACAACGGAAGCAACCTCTCGCCATCGACTCCTTAGTCGAGGAGCCGACTCCGGCACCAATTGCTCATCCGAAACGGCTGCTCCATCCATTGTGGTGGAACCACCACCCCCACAACCTAAGACTGGGGCCCTGACCAAGGAGTCTCGGTCGGGTTAGGGCTTTCCCCACAGGTTGTCGGTCACCCTCACCCCCGATTGGCCTCGGCAAGTGGTTCGCAGATGACTCCTTGTATTCCGGGCCCCTCGACCTGGAATGTTCCGGGGGTCAGTTGGTGGACAAGAGCCCATCCTCCTTCCTGGGAATTCTTCGGCTCATCTCAGAGTCCACTGGGATGCAGCTCAAACCTGTACAAAAACGGGCCAGATAACCCCTCACAGAGATTCTGGACCAAGGGGATTCCCCCACAGAGGCCTTCCCTGTGGCTGCGGCCTGCATCCTGTCCTGCGCCTTTGGCCAGGATGGCTCGTAAGTACGCAGTCCCCACTGGTTCCCTCTCTGGCTTTTCGGAGCACCCCTCGGCTGAAGGGCTGGTAACTGACAGCATCTTCCGGCGCTCCGGAAACGCTAGGGACGTTGAAAAGCCCCCTGACAAGGAGTCCAAAAAACTGGACTACTCAGGGCGCAGAGTTTACGCTGCCTCCTTCCTAGGTCTTCAACAGGCTAGCTCGGCCTTGCTGATAGCACATTTTTCACACGCCCTTATGGGTTCCCTGGATGAGGTGCTTCCTCATCTCCCGGCTGACCTTCAAACAACGGTCAGGCAGGTGCGGGATCAGGAAAGGGCAGTGGCCAAACAACAGCTCCAAACTGCCCTGGACATTGGAGACTCTTGTGCCCAGTCAGTAGCGGCCGCAGTAGCCATGCGCCGCAGAACTTGGCTGCGGATCTCCACCTTCACGGCAGATACCCAGCACAAGCTGGCAGATGTTCCCTTCCTGGGCACCAGCTTGTTCGGGCTGGGGGTGGAGGGCTATCTGCCGTGTACCCTTACCTGGATGACTGGCTGATAGCAGCCCCCTCCAGGTTGGAGGTGAAGCGGTCCAGAGATCTGGCCCTCAAATTGGCCTCCTGATCAACGAGGCCAAATCGGAACTCTTGCCATCGCAAGTGATTCAGTTAATCGGGGCAGAGCTCGACTCCCTCAGCCTCAGCTTCAGGCTCCCGAGGTGGCTTCCAGCCCACCCGGACCTGATCTCAGTCAACAAGGGTAAGGTTCTCCATCTGGACCTTCAGTCCCTGCACCTGACGGCCTGGTTCGTGAGCGGCTAGAGTTCCAGGCTTTGGGTCTTTCCGACGAGGTCCTCAACATTGTTGAGTCGTCCCGTAAAGAGTCGACCAGAAAGTGCTATGCCTTTAAATGGAAGAGATTCTCCATTTGGTGTCAGGACAAGGGGTTGGACCCCTCTGCTTGTCCATTAGCTAGCATTTTGGACTACCTGTGGTCCTTGTCTCAGCTAGAGCTTCAGTCAACGACCCTCAAGGTGCACCTGGCAGCTATCTCTGCTTACGAGGCACAGGCCAGCAAGCAGTCGGTGGCACAGGAGAAGGTGGTCGGGCGCTTTTTCAAAGGCCTTGATTACATATCCCCTCCGGTGCGAGAACCTCCACCTCTGTGGGATCTACTGCTGGTATTGGCTAAGCTCATGGGCAAGCCATTTGAACCGATGCACAGGTGTGATATCTCCCACCTGTCGTGGAAGACCGCCTTCTTGGTGGTTATAACATCAGCCAGAAGGATGGGAGAGCTCCAGGTGCATTCCATCAAGTCTCCTTATCTGGTCTTCCACAGGGACAAGGTTGTCCTTCGCCCCAACCCGAAATTCCTTCTGAAGGTGGTGTCGGAGTTTCACCTGAATCAGGTGTTCACTCTGCCGGTGTTCGACCCCAGTCACACCTCGGAGGCCAAATATAGGCTCCATACTTTGGACCCTAGAAGAGCGCTCTCTTATTATAAGGCGCGGACGGCTGAAGTTCGGGGAGAGGTTCACCAGCTGTTTGTCACCTGCGCTGAAGCCGCACCTAGCAGACCTGCAGCCAAGCAGAGATAAACAGGTGGGTCACCTCCTGCATAGATCTCTGCTGTAGGTTGGGGCATGGAGCCACCCAAAGGGATAAGAGCTCATTCTACCTGCCATACCGCTGTTTGTTGGCTGCTTCTAGGATGTCCCTATCCAGGAAATCTGCAGGGCTGCCACCTGGAAGTCAGCACACACCCTTTATTTCCCATTACCACATTGACCCAGAGTCACGCCAGGATGCTGGTTTTGGGACCTCGGTTCTCAGTCCTTATTTCCCAAGTAAGGGTGTGTGCCTTGCCTCCCTCCTCCCGGAGAACTGCTAGGAGTCTGCCAGACAGTGTGGATTGAACAACATATCCACGTCCTAGAAATACAGGTTACTCACCTGTAACAGGAGTTCTAGGAGGTGGTATGTTCATCCATCCACCCACCAACCTCCCTGGCTTTGACGCAGTCTGGCTTCCAGCGGGCTAGATCTGGCGTCATGGGGCGGAGCTGAGAGTTTCACCACCCGGGTGGGTGGGAAGAGCCAGCTTGAAGACTTTCCTGCCCATCTTAAAGCGACAAGGAACCTGCCGGACAGTGTGGATGAAAAACATATACCACTCCTAGAACTCCTGTTATAGGTGAGTAACCTGTATTTACTATACACATTGTACGAAGGACTGCAGAACTCCTCACTGCTGTTTGTTTCTTTCACCCCCGGTAAAGAGGGCGTACTGGTTTCTAAACAGTGTCTGTCCAAATGGCCAACTGTATTACTTTTTGTTATAGGAAGTATAAGGAACTTACTGGTGGTGTTTGTGGTCATTCTACCAGCGGCATGGCCACTTCAGTTGCTTGTTTCAGGAATGTTTCAGCTGCAGAGATCTGTGTGGCTGAAAACTGGAGTACTGTCTACACTTACAGTCTGGACATTATCTCTACGAGAAAGGGCAGGCTTCGGCCTAGCTGTGCTTCAAGCCATCCTGTGTTAGGCCTGTAGCCTCCAGCCACCCAGACCGTTTCTGTCTGTAACTGCTTGGGACTCGTTCCATAGGCATGGCCTGGTGCAAGAGATACCCTTGATGAAGATAGTACAGTTACGTAAGAACTTACCATAACAGTAGATCTTCAAGAGGGTCTCTTACATTAGGCCATGCCATCCCACCCCCATTCCCCCTTGGCCTTAGGGCTGTTTTGTGTCAGTCTGTCTCCAGGAAGGTTTACCTTCTGTTTCACCTTTCTTTAAGGCGGGAACCTCTGGCTCTCCTTGGTTCCCCAGTAGGAGATCCTCTGTATATGGTCTCCAGTGGGAGAATTGAGGGTGTGGGGCCACCCACGGTTATATGTGAGGGATGTTGCCAGCATGTGACATCGTCATGGGCAGCCCCTTGTAGACTGCTAGCTAGAAAAGTTTCTGTGTGGTCCTAGTGCCTGGTGGTTCCATAGGTGTGGCCTGATGTAAGAGATCCTCTTGAAGATCTGCTGGTAAGTTCTTATGTAACTGTTCTATACTGGCCCAGTACAGGTCACTGATGAAACCATACCTGGTGTACTAGGTACAGTTCTTGAGTCCACACATAAAGAAAGACAGGGAGTACCTTAATTTCATAAATTAGTAACTAATTTATGAAATTAAGGTATTATGCATATTATGGACTGTATGAATGTTGGCTATAGGCAAGGAAATGATGTAAGAAGCATGTGACTGGTGCTTTGTATTTAAAGCACCTGTTTTTCATTCGCTTGTTAATGGCTCCCTGAGGAAGGAGTAGGGCACCCCGAAGTAACAGAGCACATAGTAAGGCCAAGGGTGTCCCGGGGATGTGGCGGCAGGAACCTAATATTGAACGTGGTGAGCAAGTAGAGGCTTCATCTCTTATGGCCTGCACTGTTTTCTTTCCCTTTTAAGCCCCCCTGCCTCAGCACGCCTGATGACGCGCACATCAATGTCCCCTTCTGATACTGATCCCCTGCACCACCACCTGTGGTCACCCGAGTGGCCATAGAGCAGAGGACAGCCCAGACCCCCAGAGGAGAAGAGCATCCAGTGGGATGCTAAATCCTCCTCCCTCCATCCTGGGTTTGTTCCCAAACCCAGGTTTTCAGCATCGCAAGCAGTAGTACTATCGCTGTGTTGGCAGACTGGCCAAGACTAGTCTTCTCTGGCCAAAATTCTTTTATGCTGAGGTTTTGTGAATAAGAGAGAGCATCTTGATAGGGCACAAGCCTGGATTCCTGGCATGACAAGTTGTTCCCAAACCACTGCGCTGTCGGGGGTGGGGGGCAGCTACATGACTAGTAAGATGTTTGATTGCGGACCAAAAGTGGCCAAATGGCAAAAACCGTAGTGTACAGAACTTGACACAGAACATAACCTTATAACCTTGGTGAAGCTGCATTTGAGACCAGTTCTGCTGTCCAGTATTAGGTTCTGCTGATCAGTTTTGCTGCTTCCCCTAAATTAATCTTTAAGTTGGTGGGTACAGGAAGTGAACCTTCTAGGACACCTTTAATAAGAGAGGCCATAATTAGGAAAACTGAGATCGTCCTGGTGTCTTGTCCCAACAGTCCTCCCCTCAGAAAAACTGTTTCTTATGTAGATGTTGTTGACACTAGAAGGTATAAAGGCTGCTTCATTTACCCTCTTCCAGTCCTGCACTTCCAGATGCTTTGTGTATGAAAGGTTCTTATTAAAATTCAGATTCTGTTTCAGTGTACAGAAGAGTCTAATGAATGATTCCTAGGACGAGGGATTTCTTCTAAACTCTACTCGGCCACCCTTTGAAACCTTCTTGGAGATACCTTTATGCTTCTTATACCAGAAGCTAATGTTTCATTATCACAGTTTGCTCTGCGAGGGAGGAGGAGAAAACTGCATGTTCTGCCAGGAAATCTTTCTTGTGTCGTCAGTTTTATTGATAGACCCAGGATTCAATTCCTGAGTAAACTACCCTTCACATAAACTAGAAAACCTCTCCATCTTCTTGGTGTCCAAGCCTAGCAATTCCAAGAAATGAAGGCTTCATAATTGGGTTATTGGCAGATCCATTAGGATCAATTTACAATAAAACTTAAGAAACAAGATATTCAGAAGTCCTATCTGTTCTTTACAAACCTGGCCATACGAGGGGGCATCCAGAGCTGCTGCCACCAGATGTGATAAAGGGCTCGTGAGTAATAGGACCCATTCTACCTGATGTGCTGCTGCTGCAGCAAGGTCTGAGAATGACAAGGCATCGTACTTGAATACGCAGCACAAAGCTCCAATCTGTAATTCATTCACTAAACAGTAAGGGTTCGATCCGTCTGCTTGAGTAGATGTTGCTTTTGGCTGAAGAGTTCTTCAGGCAGGAACATTTTCTTTAAATGTTTTCTCACCTCCCTTGGTCCGTTTTGTTACTTCTTATTGGCTCCTGATGTCCAGATTGATACAATGTAAAGTGGCAAATAAGTAATTAGTATGCTTATTCTTTCTGTACCAATAGAGGCTAGCCTGTTCATTTAGGTTTGTGGTATTTCTGGTTCTGGCTTGCACTGTCTTTTTTTTTTTTTTCCTTTGCACCGATTGCTGAAAAAATTAATATGATCTAAGGTAAAACTGGGTGATCCAGTCTTTTATTGGCAGTGACAGTATAAACAATAAAAGTTCAGTGTTCTAACTCCATCTGCTGGCTGGAAGGAAAACTTTATGGTCCAGATCGGTTCTTGAACAGATAACAGAACATAATTTTCAGGCGAGGAAAATTGCATCATTTCATTGCAGATTGCTAATACGAAATTCAGATTTTTTGTTTACGAAGCCCACTAGATATTTTTAAAGCCAGCATGCAGCTGGAATTTTGTTTTCCTTCAAAATTGTTTAGTTGGTTTGAAATACCAGATTAATGTGTCATGAGATGAAAGTTTTGGTTTCAGATGAAACATCCCATCTATTTTAGACCAACCCTTGAGAGAAAGTAAATTGTGCATGGTCGATTGACCCTATCCGTCATACCTTTAGTGATG